>CM002478.1:6650309-6681550 GCA_000325765.3 Leersia perrieri
ATATATAAAATTCCCTAGGCCTGGATACTTAGTTAGAAAATAGTAAGAAATTCTTACTAAATCAATATATTCTTCGGAAGCCATCTCATGGTACTTTTTGCTGCCAGCTGTTCCTGCCACTATCTCTCTCATTACAACGCCCAGGCTGAATACGTCAAACTTGTTTGTCATTGCACCTTTGTGTAGGTATTCCGGTGGCATGTATCCACTGCATTCCATCATAAATACATCAGATATAATGAAGTTGAAATAAATACATTTTGGTTGGATTAGACAAGGATAAATTTGGAGAAAAAGGTATTGGACTTACATTGTTCCTTTACGATATTTGGTTATTAGTGTTTTCTCCTTACCAAAAAGCCTGGATAAACCAAAATCTGCAATTTTAGGCACCATGTTGTTATTTAGCAATATATTGTCAGGTTTCAAGTCCAAATGGTACATAGGTTCTTTTAATTCCTTGTGTAGGTACTTTAAGCCCTGACAAATCCCCTTAATAATTTTGTAACTGGTCAGCCAGTCAAGTCCACCGCATTCATCTGGATAAGTAAAAAAAGAGTAATGAAATGAAAATGTAGACAAATACTCTGATTATTCACATGCTAATGAATGTGTATTACGTGCAGTGGAGTGCCACCATACCAGAAAGATAATTTTTAAGGCTTCCATTTTGCACATACTCGAAGCAAAGCGCTCTAAATGGCTGATGAACAAACACACGATTCCCTAGGTATTTTCCAGGTTTGACATTTATTTGGTAGCAATAGCCAACTAATTGGACAATGTTCTCATGCTTGACCTTCATGAGGTTAAACTCATTCAAGAATTGCTCATCTCCATGTTCTGGGCTAAATTTAAGCACCTTCACTGCGATCTCTTCTCCATTTTTATGTACACCCTGTTCAAGATCCGTTATCAGTACTCCGTAAGCTTTGATTATTGTACTGATTGTTTCACTTGACAAGAGAAAAAATCTAACTAGTTTTTTTTTTGTTTTGTTCACCTATACTAGCTATAATCAAACATAATATGACAACTAAAATTGTGGTGAGGTCGTTGTTCACCTTACGTTATGGGCAAAGGATTGTTTGGTTTACCATACAGAGTGTCTGTAACACTTGCTTAGAATAATTGTGTAGAAAAACCATCTATGACCTTAAACTTACCCGGTAAACCTCTCCGAATGTTCCTTCGCCAATTTTTCGCTCCTCTGAGAAATTATCAGTAATTTCTTTTAATACCTCAAGAGTAATTTCTTTTGGATCCATCTCTATGCTTTGTAACTGGATGTCCTTGCTGTGTTCCTGCCGATAATGGGAACCCTCATTAGCAAATTAAGTTACAGATAAAAGACTAGCAGTTGGACCTTTTTTTTCTCAATGTGCGGATCGAGTTTGAACATGACTTTTTTAGAGTTATAAATGCCATTGTACTCTGCATTGTCAAAATTTTCTAGAACTTTGCAACCATTCACAATGAATTTGATTAAATATATATGAGGGCCCCAAGGGATCCGAAACGTTCATACTATTGGAACTAGATTTCATGCAAAAGTTTATATAAAAATAGTACTAATTTTAGGACGACCTTACATCATAGTAAAACTTTTAATTTTGTTGCAATTGGAATATATTTCCTAAAAAGAACTTTCCAACATCTGTTTTAATATAATTACTTACCTCTGTAATGGGCTGCACATTCTGGTGCATTATGTTATCGTTCCATTTTGTACTTAAGTCCTTGTTTAAGCCAAGCAACAAGAGCTTCTTCAGTGAGCGAACTGATTTAATTCCCCGAGGTACCGTCTCCAGCCTTGGCAGTGCCACGATGCACAAAATTTCAATGGAGGGAATTGCGCCATCGATGATCTCTATGCCTTCGACATCAGGCATGTGCATAAAAACAAGGGTCTTTAGTTTGGGAAAGGACCATTCATGAAGAACCAATGTTTCTGCACAACGCATATGGTTCAGTCTCAGATATGTGAGGTTTGGCAAGTGTGATGCAAGGATCATTAGTGGATCTTCCCCAAGATGACACCAACTTAGGGCTAAATATTTGAGATGTGTACCGAAGGTGTGAAAAATTGGGCAGTTCAATGTCCTCTTGGCCCATTGCCCTCTGATAATTAACCTCTGGAGCTGTGTGGACCTGGGCTTGAGTTCCTCAAAGCAAAGTGCCTCGTTTTCATCCTTTGCAGAAAGAAGCAAACTGGAAAGATGCGGCATATTTGACAACGTAGCAAAAATATGCGCACAATCAGCTGAGGATATGTTGTCAATATGCAAACTTCTTAGTTCCATCAATTTTTTCAGCTGCTCGGCCAACTCCTTGCTGGCTTCCACTGTCTCCAGAGTCTGTAGTTCCTTCATGTTAGACAGATATTTTGGTGCTTGGATTCCTTTCAAGTACAGGAACTCGGACTGCCTTCCATCATTACATCTAATAGCTAACAGGTGCCTCAGTTTGTGGATCTTGGTGATTTCTCTTGGTAGATTTTCTACCTTGGTTTGCTTGACATCCAGAGTTTGTAGATTTGAGAGCCGTCCGAGAGAATCTGGGAGTTCCTTAACCTTGGTGCGCCGCAAGCCAATATAACGTAGATTAAACAAGTTCCCTATAGATGCTGGCACTTCAGTGATTTCTGAATCTTGAAGCTCGAGGACAGCAATGTAGCTTGACTCCAACAAAATTAAGGGCAACAGGTTAGGAGAGGATGAGATTGCTCCATCTCCAAGTGACACTAGGGTCCGAAGACGTGCAAGTCTATGTCTTGGTGCTGTAACATCTACTTTCAATCCACAACATGATAGACGGCGAACATCCTTATCAATCTTTTCCATTGAGACATGATCACTTGCATAGCCAAAGTTCTCGAGTTTTTTAACAATTGAAAGGGCCAGATCTCGCACATTATCATGCATGGTACAGGTAGACACCCTGCCTAGCTCATCAGTCTCCACAACTTGAAGCATATTTCGGTGGATCAGTTCCATGAGATTCCCTTCAGCCACCACCTCTGGTGTGTTGTTTTGTTCACTCAGGACAAAGCCTTCTGCTACCCACAACCGAATAAGGCTGTCACGGGAGATTGGGTAGTGTTCTGGGAATAACCTGCAGTACAACAGACAATTTCGGAGTTCATCAGATAACTCAAGGTAGCACACATTTAAAATTGCTTGGACACGTTTGTATACTTGATTTCGGTTTTCGTGCTTTTGCAACTCGCTTTCAAGCTGATTGAATGTTCGGTTCCAAGCGTGAGGTATCTCAAACTTCGAAGATAAGAGGCCGCCTACTAAAACAATTGCTAGTGGTAGACCCTGACACCAATCTACTACTGATGTTGAAATCTCAACAAGGTCATTGGGACAGCTATGGTCCTTGTGGCGATAAAATGCCTGTTTGCAGAATAGATCAAAGGCATGACTTGTGCTCAATGGCTGGAGATGAAGGCAGCATGTCGAGGAGAGAAGATCGGCAAAATCATTATTCCTTGTTGTGATGATTACTCGACTTGCTTTGTTATTTTTGAACACGTCACAAAGTTGAATGCATGCTTCTTTGTCCTGGACATCATCCAGTACGATCAGACATTTCCTTTTTGCCAGCAGTCGTTTTATCTCATTTACACCCATTTCACCAATTTTATCTGTGCATGTGAAACCTACTTTCCTAAGTAGTTTCGTCAGCAGATCATCCAGAGTATAGGTCTGAGACATAACCATCCATGCGTCACCACCACAGAAGTTAATCCTTTCACGCTCGTAAACATTTCTGACCAGCGTGGTTTTCCCCACTCCGCTCATACCTGACACTGTTATCACCTTACTGTCCAGCTCGTCAGAGTACAACCATTCAGTCAGCAGTCTCCTGCTGTCTTCAATACCTACAAGATCTTCATCTTTGAAAAATTTTTGGAAGCTGTCCCCGGATTGCTGTTTTTCCATCCCACTGAGCTGATCAGTAGTATACTGATATGGCGGTGGCGGCAAAACTTTGTCTGTGAGTTCTCTAACTCTATCGAATTCCTTCTTTATCTTGGCTATCTCATCAGCAGTTCGTATATAAAGCACACTATATCGTAATGTTTTAGGAAAGTGCTTTATAATGAACCGTTCTTCCTCCCATTGAAGAGTATAATACGAGTATTTGTCCAGTAAGTCCTCAACCCCATAAGCCAAACTTCTTGTATCCCTGATATAATTCCTAATTATATTATCGGTGAGAGATGCCCCGCCTATCTGTTGTATACGGTTGTTTATGATTGTCAATTCCGTCCTTATCTGCTCAATCGTCTCAACGGAATGCAGAAACAGATTGGAAAGAAGTTGCCCTATGATGAGCTCCAACATTTGTGCTGAACAAAACAAACATATTAATCATACCAGAGTACATGGCAATGTGGAAAAATGAGGGGAAAGGATGATGAATCTATCTATCTATTTATTACCACCTCTGTTTCATAATACGAGGGTTTTGACTTTTTTATTACAATGTTTGACCATTCATCTTATTCAAAAAATTATAGAATTATCATTTATTTTGTTTGGGACTTATTTTATTATAAAAAAAATACAATAAGCATAACTTATTATTTTTATATTTGTAATTGTTTTAATAATACAAATGGTCAAACGTTTCAAGCAGAAAAAGTCAAAACCCTCACATTATGAAACGGAGGGAGTATCTATCTTCTATAATCTACTAAAAGTTTATTAATCTCTCTCAAGCGCTCCTAAGCCACCACTTGGTGCTCTAATAAATTAGACAAATCCTACAAATTCTAATAAAAATGGGAAATTTCTAGCTATTGATTTTAACTTAAAACCGATGGGCCTATAATTTTAAGTCATTAGATAGATTTAGAAAAATAACCCCTTCCACTCTTTCCTATTTGTGTCCATGCTAACTACTCCCGTCCTCTCTCCCATGTGCACGCTCCCCTCCCTTCCGCATGTTGCGCTCAATCCTTCTCCCCTTTTTTCTTGCTAGAAGTTAGTTAATATTGCTATAATGTCAATTTTTCAAAATAACTGTTATGATTGTAGAAATGACATGCAAACATGGTTAGGAGTACATAATATTTGTATGTCACAAAACATTTTTCTATCTATATAACACAATAATTATTTGTGTGTCTCATTATTAATTTAGTCATGAGTACATATAAATTGGATGGCAATGGGCCGGGTCGGGCACGGGTAGAGCAAAACCATGCCCGACCCAGCACACGACATTGCTCGCCCGAACCCTGCCCGATAGGGTTTGCAGGCAAAACTACATATAATTCATAATTGTTTGATCTATTCTCAACAAGTTAAAGTAAAAAAAGAAAGAGAGGAGAGGTGTGTATGACGAAAAAATCGACGTGCATGAGGTTGGGGGTACACGGACAGGGGTGGCCTCGGTGATTTTTTCATTAAAGAAACCAGTTTTGTTGCTAATATCCTAACTAACTGCACAAAAATTTGAGACAGTATGCTAAAAGAAGGGGGAGACGCATGTGCATGGGCGTGGCTAGTACGCACCCAGTCGGGCACGTACCAATCCGCGCGACTAGATCGGAAACGGTTAGTGCATTTCTCCCTCTCTAGTTAGGCAAGTAAATGCATGGTGGGGACAACACACATGGCAGATGCGGAGTGGCCCGTATGGGAGGCGCGTCTCGGAAAATGGATCAGGGGCGTGCACATCTCGCAGAATTGGCTTTTTTTTTCTATGTGGGACCCACCTGTGAATAGTTAGATCAGAAAAGATCTATGGACATATGCATTGCAAACTTATAGAAGACAATCATATTATATTATGTGTACAAACTTTGCTTCTACGAAGTTTTGGTATATAAACTTTGCGTGTATAAATTTTGAAGTGTATTAATTTTTGGTATATATATGGTGAAAATAATGTTCAAATCTAAAAAAACAGTATGAATCAAAGGAAAACCACAATTGAAAATTTTGGGGAAATCCCGTGAAAAGGGGAGAACTTGTTTTCCCACCAGGCCTACTCTTCCTCTCGTCTAATCTTCCGATGACACGTGAGGGCCAAACCCAACGGTCCCCTAACATTCTCCCTGCGTGCACGCATCTCATCCACTGATCCACCCCTTGCGTTACACGTGGCAGTCAGGGGACTAGTCAGGCGCCGACATGCGTATGCGACTAGTCGCCCGTTAGTCTTTTCACATGTGCATTTAAATTTAGGAGGTGAGCATATAGCTGGTTTGTTTTTACAAAATACCTACTTCATGTGGTAGATTGGCCAAGAAGTACAAATATAATTTAGAACTAATTAAATACCTTAATTAATTCCAATGATGTATGCTCATATTTTTCATCTTTGTGCTATGTGGTCTTGGGCTCTAAATGAATCATATCTATTTTATGTGGTAGCCCAAGAAGTACAGATTTGAAAACAGAGTAAATTAACTATTGTAATGTTGGATGCTTGTATTTACAATTATCATAGCCATTGCATCGCTTTTGATAGCTGCTAATGACCTTCAATCCATGGCGTTGTGATATTGTTCGCATGTTGCATACATAAGCTACCATGATAACAATATATTATTTGCTTTACAAGTTGTATTTTTATTATAAAAGTTAAAACTCAAGATTCATGATGATTCAGTATATTCATTAATATCCCCCCTTTTTTTTTTGCTAAGTTAAATCAATAATTTAAGATCCTTGTTAATCTCTCCCCTTTTTTCTTGCTAAGTTAAATCAATAATTCATTCAAAACTTTTAAATGACCATAGATATTAAATCATACCTGTAAATATTAATCCTTTTGAACAATCATGTGCTGTACAGTTAAATCAATAATTTAAGATCCTTGTTAATAATATTTTCACTTATACAGGCACTCTAAAACTGCCATATCTATCTTTTTTTAAAAATAAAAGTAACTCTAAAAAGTTTACCAAAAAAGAAAAACATTAACCATAAGTTTTCTTGTAATACAAACCATTAGTTCTTTCCAAAGATTAATTTCAAATAAAAATTATATCTTATCAACATTAAATGTCGATGCATACACACACATCTCCCTCTCCTTTTTTACATGCGTACAGAAGCTCTCACCCTATATGGTTGTGTGCATGGGTGTGGTGCAATCCATCCCTCCTCCCTCTTTCTAACGGTATTAAATGAATTTAAGTAATATGATTGTTATAGAATGACGAGTCGAATATATGACTTGGTATAGCGAGGAGATTCGCTGATACCAAGACTACCAAGAATACAAAATAAACACAGAGAGTGCAGATCTTTATACATGTTTGGGCCCCCGTCAAGGTAATAGCCTTACTCCTATCGGTCATGTGGCTTGTTTTCCTTAATCAACAGATCAGGTGTGTCGCCGAGTACATTGAGCCACCTCAAAAGGCTAGTCTAATCTCTTTGACTAGTATATGAGAACTATATGGCTATACGTGTATATGTGGGACTAGTCGAATAGTCGAGATTGTCGATGAGTCGCTTCCTAGTTCTTCGATGTGCTTCGGCGGATTGCAGTTGCAGGTCTTCGGACTCGTGTATTGTCCTGAGCCTTCTAGGGGCCTCTAGATTTATACCCCATGTGAGGATAGTTGTGACCTAGTCGGACTTAGGGATTCCGAGTAGGAAGCATTGCAGGATAAAGAATGAATCAATATTATGCTATCCGGATTATATGTACAAGTATAGAAAGTTTTCCTAGCCTGTCCTGTGGAATACCCTGTATTGAGTGCTATGACAGTGATATAAATAAGGGACTGCATCGATTCAATGAACTTCCATCGACTTTGTCGAGTTCTAAAATATATCCTCAGTTTAGCAGTTTTCTCTACAATAAGCCATTGGATCCTATGCATTCTTAACAAATACCCAAAATACCCTTTACACATACAAGATTGACTATTAATTTATTATGTTAGAAGATCAAGAAAATTATGAAATTTTTTGCCTAGCATCCTAACAAATTATTATAGTTTGTGGGTATGTTTTAAGATTATTTTTCATATTTTAATTTTTGGAAAAATATTTTCTCGATCTTAAAACATACTTACAATCTATAATGTTAGGATGCTAGGCAAAAAATTTCATAATTTTCTCGATCTTCTAACATGATAAATTAATAGTCAATCTTGTATGTCTAAAGGGCATTTTGGACATTTATTAAAAATACATAGGATCCAAGGGTATATTGTAGTGAAAACTGCTAAACCGAGGGTATATCTTACAACTCGACAAAATTGAATCAATGCCATTGAAATAAATTAATTTTCTCCATGCCACTGTGATTGTTGAATCGATGCAAACACAGTGACATAGAGTAGATTTTCTCTATAAATAAGAGTTAATTAGATCTATGCCATTGAAATCGGATGCGTGCATTTGGTATTTTTCAAAATTAGAGATATGCCACTTCGGTGACATTTTCCACAACTACTCCGTCAAAATTAACTCTTCTCCAAAATCCAACCAAAATACCCCCACCCACAAGTAATGCTTGTTTTGGCCGAGTTAGCAGCGGCAGCCAAAGCTCTCTCATCCTCCTCCAGTCCGTGTGGAGGCCGGCAGTGGCGGTGACCGTGCAGCCAGGGAGACGGCACGGTGGACGAGGGGGTCACCGGCGCCGTGTGTCTTCTTTGTCTCTGGGGTCATTGTCTTCGGGATGGCGAGCGATGAGGACGCCGAGAAGTGCGCCAGGTAGCCGCAAGCTACCTGAGGAACAACTGCCCTGCCGAGCTCGAATAGCAGCTCGCAGATCTCTGCCCCCTAAGGATGCTAAGCAGGTGGCGTGGGTCCACTCATGAGGCGACAAGGAAATTGACTAGGGACGGGATGGGATCAAGCAAAATCAATGAAGCAACCAACCAGTGAAGCATCTATAAATTCATCAACAGACCCCACATACACGACCAACACAAATTCTAGAAAGTAAGAAAGAAATAGGAATCAATCAGACAAGGTGGATTGATTTAGGAAAGATCCTTGACGCAGCAGCGAGCGCGATGGCTGAGCTCACTGTTCCGCCCTGTGACACCCTGACTACCCCGTCGTCTAGCAAGCGGACACGTCCACCCTGCCACCATCGTCAAGGAAGCACCCAAAATCCAAAAAACCACCAATAAATCCTAGAATGTGAGAACTTGAGCCCTTGAGCTATGGTGGCGAGCTTCGTTAGTCTTGCTTGGTCTTCTGGTTCTTAGAAGTGGAGAAGCGGCAGCAACGCCACTTGCCGGCCTTCCTCTCTAGCGACCTCGTCGCCATGGACGCTGACCACTGGAAGGAACTGAGGGAGAAGATGGAGACGGGGAGAAGACAGAGGATGAAGGAGACTGACTGAAAATGTGGCCTCAGTGGCACTCAGCTAATATCATGAATAGTAATGGTATTTTTCGAATTCCGCAAAGTTGCAATGGCATAAATCCTATCAACCCTATAAATAAGTACCAAACATCCATAACTTGGAGTTTTATATTTATTTTTCCATTTTTAATTCTATATTTATTTACTAAAAACCAATTAAACATTCTCCTGTGTATTCCTAGATCCCAAGTTTCAAGTCTCTAAAATTAGAAAAAAAATCATGGGAATTATGAGGGAAAAAAAATCTGGTCATTGAGTTTCACTTAGATTAGGGGACTCTTAATTAAAGAAACTCCAAATAAAAAATTAGACACACTAAAATTTCCAAAAATAAGAATGTAAAGTTTTTGCAAAAAAGTATAAGAATTAACAAAATATGAAGCAAGCAACTCAAATATTTTCTCATAAATTTAAGATTCTACATTTTCAAGTAATTTAGTGCAAAATTTACACAATAAAATGATAACAAATGCATAGAGAAGCCTTAATTTTTCTTGAGAAACAACAATAAATTTAAAACAACAACAATATTATTTTCTCAAGCTGCTTGCGTATAAACAAACTAGAATGAAAGGTAAGTCATAGACTGAAACCCAATAAGAGTGCATGCATTGATACCAGACAAATATGAGCTGATCAGCTTAAACTTAACACAGAGGATTGGACATTACCAAGACAGCTTGTATTAAATCTAAAACTAGCTGATTAATTTTGCATACAGTGGTAGATATATCATGTCTTATTAGCCTAACAAAGTATTATAGAAAGATGAAAACATTACTTAGAATATCGCTTAACTGAGAAAATCCAAATTAAGTTGACCCGATCTAAAATATCTAAGCCGGTCTAGAATCAAACAATATACATGATACACGGCACACGTATCGATAAACTGTATATACCGGACATAACAAAGAAAGTAACAGTTTAGTTGATACAATGCGAAGTTTGACGATATGTACCTTTTGCCAAAGTTGGAACCAAATCAATGCAGCATGACTCAAGAGCACAATCTCATCGAAAACCTAGCGAACTAGGGTGAAGATACGCCGAAATCGTTATATTTGAATATTGTCTATCTTTGCAATACCCGGATGTACAATATTTAACCCTTGGACTATTCAACTCCTATTAGAACATGACTCGATCGGCTTAATATATGCGATCGTTATGAAAAAGGAAACTAATACTCCTACGCTTACTTAAATTAGGAAACCAATCATTTTTCCTTAAACTGTAACCCTAGCCTAGCTACAATCAAACTCCAACATGGAAACTGATACACGCATACAGCTGATCATATTCTATCTAGAGAAAACGACATCATTGAATCACCAAATCGATACTTTGATCCAAATTGGCATCAATAGTGGGGCTAGTCTAATTGGTGAGATTGTCAATGAGGTGCTTCCAAGGGTCTTCGATGTGCTCTGGCGGATTGTAGGTGGTCAGACTCAATTGAATGTACTCAATTGAATGTATCTTGTGCCCTCCAGGGGTCTATAGATTTATATAACTTATGAGGGAAATCGTGACCTAGTCAAAGTCCAACATTCCGAGTAGAAATTACAGGAATCAGACTATAGGAATTCACCCTTAGCCTTTCCTAAATGTATGCTAGTTCATGGGCAGCTCTCCGTAGTCATGAGGGTATCCATATACGTGGTTACCAACTTACCGGATACACAACTATACGGGTACGTACCCTATACCAAGTACTATTACCTTCTGTCTTGGAGTATATTTGCTTTGACTTAAGTCATAGTCAAACTGCTTCAACTGTGACCAAGTATATACATTGAAAAGTAGTAACATTTTAAAAAGACAAATACAACATAAAATTATATTTAATTAAACAAATTGGGTGATGTAAACATTGGCACATTTGTTTATAAATTTAATCAAAGTTGAAGTAGTTAGATAAATTTCTAAAGAAAAATCCAAGAAAACAACCTATTCTTTATATATATTATTATATACTAGAAGTCCTAAATGCTCTCTAAGTGTCCTTAAGTCTGCTAGCGTTCTAATAAATTCGAAAAATCCAAAAAAAAGAAAGACAAAATCATCTCGCCATTAGTTTCCGCATAAACCTGTGAACCCATAATTCGAAGCCATCCTAGATCTATGAAAAATTTTCCATTCCATACAAAAATAATTAATAATTAGATAGTTAGATAACCATAATTTTAAGTTCTCTATGAACCATAATTATACAAGGTAATATATCTAATTTCTAAATATGTTGGAACTGTTATTTAATTTTTAATAAAACAAATAACTGAAAATCCTTATTATGTATGTTTCACCATATAAAAATATTTCGTTTGGACATAGATACAAACAAAATACGAATGAAACTTATATTGATGCTTCCAATTCTCGAGCTTGCACCCAGCACCGAATATTGCTATGGCTATACCTTTCTGTTGGATTACAACCACAACCTATACCTGCCTCGCTCCGGTGCTCTCTACTACTAGTACTAGTTGGTACCCCACGCGTTGCTACGGGCATAAAAGAGTAACTCTCATTATACAATTTTTTAATATACATATAGATATTAACACAAAAAACAATATAGCTACTTATAATTTGCTGAGAATATGTCCTATAATAATTATTATAAGACAATATATAATCAGATATAAAATATTTATATGTTGCCTAATTTTTTCCAAGTAGAAAAACAATTAGGACCAAACGAAAGATCCGATTGCTAATAAACGTTTTGAATGAAAAAACATAAATAATAAAATTGTACAGTATAGATCATAAAATTGTATGGTTCCACGTCATAGATTGTTTCATCACAAATATTCAACTTTTAGAGTGTGGATATTCGAAGTCTTTTTCTATATAAACATTATGGGAACCATCAAGCTTGCACAGTTGTTACACTTGACAACATCTCGATCAGTGTTACTATATGTTAAAAGATTACAAACAAAATACGGAGACAATTTAATAACTTAAAAAGTGAATGGAGCAAACTTTCTAGAAACCCAGCTTGATTCTGATCAGTTTCATAGTAAAAATTGCTTACCAATATTACCAACTTTTTTTTTTGCGGGGATACCAATATTACCAACTGATTACATATATACACAACTAAAATGAAACAAAGGCAATTACAAATGATGGAACACCGTAGTATTCAGAGCTGGGTCTTGCCGTCTGAGCTTTACAAATACGACAGGATATAGTTAAACTATTTGAGTATTTCCAGTTTATAAAATTTTCAGCTTATCTACTGTAGATCCAGATCATACAGTTGAAATTCATTGGAGAATTTCACTACAAAAGGAACTACCAAGTTTTGATGGTGACAAATCAATATACATGTAATTTTGTCAAATAGAAATTCTTAATATGAGATGTTACCGAAAGGTTTAAAATATTAGCCATGAACAATAGTACATTTCGGATCTGTAGATATTAGCTAGCCTTCGCCTGAAAAACTTGGAAGAATTAATTATCAAGAACTCACGATGCAATGTGCAGGCTAGAATACTGCGAGCATAATGGATGGTCTTCTACCAGCGCATTACAGAAAGCACAGCGTCAACACATAAGTGCATGATAGGTCGATGACTCAATTTTGAAATAATTAATGCCGCAAACATCGGCATGATGTAAAAAAAATATTCCAAGCAGCGGCAACAAATATACTGCTTGGTGAGCATTACATCATCATTGATCATACACATATCAATCAGATAGGGTGATAACATATATATGACGGCAGGTTGTATGAAAGGATCACTGCTACAGCTAGCTACAACAACGAATCTGTAAATAAACCAGAAAAAAAAAGCAGAGAGTATCAGCTACAGGGGCATAAGAAAGACACCTGTTCCTGGATGGTTCGTTGGCTCGAATCTTGACAAATGCGATAAGACGAGGGCTAAATGTCGAGCGGACCTGCAGGCGTACAGTGAGGCTGGGAAGCATGTCTTATGTAGATCAACAATCATGTGCAAGGATTTCAGGGATATTTGTGGAAGAATTAAAGGGTGCGTTAGGTGAAAGGAGATTAAAAAGGGATTAAATCAGTCATTAAACACAACCACTCAATCACAATTTCACTACTTCCTGGAGAAGATGAACCGGCCATGCATTAATGCATATTGTGCGAGGCCTTCGGGCAGTTTCAAGATCGAGGGTTGGTTGCAGCATCAGACTACATGGATCGAGGAGGCGAGAAGCCGAGGAGGCACGACGACGAGGGGATCTCCTGGCGTTTCGTCGTACGGAGAGCGGGGATGATGGCAAGTGCACGTGTCCTTAGATTGCATGTTGATCGTATGGCTAAAATTATACAATGACATGGCTTCAACTATATAGAAAGAGGGGATTACACTAATAGGAGCATCTGCAGTTTGTTGGGCTCTTTGGTTAAGTAGAAATGAGGTGATTTTTGACAAAACCCTTCCTAAATCGTATTTGCAGGTTTTGCTTCAAGTAACATATTGGTTTCGGTTTTCGGCAATCCTATAAAAACATGAAGAGAACAAGGATGCAATTTTCGCTGCTTGTCGGAAGTTGGAGATTCTGACTATGCAAGTGTTTGGGTGTTTCAGCTGGAAATTTAGCAATAGACTTAATAATGCTTTTCTCCTAATAGTACTTGCAGTTCATCTTCTGTTTAGTGGATTTATTTTTGCCTTCATGTTTGGGGCCATTTTCAAATGTTAAACTTTACAAACCTTGTAATAATTGTTGAAACTTCTTTTGAAGTTAAGCCTGGATTTATATCCATTATCTAAAAAAAAAAGGAGAGGATCAGATTATTTCTCCCAAGGGGTATTTCAGTAATTATTGTTTTAAAAATGTCTTTTCTAAATGCATTTCTCACTATATGGTTAGATTGGGCCAAGCAACATATTCATGTTGGACAAATAGGGACAAATTAGTAAGATTATTTTTACGGTCCAACAAATGATAGCTCAAGGTACTAAAATACAATCCAATCATTCATTTTGGTACTTCAAGGTACCGGTATAATAAATGAATGGCTAGATAACTCAATTATCTCGAGTTTCTATTTGTTGGACCAAAGATAACTCAATTAGTAAAGTTAAAAAGAGATGTCAAATTGCTAATTAGCATATAAAATGGTTAAACCCAGATGTCCCAATCTTTCTGGAGCTTCAGCTGAGCATATTCTCGTAGCACCCTGCGCAGATATACGATCCAGCCGGCGTCACACGCTTCCTTTTTCAAAGCCTTGATTTGATCTTACCACACCGTGTTCTTGTCATAGAGGACCATCAGTGCGGTTTCGTAAACCAGCATGAATGTCATACCTCATCAGTGCCGAAAGAACAGTGTCGATTAGGAATGAACCTTCCCAATCGGAATGAAGGTTTTTTAGTGGTATCTGAAATCGCCAGTCGTCACTTTTGTTGTTCTTTCCATCATCGGCACCGACGGACGCTAGTGTGATTTCCATTGTTATTCATGGTGATTCCATTTTTCTTGGGGCAATTTCTTACGTACAAGTTTTTCATTTTTGTTCCCTCTATATCCATTCCGTTAATTGACCGCCAGTTGACCATTATATTTTTGTCAAAATTATTATATTACCCTTATCTATCTAGTATATATGCTAATTGCTCTATAAAAATAAGTCTTAATATAAAAAATTAAATTTATAATATCAAACGAGACATAAATATTTAAATTAAATTTTAAAATTAATTTAAAATTTTTAAATAAATTTAAAACAATTTTGAAATGCACACAATATTTCTGAGAAATTGAAAAACTAATTTTATTTAGGTTTAAATTCAATACAAATATTTGTACATATTTAATCAAATACAATTTAAATTTATTGTAAAAAATTAAATTAAAATTGTTAAATATGTGGATTAAATAATTATGTGTTATTTTGTTTTGCTAAATTAAATAAATCTTTTTTCATCTTTTGGAATTATATTTTTTCTAAATAAGCAAGCACACAAGTATGTGATCGATTGGAAGTATAATATTATCATTTTTTGAGAATATTTAACTGTTAACTCTCGCAATGGGTATTGAGTGGATGAAGATGAAAATTCAGGGGCATAAAAGGCATTGATAAATTTCAGAGGCATAGAAGGGATTGAAAGAGAATTGATGGGCATGTAGGGAATTTTCTGTTTATCTCTTAAAAGCAAAGAGAAAGGAGACTGTTCTTAATGTTTGTGTTGGCCTTTTCAACAAAATAGGCAAGTTATTTTTTTATTATTTTTGTGAATGAGAACACTGTATACTCAATAGAGTTTCTACATTATGTTTTATTTCTTTATGTCCAAAGTGCCAAAGACTTAAAGGCACGAAATAGATCAGGAAAAAAAAACCCGGCCGAAGGTTGGATTTCTCAGAAACCCAGTCAGCACTCCGCACATGCACAGCCTACCTCACAACCCGTGTAAGAATTCATAACAAAGTTCGCAAATCTGAACTCACCGGACTCAACATAGCTACGGACAGGGTCAAAACTCAGCAAGCTAACCCTATTTTCTCATTTATACCCATCAATAAGCACCCAGCAGCAGCAATAACAACAACAACAGCAGCAGCAACAACAAAATCAATAACAATCATACAGAGAAGGATTAGCTGATTCCGGTGATACTAGTAGCTAGTAAGAAAGCAACAAAACACAAAGTAGAGCGAAAGGGAGATCTCCGAAACGGAAATAGCCAAATTTGACAACAGATAATAGAAATTAGAGAGAAGTGATAGATCGAAAGGGAGATCTGATTGGGAATACCTATCGGATAACAATCTCGTGCTTAAACAGTACCCTGAAAGCAAAAGGAATGCTCCACCAAAATTAATCTCTGGTCAAACGGATGCAATCTGACTTAATGAAAGCTCAGACGGGCAGAACTAAGCATCGATCCCAGAGCTAAATACACGTACAATGAAACACATGACCATCTGTGTAACTAAGTGGCATAGAATTGATCAGGAAGCGATCGAGGGCACGGACGCACCTGGACCTGCCGATCGGAATGGAGCTCGCGAAGAGAGGAGATCTTGGTTCTATTGGAGCTCGCGGATGAGATGTACTGGACGATCGAGGCCGCTGTCCGCAGCTGGTTTGGTTTTGTGGCCGTCGTCAACTCGTCGTCGCTGTCTGTCTTTTCCGTCTGTTTGCGAACCCATGTCAACAGTTTGCGCGTCGTGCTGACAATGATGTGTTTTGATAGTTGGGATTTTCCTAACCTTAAAAACAGAGTGAGAGGGAGATAGCAGTCTACCAGCTAAGCAGACCATTCGGGGTACAATGCATGCACGTGCGTATCACAAACTCTACAAATACTCAACAGGTAGGTCTTGAGAGGTAAGGGCTCTCATCTCTATATACAAAATCTGGGGGTTTTCTCAAGCGTTTAGCACGGCCACGTGGCTTGTCCTGCTTCTCCAGCTCGAGATGGGGCAGAGGACCTTAATGTAAATTTTTAGTTTTTCAAGGACCTAAATTTGATATACATTTCATCTTTCTAGAATGAGTTTACGATCAAATAATTATCTCTACCAGTGCTGTTTACTAGCAGCTTCATTAATGGGGCCACATAACCTTTGCATAGTTGCATTCACACTCTATCAGGAAGGTGTTACTTCGTACATATATCGTACGACAAACATCGTACGCACAACATTTCCGTTTCTGGAATCTTCACGGCTCCTCGGCCGCCTCCCACCCGCCTCCTCTTTGTCGTGCTCTCTGGCTCGGTCGGCAGCTGCCGAGCCGCACCAGAAGCCACTCCTCTTCGTCCTCGCAGTCTTCGAGGAGCCCTCAATCCGTATCCTTCTAGTTCTCTCTTCCGCCGCGACGCTGCCCCCAACAGATTAGAACTCGGCGAGCCTGCACGTGTTGCGCCGCCTCCTCCCATTCTAACCAATGTCAGCTCCTTCTCCTGTTACCGGATCGAGCGCCCTAGGATTGCTCGTCCGCGTTGCGATGTTGCCGGATCGAGGGGTCTCTCATGCCTCGCTGCGAACTATCAGATTTTCTTTGGACAAGGTGGAAGTGGCGGTGCTGATTTCTCCTTGGGGCGGCGGCGCCAATGCCGGCACCGATGCATAGTCATGTTCGGTGGACGGGGTGAGACATCACCCAGTGCCGCAAGCCCACGACTACTACTGTTGGCACAAGATCTGTGAGGCACATGCCAAGAAGCAAGTGTTGTCATCGTCGGTCAGGAGTAGTGCTTCTACTACCGTAAGCAACCCACGACCAATCCAGCCATTAATCAAGACGGCAGAGAAATGTGTGTGTTGATGATGATGTTATTTGCCAAAAAATTTCATCTGCTCTGTCCCCATTTTGGTTGCAAATGAAAACAAAATATCATGTGATTTGCTATAAACTGCACAGTTTCAACGAAAAAATTTTGGATGGCACGCCTTTCAACCGCCGTAGCTTTCAGGTAGATATCATATAAATACTTTAGTTTTCCTGCACCACTATCAACAGTGCGCCAACTTTCCAGAAGCCTTGATTCTGCTACAGTATAACAGTGCTTGCCCTTGTGTGTGCCGTCCGAGGCATGGAAGCTGATGCCATCCAGCCATCTGCGTGCAGTGGCGTAGCCAGGATTGTTACCTTGGGTCGTCCTAGCTCGCAAGTTCACATTACATACCAAAATTTTCTCACACTGCAAGTATCACATATAAGTACAAATATAGATAAATTATGATTCTCCTATCGCAATTATATCTTCTCCCATCAATAATCGACTAATTTAACAACCAACTTTGAAATATGCAAATATTACATATAGATATTTCAAATCCAAAAGAACTTACACATTACACATAAATAAAGGATTACAATGTCACTACCATATTCTACGGTTACACTTAGCCATGAAAATATTTATTATATCCTCCTCATTAAATCCACAAAAGATGTCACGTTCAATATATGTAACTAAGCAATGATTAAACAAACTTAGTCTTCACTAGAGAGATTGCAGAAAATACCCTCTCAATACTTGTCATTGCCACCGGTAGAATCAACACCAATTTAAGGAGCAAATAGAACATGCTTGTTTGTTTCAACAAGCCTAACAGAGTGCTCACCAAGCGGTTTTGGGCCTTCAAATCTAGCATCTTTCCTCAAGTCATCATAAAATTATCAACTTGGAATTCAAGTCTTCTCAAGTCACCGCTTGAAAAATCATTAGGATAAAACTTGGCAAGTCTAAGTATTTTTTTGTGCATCATAGGAGGCAAATGAATTGGAGGGATTGAAGGCTGACATACAAACAAGCAACTCTATATTAACCTCATCAAACCTATTGTTAAGCTCTTGACTAATTTTATCAATGACACCAAGATATACTTCTCTTCTAAAATGATCATCATTTGTTTGGTTGGGATAAAACCGTGAAAATCTTCCAAAAGGCACATGCTTATCATCCTTGTTTGGATCTTTGATATTATGTTTGGTACAAAATGGAATCACTGTTTCTTCATAGAACTTTTCCCATCCATTAGATCTCAACTTTTGCATCCTTTCTTTTGCCAAACTTACTAGTGACATTGCATTGACAATATCTTGATCTCTCTTTTACAAAGACTGAGACAACTCATTTGTATAGCCAAGAATGAGCACTGAAAATCAAATGATTCGAAAGCTCCAAACACAGCATATATTTTCGGCCAATCATTCCTCTGTGTGGGATCTTTTCCAAGAGTTATGAGTACCTCATGAATTGTAGGACCGATATAATAGTGAAGCTCTAACCACTGTCCTCATCGGAGCTAGGGGTACAAGGAGTAGCACTTCAGCCTTAGATTTAGTTATGCTGGTCTTCGTAACCAATGGTTTGACGTCGAGATACTCGGATCACGAGCATCCCTATGGAAGGCATGAAGTTCCCACGGCAGCTATATGGTGGCTAAGTATAAAGGTAGATAATTATAAAATCCAAAGTTAAACAAATTTAACATTAAAATTCAAATTAAAGTAGTATGTAAATAAATTAAGAAAATTCCAATAAAATCTTGAAATATAAAAATTAGTGTCAAAAGGAAGGGTTTGATTTTTGAAAAATTCAAGATCACGTCTCACTGGATTTGGATCTAGGATGGATGAGATACGGGCTTCTAAAAATTGGAATTTGAAAAAAATCTAGAAAAAGAGATAGGTTACTGTTCACGGGGGTCCACCTGACAGGGCTGATTCTTTCTTTTCGTTTTCTTCTCCTTTTTCTACCTCTGTTCAGCCCGTGTACAGAAGAGGGAAGCTGGGCAAGGGCGTCGCGGCTCCGGTGACTGGAAAGCCTCAACGACGGCGTATCCGTGTGTTCCCGAGCACGAATCCCTAGTGGGAGGTGGTTTTTCATGGAGGGGGAGTGTGAGGAGTTGGGAACAGCAGCAGCAAGAACTCAAATTTGGAGAGAGAGATGGTGACGGCGGTGGCCTGATGCGGTGGTAGAGAGAAGGGGGAAAGGAGGGAAATGGGTTGGCCTGATCGAGGCAATGGTGGTGGCGAGAGGAGAGAGATGGAGGAGCTCCAGGGGAGGAGATCGACCGGCGGCTCGACGGCGCCTTGCGGATGAACAGAAAGAGCACGAGCTCGAGAGCTCAGTGCTTGGCTGGGAGAAGTGGAGAAGGGATGAGGAGGAATGTGGCAGCCTCGCCGGCTTATATAGGCGGGGAGTGACGGTGGAAAGTGGAGGGGATTTGGATGGAGAAGAGGAGGACGTTGGCATCACGGTATGGCGGCGCCGGGTGTCGTCCTTGTTGTGGTCGATGGAGGCGGTTCAGATAGGGGGATATGGATTGAGGATGAGGCAATGACGCAGCGCGTCAGATAGGGCGACGGCATCCATGACGGCAGTGGCGCAAATAACGGCGACGCGCGGGCAGCGACTCCATGGGCGCACGGCTGGGCGACATTGTGCGTGTGCACTGACGCACTTGCGCGGGTGCAGGCTATGATGAGCGAGTGCGAGCGGCAACGTCATGCCCGGCTCTGCCTCGCGTAGCGACGGCAAGGTCGGTGGCCTAGCGGCATGGGCCGGGAGGCTGGGCTTATGGGCCGTCTTGGGTCATGGATGGACTGATGTTGGGCCTAGGTTAAAGATGGAGTGGTCTAAGCCGAGTTTTGGGTTGATTCAGTGGAAATATGCCCAGATCGAGCACCTTGTGTGCAATGAACAGTGCACATTCCGAATTTCGGGAATTTCAGAGATTTAACTGGCTAGAGAGGAGGGGTTTGGCTGCAATCTTTTAGTCCAAGAGTTGACTATAGAATTTCAGGAGTCTGTGGAAATTTTGTGTAGTAGGAAAAATAATTTGAAATTTGGAAGAGATTTGAAATTGACAAGATTTGCAATGTGGCTAAATTTTGGGAAATTAAATTGAATCATGGCATCAGAGGGTGAGACATGGATTTGTGAGGCACTTGGTATATGAATGGAGAATTTCTAATTTATGAAAAGAAACTAAATTTCAAGGTAGATTAAATTCATACTCAACTGTTTGAATCTAGGGTCAACATGGATCAATTAAAGGAATAGAAAATAAATGGCTAGGATAGGGAGACTTTGGAAATAACTTAATTTTGAGGATTTGAATATAAATTTGGCATAGAAAGTATAGGCTATGGTATTGCTAGAAATTCATGGAAACAAGACAAGGTTTAAGATTTCAAGGGTTTAAATCCAGGAATACCAAAAATTCAAATCAAGAACGAAACGGAAAGCACCTTCAAAAATTGACTCTTTTAGTTTCTAGAAAGATTCAAGAAATCCTCAAATGTTAAAAGACGGTTTTAGATTAAAAAAATAAGGATTTTCGAAATTAGACTTTGAAATTAAAATCCTAATTTATAGTTATTTAAATTTGAGAAATCATCAAAATTTGAATAGTAAGAATTGACATGATGCAATCTTTAACTTAAATTGAAAATATTAGATTTTTGGGATGTTACATCTCAGATGGTCCTGAATGTGTACTGTGCAATGCATCCATTTTCGAGGATTTGATGCATCTTTTCTTCACCTGTTCCTTCTCACAAGAATGCTGGAATTTCTTGAACATACATTGGAATGATAACTTGGATTTTATGCCGATGATCATAGCTGCTCAACAGTCTTTTAGAAAGATGTTCTTTGTTGAAGTTCTGGCCACAACCCTATGGAATATATGGAGAATGAGAAATGATCTAATTTTCAAAAATATTAGACCCTCTAACCAACTATGGGTACATCATTTCAAGGAAGACTTCGCTCTTCTGTTACATAGAGTAAAAGGTCAACTTTTTGACCAATGTAATTCTTGGCTGGACAGTCTGTAATTTTTTCCTCTTTACTTTCTCCCTTGTAAATACTTCTGCTTATTATTAATATATATATAACACAGTAGGAGCCTCTCCTGCTATTTTCATGTCAAAAAAAAGCAGAAAAGTATTTGCTAAGCTGATGGCATTACAAAGATTATCAATCCTTTCATTCAAACCAGCCATGGGAATGAACTGTGGTTGAACAGGAGCAAAGTCTAAAACCTGACCCATGGGATGGTCCTGACCCAGACAACTTCCTCAGCCTCCTCTGCATTCTGCTGCTGCTGTGCCATACCATCCCAAGTTTCCCAACCACCAGGTGCATGCGGCTGTTGATTATGTTGATTCTGCTGTCTAAACTGCCAGATATTGCCATCTTCTGGTTCACTGTCATCGGCATTAGGATTTGGCTGTGGGCCAGCTAGCAGGAGATTCTATTCGGGTGGGAAATCCAAAAAATCACCTTCCAAAATAAATACTGAGACAATCCAAGATTCCCCACCTCCACCTGGACCTAGAGGATCATGTAAAACAATTTACCTCGGGACATAGTCATGATCCTTGTACTTAGCCCTGGTCAAGACTCGGCCCTTCATCTGATCCCGCTCCAGCCAAATGGTGAGTTGCCCAAAAGAAGTCGTGGCAAGATTAAGAAAATTCCATTCAACAAGATCAAGTGGAAAATCCAAAAGAAGAACCCAAATGGTGCAGATTAGGGTGAAGATCCGCCATTGCTAGAGAGCTCTGGATTGGGGTTGGTTGCACAGTAGAGGTGAGAAGATGAGAATGCTCCGTAGAAACAGTGGCAGTTATTTTGGGTTTCCAAACACATTTGTCTCACCTGCAGTTTTTTTATAACAAAAACCGTAGGACAAAAACGGGCCGAGTGACCAGAGTTGTTACAAGTGCGGCAGCGGAAAGGCCCATTACAATCTGAAACCAGATGGCCCAACTCCAACCAACGAGCACATTTCAAAGGAGACGAAGAATTAGCCTGAAAAAGCGGATCACTGTTACCTTTCCTATTTTGAATTTTCGGAGAATCCTCCATCGTGGATGAGGAGCCATCGCCGGCGTGAACACCGGTAACCCAACAATCACCGTCGTCCTGAACTTGGAGCTGCTTTTTTAGTCTGTCAAAGACATTTGATAGGAATTGACTTCTGCTTTACAACTTGGGCATAAGAAAGATCAGAACGCCTTACCGAGACCCCCTGTTTGTGCTTCTTCAGTGTCACGTTTCCAAGAATCAAATTCCCACTGCCAATTAGGACCACCATTCCTCCAAAGGAAGAATCTTAACATAAAATCATTTCAAGTATAAGATTTCAAACGATAAATCCAGAGACCCACTTGCTTAGAACACACCTCGAAAGAAAAAGAACGAGATCTTTGAGGTGAACCACAGAAAGATCAGCCGGGGAACCACCAATCACCGCACGCAAAGCGACGGCTACCGAAGAAGTTGTAAAGCGGTAAGTAAATCTTGGACAACAACTAACCGGAAAGGTGTAGAGCTGAACTTTGAAGAAAAATGAACCGGACAACGGAAAAGATCCCACGCCTCATCGCGGATAACATTGCCGTGGGAGAAATTCCATCCCCCCGGCTGCACCGGAGTCACCATGGATGATCAACGGGCGATTACCCATTGTGTCGCCCATGGAGTTGCCGCATGGCTAGTATGTTGAAAATTATGTGTCGTCGGCCATGAAGGTGGGCTCAACAAAAATAATTGCTGGTAAGATTGCTGAAGTAACGAGGGAGCCCTCTTGTAAACAGTTAATATGAGTGTTGGATTGTATGAGTGACCAAGTAAGATTATAAATAAAACGATGTGATAGAACAAATATACAATTGTCTGGTGCTCTCACAGTGAGAGCAGTAACCAAGCAAAAGCAAAATTGGAAATTAAATTGATCGTTAGTCTACCAATTACTTCTGAATATATCCATCCAGGAAATCCAAATGAGATGAAGTTAGATCAGTACAAACAATAAGATCATTATTGCAATTTGCTTGCATGAATGAGTTTGATTTTAAAGGGCAGATTTATGATATTATAAGCCTTAACTCTGGCAATAGATCTCACTGTCTTCGTATTGGGCACTTTTAGAATAAGGACTTGCTTATCCATACATGACAATTGAATTACAAAGAGCATAAGCTCCACTTCAAAAATGAACTGCAAAAAACTAAACAGAAACATACCAAAAGAAATTGTAGCTTGAGAGGTATAAAATAAAAACATTTAGTGTCTCACTTTTGAATCCCCATTGTATCATTGCAGCCCAGTTAGAAAGTAAATATTGCTTCCCCCCCAAAAAAAAAGAAATTAAATATTGCTATTTTACTGTTATACAACACCTCACATGAAACATTATAATACCAGTAGCATTCACTAGTACAAAAGTCATTTTAGCGGGCGGAGCAAATTTTTTTTGCAGGCGGCTCGGCACCGGAGCTGCCTGCAAAAATAAGATGAGGCCCGGCGTCTAGCTCCCCCCGCCTGCAAAAATGTTATTTATGCAGGCAGACCACTTTAACCCCTTGTAAAAATCACATTATTTTTGCAGGCGGGGGACTAGGTAGTCCGCCAGTAAAAATCATATTTTTACGGGCGGACCACCTAGTCGCCTGCCGGAATTTTATTTTTTGAAAAGGAGAGGAGGGAGCTGGGCCTCACTTATCTTCTCCCTCCCCATCCCCTCCCCCTCCCGTGCTCTTTCGTCTCTCCTTCTCTCTCTCTCTTTTCCTCTCCCCACTCTCTCTCCCAGCGCTCGAGGGCGGCGGCACGGTGTCGGCTGGCGACGGCGTGCGGCAACGAGCGGCGCAGCCGAGCAGACCCGGGGACGGTGGCAGAACGAGCGCCGGTGTTGGCCTAGCGCGGCCGAGCATGCGTGACGGCTAGGCCTCTCCTGCGACGGTGGCCCATTGAGCAGCAATGATGACTCCGGCGCGGCCGAGCGCGCGAGGCGGCGGGCGGGCCCGGCTTGGCGGCGGCAAGCGGATGGGGCAACGAGAAGGCATCGGGCGGCAAACGGAGGGCCTGGCGTGAAGGCGGCAGGCGGCATGGAGGCGGCGGGAGGGCCTCCCCCTCCAGATCTAGATCTGGAGCGGGCAGCGGCGGCACCGACGGCGGCTGTCGCGACGCGACACAGAGAGCGAGGTTTTCGGTGATATGGATATGGGTGTACCCATAGGAGGCTAAACTTCTTTTGGCACTTAGAGGTCCGCGCCCGAGGGAGTAGTTGAGGCAGCCCGATGCCTCGACCAAACATAAGGGGCTAGGCGATCGCGGCAGCCCGATCCTCCTTGGACATATGCATGAGGATTACGGTTACTTGGACCCACGCGGCGCGTCCCCAGAGGGATCGGGCCCGGGGTCCAGCAAGGAGGGCACGGCCCGCAAAAAGGGGTTGAGGCCACCCGAGGCCACGTGGCATGCCCCTGAGGAGGGCACGCCCGAAGGTCTGCGGGGAGGCCACACCCCGCAAAAGGGGTTCGGGCCACCCGAGGCCACGTGGCACGCCCCTGAGGAGGGCGCGTCCGGAGGCCTGCGGGGAGGCCGTGCCCTGTAGAAAGGGTTCGGGCCACCCGAGGCCACGTGGCATGCCCCTGAGGAGGGCATGCCCGGGGACTTGCGTGGAGGCCACACGCCGCGAGAGAAGGTTGGGCTGTCCCCCGCGGCTCGAGAGACTCGTGCACGGTGCGCCACGTGTATGATCATGGTACGCCCCCAATGGCCAACTACCGCATTTAATACGATTAGAGGGTTCTGGCGCTTGCCCCCTCGCATTTACTGTGATGTGAGGCGTGGGTGACAGGCCCTCATCATCACCCCTTTCACCTGTTTGGAGGGAAAGAGAGGAGAAAGTCTTCAGCCTGTGACCGTGAACTGGCCGCATGGTCATAGACGCATGCCTCTCGCCACGCCCGGTCACCGTCGCATTTAATGCGTTGGACGGTTGCGTGGGAGAGAGGCAGTGAGAGTTTGGTGTATGACGTCACCCCTGGCCCAATTGGTGGCCCGCTGACAGGTGGGCCCTACTGGAGGTTAGGTAGGTTGACCATACACCTCGTCAGCAGCATGATGGCCACGCTGCCCATTTTCTCTAACAACTCCCATGACGTGGCGACAGGAGTAGGAACGGGGCATGGCCCCCGACAAGACAGAGCAAGAGCTGTTCCATGGAGTGGCGTGAGATTAGGAGGTTTAGGACTACTGTGGTGTCCCCTTGCACTATAAAAGGAGGCCTGAGTCCCTTGTAATGTTGGTTGATTCATTCCCAAAGAATCAGAAGTCTAGCCCCACATAGCCACACTCCTCAATCGTCAGCACCGGCACTGCCCAAGGGAAGTGCTTCACCTAGATATAAGGAAAAGAGATTGGGAGAGGAGTCAGATATACTCTGATTGTAGCGCAGAAGAATCATCATACCAAATATCTTGTAATGCTTCATCCACCATATCAACAACAAAAATAGGAGTAGGGTATTACGCTTCCCCAGTGGCCCGAACCTATATAAACCCTGGTATCATGTGTGCTTAGCTTCTTTTTCCTTCCTCCTCTCTGGCCGCCTCCTCCTTTTACGCCGATCTGCCGCTCTGGTGAGCTTCGGCGTGATTCCTTCTAGCTGGACCTACCCTAGGTGGTACTTGACCTTGTGCGCCACTCCTCTTTGCAGATCCACGCCTCTAGGACGCTGCCGACGTGAACCCGATGCCGTACACCGCCGCCGATCGACCGGCATCGTCGCCGGAGAGAACCAGGCCACGCCGAGCTGCAGCTGCGGCGGGGTGAGAACCCCGTGTCCCTTTGAAATGTTTTAGGCACGAAAGGATCGCGGGATCTGGTCCCTACTGTGCTTGCCGCGATCACCCACAAGCCGCCGCTGCTATGCACTCCGCCGGCACTGGCTCCGGCCGTTTCACGGCATGTGAGCACCACTCACAGACTCGCCCGAGCACAGGGAACGTTTTCTCTTTTGTGGTTGACCCGCGATCTGCCGCTGTTCGCTGTCGCTGCTGCGCCGAAGTTTGCCGATGCCGTCGGGCTCGTGCGCAGGCAGGGAGGGCTGCGCAGCGACGGGTTTAAAACCTGGGGGGTTAAACTGCAAAAGCTGCGCAGCCTGTTAAAACCTGACTAAAGAGAAACATGAACTTGAAAAATTTGTATAAAAATCATCCTAGCTTCCTTTTGAGTGAAACAAATTTCTCTGGACTGGTTAAAACCTGTACAACCTGAATATAAAATAAAAACTGGTATGTTCTATGTTAAAATCTGAGATGAATATTCTAGGAGTAAAACCCTGATTTTTAAGTGTATGCCTATGCTCTAAAAATTCATAACTCCAGAATCTAAACTCTAAAAATTGTGAAATAATTTTTCCTGGACTTTTCGCACTGAACCCAAGAACTTTGTAATAGGAAGTTTTGGCAGAATCACACTTTTCCTGTACACTTATTTTTGTACCTAGATGATTGCTTAAATCAAGCTGAAACTTTTAAAATTCATGATTTGAGTTTGAAAAGTGGTAAAATCTGAAAACCTGGACTAAACATCACTTTCACACATGTTCTGGTACTTGTAAAAGTTTCATACATGTTAGAGCATGTTGGACTTCTCTTTGCATTTTATTTATTCGTCGGTAACGGTATTGTAGAGGAAGAGCCGGAGTACATGGAGGAGATCGCCGAGTTCGACGATCCCACAGGACAAACTGAGCAAGGCAAGACTTCCTACTCTCCCAGGAAGAATCATTTGAACATGTTGGACCATTTTTGGAGGGTTAAACCTTTTGCCATATGAATTTGCATGCGTAGCAGAAACACTGTCGATAACAACGTCGTTTTTGACTGTTAGATTAAATCTTGAACTTGCATAACTTGTCCAGAGCTGGTAACAACCTGAACACCACCTAGAAAGTTTGGGAAAGTGTTTGGGATTGTTCCATATGAACTATATTGCCTTGCCATGCTTAGTTCGGGGTTAAAACTTACATGGTGGTTGATTAAAACTTATTCTGCATATAAGTATGTTGCTGAGCTAAAATGGAAAATGGGATTGGAGAATGATATGATGCTGAAACCTGGAGATTTTAGACTTGGGCGGATGGTGGTTCGCATATGTGATAGTTGCGGACTGATAGGGGGAGTGCTCGCCTGAGTCGATTAAGGACCGAACTCAAAATCATTTAGAGTCGAACACTAGTATGGTCACACGTGCCGGATTGGGGTGGCCTCAACTTACTAAGTCATTCGGCATTTGGATTTCGCACTCTGGTAGGCCGGTGTAGTATGGGTGGTGCCTATGTACCCGTAACGGTAATAGGGCTACCTATTGACCCGTAATGGTGGTAGGCATCTAAGTTTGTCCAATACAACAATATCGTGCCTTGTAGGGGATCCAGGTGGGTTGCGCCTATGGCGCTAGGTTTGGCGAGGGCCCGCCGCCTAGCGGCGCTACCTGCAAAGTAGCGCGGAGGAACACATATTATGCTGGTGCGGATTCAAGTGTCGGGTGATGGAACGGTTGTGTCGTGGGTAGTAAATCGGGTACTTCGGTATCGCGAGGCATGCGATGCATGATTGCTAATTCATGTCATGTGATTTGTACGCACTCTGCAGAGTTGAATCTAGCCGGTTAGCCATGCTCATGGTCACGAGCTGCGCTTTGAGTGATGATGAGTATAGTTTTGTGATGATTTTGGAAATGATTGAATGAATTTGAAATTATGTATTTAAGTTATATTATGGACTTGTTGCCAAGGAGGACACCAATGTTCTTTATTATTTGCCACCACTTGATCACCATGTTATGCTTTCAATTCAAATGAAACTTGCTTAGAATTCCTTAGATTCAAACTTGCAAACTAAACTTGGCTTTATGCAACCTATACACTATACTTTTATGTTTTCATAGCCATGCATGTACTTAGGTTTCCTCTTGCCGGTACATTATTTCGATAATGTACTGAGTTGTCTTGCTTTATTTCTTTTGTGTGTTGTTAGTTATTAGTGCAGGTGAGGAGTACGCCTACGACGAGTACGTCGCCGGGGATGCCGAGTTTTACCATGATGGTCCTAACTAGGGTATCGCCTAGTCAGAAAAGCTTGTGGGATGTGTTTTGGGTAGCCAAGCTTCCGTGGACCATAACTTTTTGGCCGGTCGGCCGTTATGTAAATTAAGGATCTAAACTACCTACCTATGCTTATGCACTAGAACCATGTTTATTTTGTGATGAGCTTGCTAGATGAAAATACTAGACTAGTTCACTTCCAGGGGCTAGTCGAGCATTGAATGGCCTTAGGGTTTGCGAGACCGTCGCGGGGTAACGCTGGAGATCGAGTCCCGTGAGACGCGTACCGTTTCTGGTGTCCGCCATCGATGCGGGTGACGAGCGCGTCTGGTAGTGGATTGGCAAGTTACCCATGTCGATTGTGTCGTCGGCCCTCTGTCCGGGCATTTCAATTCGGTTGTTGAAAAGGTACTCGGCCATCGCAGCGGTTGCGTGAGGTCGAGCGGCTATTTTGCTTGTATGGATCCCGCTCGACAAATATCGCAAAGGTCCCTGACCGAGTCCCTCACAACATCCCAATTGTGGTGTCCCACAGCTTTCTCCAAAATCCTGGCCATCAAATTAAGTCCTAAACTCGACTGCATCATCTCCAAGAATCGAAGCGCTTTCACCAAAGGATGAAATATACAAGACAACTTCATGCTGGTACAAAACTTGGTAAAACCTTTCCAATCCTCCAAAACCCCGGCCTGGATGCTCAAACTGGACATTGCAAAGGCTTTTGACTCTGTGAGCTGGCCATACTTGCTAGAACTTCTGCAAAGGTTGGGCTTTGGCCACAGATCAATCGGATGGATTGCATCCATCCTACCAAGCTCGAGCTCACAGGTCTTGCTGAACGGCGTAACCGGAAATCCTTTCTTCCACTAGAGAGGCCTTCGCCAGGGGGATCCGCTATCCCCAATGCTTTTCATTATGGCTATTAATCCCCTACAGAAGCTACTCTAGAAGGCAACACAGGATGAAATGTTCATCCAATTAAATTCCAGGACATCGCTCATTAATCTTTCCCTTTGTGCAGATGATGCGGTGATTTTTATTCACCGCAACAGAGAAGAGGTACAAACAGTTCAGTATATCCTGCACGACTTCGGCCTCTCAACAGGAATGATTACAAACATATCCAAGAGCGAAATCTTCCCCATCCGATGTGATGATGTTGATCTAAGCAACGTTCTGTCTCCCTTCCCAGGTAAACAGTGTGCCTTCCCTTGCACATACATGGGAATGACTCTCCATGTTAGGAAACTGAATCAGGCAAATGTTAATCCGGTCATCAATAGGTTAAGCTCGAGACTCCCTACCTGGAAAAGAAGGCTCCTCACTAAAACATGCTGCTCTACCCTCGTGAAATCAACTCTCTCCGCTCTCCATATTTATCACATGACCGTGTTCCCCCTAAAGAAATGGGCAATAAAAAAGATGGACAAAATCAGACGGGCCTTTCTGTGGACAGGATCCGAACAAGCAAATAGGGAAATTGTTTGTTCAATTGGCAGAGAGTATGTCGGCCGAAACTTTTTAGAGGACTTTGCATTTCTGACCTTTATCGTTTCAGCAGGGTACTAAGAATCAGATGGCTCTGGCATGAATGGGTCTCGCCTGACAAGCCTTGGATAGGTACACAAACACCCTGTGATGAATCCGACAAGATACTCTTCAAGGCCTCAACTATCATTGAAATAGGAAATGGGAAGAAAGCCAAATTCTGGCATGATAGGTGGTTACCGGGTCAGGCTCCCAAAGAACTAGCCCCGTCCCTCTTTGTCCTGGCTACAAGGAAAAACAGGTTGGTCAGCCAAGAGCTAGCCGAAAATAACTGATTGAAGCCGATGCACAAGATAAGTACAACTGAACAAGCTCACCAATTCGTGCAGCTATGGGTGTTGATCCAACAAGTTCAGCTGCAACCCAGCGGAGATGACTCAATTACCTGGAGCTGGACAGCAAGTGGACTATACACTGCAAAATCTGCTAACAACATCCAATTCCTCGGCTCTGTCGCCGACACGTGATACTCCTTCATCTGGATAGCCCAAACAGAGAACAAATGCAAGATTTTTGGTTGATTAGCTGTACAGCGGAAAATCCTAACAGCCGACCGACTAATCCCGAGAGGATGGCAAAATTCTCCTGAATGCCCAATGTGTGGCATACAAAATGAAACGGCCGGCCATCTGCTCATGAAATGCGCCCTTGCAAACCAAGTCTGGACGCTGGCCTCCAACAAACTCGGCCTGAACCTTATGAGCCCGTTGACTTTCAATGGCAACCTGCTAGATTGGTGGGAATTCTGCAGGAAACAGATTGCAAAGGATCGAAAAAAGATGTTTGACAGTATCTTCGTCTGGCTACAGCGAAATGACAGTATCTTCAACAATGTCTACAAAACAACGGTGGATGTTGTAAAATCATGCCAGGGACTTGTTCCGGGCAAGAGAAATTGCTATAAACATGAGAAATTAGTAGAGGCGCTTGGCGCCCAGTTGTAACAACCCCCGCCCC
>CM002478.1:6681650-6820343 GCA_000325765.3 Leersia perrieri
TTCTTCCTACTTATATTGAAAGACAGAGCTCCTGCCAATGTTTCTCAAAAAAACAAAAAAAAAAAACTCCAGAGGTACAAATTGGCGCTTGGCAGCAGCATTAGGTATGAACATAAATATTGAAAAAATTTGCAAATGCAATTGAAACAAAATGGCTTGAGAAGTATGAGGGAATATGAGACACCGGAACCAAACGAATACCGCTGTGCGTAATTAGCAGCCAACACTTCTGGTAGGACCATGACATGATGTATAAATTAAACTAGTAGAAAATGGCTCATCTATGACGTTTTCCTTGTGACGATGCATATTTTTATCATTGAATAAGTAATATATATCATGATATTTTTAAAAAGCATCATAGAACATGAGAAAATCCTTCACCGATGAAGCATGTTACTGTTGGTTTGCCATGTGGACTGAGATCAAGAACATATGCATTGTTCAATTTTATCTTTTTAATTTGAAATTAAAATTTGCAGTTGGTATTTCTCACTCATGATAACTTCAAATTTGATGTTTCTTTTTTCAGATTTTTTCTAAAATCACGATCTTTCATTTAATTACATTATTTGATGTTAATAGCTATTTGTTGAATCTTGATCATATAGCTTGTTTCTTCCACCCAAGCGGAGAATAGAAATATACATGTTGTTGCATAATAATCGCTAATTTCAGTTCATCTTCTCTATGATTGTGTCTAAATTTGAAGTGCATACAAGTTTAAACATATGATCTTTATCATGTATCTTGTTTTCATTTTTATTTTATTGTACCATTGGGAAGTAACACGCAAAAATAATTATCTTATATACATCAATATATTTTTCATATTTAATGAACTACGTATAGGTTGTCTTGTATAAGTTTCAAGAATTTTGGAGCTAATTTACTATTTTCTATATGTTAATTGAAGTTCTATGTGGTTATCGAAATTAATTGAAAATTGAACTATGTGTGCATCGAGTAAGATGCCAAAAATTTCACAAAAATAATATTTAGGCTCATATGCCAAAATATATAGATATTATTATAATTATTATATGGTAATTTAGAGACAAAAGTTTGAATTGTCTCTAGAAGATAGTTCATTTTTACATTTATCTCCAAGACATAGGCTAGAATGGAACATATGAGCCTAAATATATATTTTTTAATTTTTTTTTATCTTATAAGATGCACACGTAGTTCAATTTTCAATTAATTTGGATAATTATGTAGAAATTCATTTAGCATATACAAAATAGTAAATCGGTTTGAAAACTTGTTGGTATTTCTTATTGTCATCCTTAGGAACATAGTTCCCAACGACGGCAATTTGAAATAATCAATGATAATTTATGGTTTAGCAGAAATGAATCCGCAAGCTCACGGATATATGATTGTAGCATTTCACCCGGGAGTATTCAAAGGTATCGTATTTATTTTATCCCAAGGGAAGATTTGTAAAGTGTAATCATTCTATAAAAATACATACATATGTATAAATCATAGTTCTAAACAGGGATAAGAAATATATCTTGGGTAGAGTGACACAAGCGAAGGCTCTGACTAAACTCTATATCAATCCTAAATTAGTCTAAGCAAGAACAGTCATAGTATTTTCTGTACTTTATGCAACACTCTAATATCTTCTAACCAGTATACAACAGTGTGGTGTACCCTCCTTACAATGCAGCTATAACTAAGCCTAGACCTAGCTATGCCCTCCCGGTGCTTCGCAAAGTTCCCCCGGCCTGCCGAGTTACTTACGACAGACTATCATAACCATCCAACCGAAGTTAAATACGGAGGTGTATCTAACCCCAGGAATTTATATGTAGGAAGCTATACTGCGGGGGAGACACTCGTACCAAGCTGTCACCATCGGCGGCCCGCAAACACACCCAGAGTATAATCGCCCAAATAATTGTAAGATCCAGCCTAGACACCACGTCTAAGCCATCACTCCCTACTCTACAGCCTTGCAATTGAAGTAGAGTATCTAAGTTCCAGATTAATATTATCAGGACTAGCCTAAGTTGAATACTAACCAAGTTCCTAGACATTATACCCGCACCAATACAAATCGCAGATAAATGTAACCACACTGATATACTAATCATATAAATGCTAAAGTTGGCAAGACTAGTCTATGATTGGACTAGGCTACCGCAATTGTATAAAAATAAATATATTGAAGTAATGAAATTCTTACAAAAGAACTAGAAAGCAAAGTTAAGTTAGAACTTTACCCGATTACTCTGAAGCCTTCCTTGAACAAGAACTATTCTATTTCTACTTCTACGAGACTAATACTACAAGTAGAGTGAGCTTGATTCCTTACTTTGGTGTGTTGAAAAAGAGAGTAAGGCCTCCTTTTATAGGGCTTCAATGGCGGCAACTCTGATGCGAGATTACCACCATGCCCCTCGTAACCGCCACCAGGAGCCAATGGGAAGACGCCACGTCGAAGGTCGGTGGGGAGAGGCGGTGCCTCTGGTTTGGCCGAACCGGGGTGGTTCGGCCGAACCACCCTAGCCTCCCACGACTCCAGCTTTCTCCGGTAGACTGATAGGTGGGTCCCGGTGTCAGTGGCACGTGCAATGACGGTTACTTAGGTCAGTAACTCTGTCAGTGGGGCCTCTCATTACTTGGGAGTGAGGTTTCCTCCATTTCTTCTCCTTTTTGATATATTTTCTCTACAAGTAAATATTTCCCAAGTACAAGTGGAAATGGATTATTCTGAAATAAATATGCTTCGCAAGCATACCTAATTCTCCATTATTTTGGTAATATTGACGGTCAAAATGTTGCAATAACGACCGTTAACAAAACTCTCGAAACTTGTACTAGACAAATTATACGTAGTATATTACTCCCTCTAGATTTTAATATTTGTTTGACCATTCGTGATTAAAAGTCCATTCTTCTAATATATGTTTGACTTTTAAATATATGTTTGAACATTCGTCTTATTCAAATCATTTATGCAAATATTATTTATTTTTATATGAGTTGGTTTATCATTAAAGGTATTATAATCTATTATATATTTTTATATATTTGTATTGATTTTTTGAATAAGACGAGTGGTCAAACATGTGATTAAAATTCAACGGTGTCAAATATTAAAATCTAGAGGGAGTACATGCAAAAAAAAACTTGTACAAAGTTGCTTCTTTATGAGATAAATCAAATCAATAAAATTTAATTGAATTTGACAAAATTTAATAGTGTGAACGCGATTTTTAAAATTTTAGGGTCCAAGTTTAACACTATAAAAAGTATAAATAGGATTGATAGAATATAATGGGGCCGCCTATTCATCAGTTAACTGAAAAAATACAATATATCAGTCAATTTATGGTGGATATGTAGCTGATAGGTCGGATGTATACACTGCTGTGTTTTTATTTTTTACCCGATCCAATCACAGATCGGTTTTGCGTCGCCCATGCCGTCGTTCCACTGAGATCAAAGTGTTGCTGCTTTGCCGTTTCGAGCTGCAGCAACCCTGTTTGACGTTCTCGTCCTCCCCTTCATCGCCAGATGTCTTCGCACCATCATCATCTTTTTATTTTCTTTATTTTCTTTTATTTTGGGTCGTTGTGTTGGTTGGCCTCCCTGTGCCGCACACACCCCCACACATCTACTCAAGCAACCGTTGTGTTTGCTGGCCTCTCGCCTGCGCACCCATGCGCCGCGATCTCTGTCGCGAGCCACAACCGCTTTTGAGTCTCCCTCCTGCTGACGCACTATTGATGACTTGTTCTGCATCAACATCGACAACGACTGGCTACTATGACTACGACAACTTTTTATCTTGGCTACATCGACATATGGCACAAAGGGCTATCATCTGATGTGAGCTCTCTCGCCGGTTTCTTCTCTAGTCCAAGTGTTCACGTTGCTCACGCTTGGACTGTGGGGGGATGTTAGAGTATATGGTAGTTAGAAATGTATTAGGATATGATTGATTTATATGGACTCCTTCCTTATCAATAATCCTTCTTTATCTCTACCCATGTATCTGCTATATATACTGGCCACCGAGGCTCAATACAATGAGTCCAATATTCCGCAATATCCCTCTCCCTATTATTCTAGAAAGAGAAGCTTGAGCCTGTTGTCGTGGCAGATCTGGCCGGATGAGGCATCCTCTTTGCTGTGAAGACCCAATTTGATTCAAGTCTGAATAAATAGAAATTTGGGGAAAAGATGAGGTGTACACCGCAAGACCAAGCTAAGCTAGGGTTCTAAACTAAGAGAGAGAACATAATTGATCATTATCTATCTTTCCCCTTCTCAGATGGCGTGGGTTATAAGTCCGAAATCGCCAGAAAATGACAAGTTTCAGAGTTACAGCCGGGAAACAGAGTTCACCACGATCAGAGATAATAAAAGAACGACAAAACGGTAAGAAAGAACAGTACGACAACAGACCGGCCACAGTAACGATCCTCGACTGTCCAATCCCTTCTTCTTATATATATATAGTTCACCCATAAAGCAGCCCCACAGGTGGCCACATCATCAAAATTATTTCAGCCATCGGATCAACAAATCCAATTGCAATCAACCGTTAATTATCCATGGTGGAGTCATTGCATGGTGATGGATGGAAGTTGCACAGCCTCGCTTGGAAGCAAGATGGTCCTGTGACTCAAGCCAACCATTCCACACAAATTAATTTTCATCTTTACACCAGCTATTACTACTGTGTATATAAAGATGGAAGACAGTAATTGTCTATTAGAAACTGTCACTAATTAAATTTAGGCAGAGTAGGCCATGCATCGGCTAATCGCATTTAAACTCCTGCTACAGCTGGAGCAAAGCCTCCAAATTCCACAAACAGATACCGTGAGGAGCTCTGCATTCTGCAGGACCTTTCCTACTGATGAATGCTAGCTAATTTGGTGATCATCCACATCGACGAGCTTGATTCCTGCCATCGTGGCTCCACCTGCAGCCTATTTTGATCGATGATGCTTTGCTCCAGTTAGTAGCCGACGGTACCCTCTCTGTCCGTTTTCCTCGCCCAATCTTCATAGATGACTCGAAAGATTTATGTTTCATGTAACTATAACAGGTGGCCATCGAATTGCTTCATTGGCTCAGTTCCAAATTTCCCAAGATTCTTTGGACTGCAAGCCGATATGGTGAATTGGTCAATCTATTTGGTATGATTTTTTTTGTTTTCCTCTTATGTAGGAGTAATATTTTATACTATTTATTGTTGCGCATGCTTTCTTTTTATTTCATGCTAATACTGCACTACTATACATCTGATTTACTACATTCAAATTCCAGACATCCTGCTATTCAATTTGTTTTATCTAATGTGAAGATGATTTAGGAAATTCTTACGCAGAGATCCTGCCAATTTGCTTTTCCAATTTTTCTTACTGTATGAGGATCATCTATTCTGCTATGGTGATCACATCAAGTACTTACAAGTATTATTTACTAGCCATGGCACAAAATCTACAATAGATTTTCCTTACATTTGCTAGGAACCAATATAACTCAATGTTTTTTTACCGGAATGCATCAATGTCAAATGATTTTGTATTCTCTAAAGAAAGTATGTACTTTCGTTCATCCCATGTTGTTTAACGGTATGTATTAGTCCTACAATTTTTGCTTCGTTTGCATGCATGCATGTCCCATACCGTGCTTCGGTTTTTCTAATCCTGTCTCCTTATTATCAATAATATGACTTGCTCAAGGTGAGCAGAGTTTTTCAGGAATGTACATGTGTTTATTTATTTTTTCAATGTCCTTCCAAGTTATGTGGTATATATAGAAGACTGATTTATATCGACTAGCTAACCTATCATCATATTTTATTTCATTTCAACTTTGATGTATCAATATGCCTCATGCATACACTTAAATTCAGAGGCGCATGAGTTATCTTAGTACTCTAATATTCCTATCTACATACTGACTCCGACATCTTTAATTGCAATTTCAGAGTTCGTATCATGCTTAGAGAAAAATCATTTGACTGCAAAATTTAAATTAGCATCAGCCGTAGCATATTGTATCCACCTTTTACAACAAACTTCATTTATACTTAGCTAAAAAAACTTCATTTATACTATAGTTCATAACATTTTATTCTCATTATTTTATATAAATTCCCGCAGCAACGCGTGGGGTATCACCTAGTTTCATTTAAACTCCAGACCGCCTCATCCTAGCCTTTCATCCTTCGTAACACCAAAACGTTTTTTCCCCCTTCTTCTCTTCCTCAGCTTAACTGAACTTCTTTGAATCCTTACTGAATTTTACTGAACATTTGCAAGCTTTGATATTTGCTTCCTTCTTCTTCCCCGTCTACATTTTCCCTTCGTTTTTTATACTGAATCTGGTAGTCAAACTCCAGCAGTTTCAGCAACAATTTATGTTGAATCGCTTCTGTTAATCTCGGAGTGGCCATGTATTTCAAACTTTGTTGGTCAGTCTTAATGATAACCTTGTTCCCCAATAAGTAGTGTCTTTATTTTCTCAAGGCTTCCAGTATAGCAATGGCTTCTTTTTCATAAGTGGACAGAGCTGCTGATCTACTCCCCAGAGTCTTGCTATAAAAAGCCAGAGGTCTTCCTACCTGCATCAAAATAGCTCCAATCCCTGTTCGACAGGCATCAGCTTAAATTGTGAATGGCTGACTAAAACTGGTAGTCCTAGTAAAGGACAGCTTGTCATAATCCACCCTATAGTTTACTAAATGGTTGTACCAAACTGACAGTCACAAAGTGTGACATATCTAACGGTCGAAATCATCTCATCATCAAAAATCAATGCTCCGGATCGCATCGGTCCCTCTTCATGCGTCTCCCTCATCCCGCGTACGCACGCCCCTGCGATCCGCTTTCTTCGTGGCGATCAGGAAACAAATCACCCGTGATTTCTCCTCTCCTCCCGCTGCCCCTCACCGCCACTCTCCTCCCCTTGCCGCCCTCATGCATGGCAATCACCAATTCACCAGGCCGCCGGCGTCGGCTGGCTGCCACTATCTTCTCCCCTCGCGACAACCCTACTCTCCCCTTACCGCCTTCTAGAGGCGCCGTGATCCAGGCCGTTCGCGTCGACTCGCCCTTATCAAGGCAGCCGCAGTGGCCTCGCCCTCGACCTATAGGGATTCTGGCCGCGGCCGTGTCTAGCCGTCGAAGCAGGGCGCCGCCATCGCTGCCCTCGATCCCGGGCTCTGTCGACCCAATGCGTCGTTCGGCTGACGCGTTGGACTGCAAGGCCTGCGCCAACGAACGGCTTTGGCAAGGACACCAGGGTGAGCGCATCGGAGTCGTGGAGTCTGCAGGATCCAGTTTAATCGAGTTTAAAGGTATTAATTCTTCTCTCATAGGCCATAGCCTAATCACATATTTAATTTGCCGATTAGCACACAACGATTTCCTTTCTTTGATGCGTTCGTGGTGTTCTACTAAGTTTGATTATTTGCCCTAATATGTGACAAATCAACAATTTTCACGTCAATTCCTCCTGCTGTTCTTATGTATTGAATAGGCCTTGATGACCTATTATTTATATGTGATGTACCTGCTAACCTGAAATACTATGTTGGAAGAGCATTTTCTGCTATGAATTTGATCATGGATTAATAAGGTGAGGAATAGGAATAGCCCAGTGTACCTATATATGATTTTAGATATTTTATTCCGGCAGGGTTGTTGTATATCAGTATATGATGTCAGCTAGATATATATGCTCGGCTCATTTCACTCTTTTATCTTAGATTTTACCCTTTGGATTGCATCTAGAATTGCCTTATGTTCTTCAATAGTTAATAATCTTTCTGTGAATTGTACATACGCATGCACATCACAGCAGTCAACAATAATTCTGAATTACGAGTACTAGCTAACATTTGCATTTTAATAAGTACAGTGATTTTTCATTCTGCTCAATAAAAAAATGCCTGGGTCTCATGTTTTGTGTAAGCTTGGATTGATTCCTCTTCTTTTCATTAATTTATACAAATCATGGATATGTATTGCATTAGGCACATTCAGTAGAAACTGAATGCATATTAAATCCTAAAGCTGTTGCCTTTAGGTTTGGCAAGACTCATTTTGTTGCCGTCTATATTTTACTGCAACTCTGCAAGTTAAAAAATGCCTTAAGCTGGACCTCCACGCGCGGCATACATGTATTTAACCACCCCTCCCCTAACTCGTTCCCCATGCAAAGAAATCAACTTAAATTTAGAGTTCTCAATTCTTTGGTTATATATTCAGTTTAAGACTAGATGGATCCATACTCTTTGTCCTTTAGTGGGTCTTCAAAGCAATGCCAATAAACACGTTTATACTTGATTTAGTACTCAAAGGTATTGAACATGTATGGTGACAGATCGATTGGTTTGCATTTTTTCCCCTAACGGAATCAGCCATTATGCTTTTTTCTCTACCTGAATCAATCTGAATTTCTGAAACAATGAACAGTCACTAATGGATCAACTTTCGTTCAACATAATTCATAGAAGTAAATTTAGTTTGCATGATAGATAGTCCTCTTTTTCATTTGCAACTGTCACAACAGAGAACACACTAATGATTACGTCAACCGATAGTACTGGAACAGAGACTGAGATAATAAAGCTTCCATTATCTAAATGCGAGCACACAGTCCCTTTTTATGAATGGAGTGGTCTCAGCCATTTACGACTACTTTTTATGATGACCTGAACCTGAAGGAAACATTAGCAGTTCAAAATTGAAACTAGAGCTAGCATTTATATTTGTAACTTATAAGATAGCTTTATTTCTAGATCATGGAGCTGAAGATTAATATATCAACCGAGATATAACAGAAAAAACAACTATGTCAGACAGGTTCAGTTGCCAAGCAATTGTTGCATATTATTATTAAAAAAGTTCACCTTTCTCTCTCTTTTTTAACATTATAACATGGGCCTGATTTTCCACAATTGTGCACAAGCAATATATTAAGACAACTGTTCTGTTCATAATTCAAAGCAATCGACCAGCAGAAATATAGGATAATGTGCTTATTTCCTTATTTTTCTGTCAGGTTTGCCTTGTGGAGTAGTGGACTGTATCTCAGACTTTGTATGGCCTTCAACTTCAAATAATCTACAAAAGTTCTTTTATATACATTTCGTGTGATAAGTACATAACCATCCGGATTGTTGGTGACAAACGCAAAGGATTGCTGCCGAAAAAAATTTTCTTTTATGAAACCTGCTTGATTTGCCTTGTAAGATGGTACCTTTCGATGTGAATTTGTACGATTGGATAAACCATAGTATGCTTTTTATTTGCACTGCATCAAATGAATAGTGTTCAAGTGAATACTTGGATTTTAGGTGGATGTTGGATAGTTAGGCCTTGTTCAGTTCTCAAAAAATTTCCCTCAAAAACATCACATCGAATTTTTTGACACATAAATGGAGCATTAAATATAGATGAAAAAAGAAACTAATTGCACAGTTTGGATAGAAATCCCGAGGCGAATCTTTTGAGCCTAATTAGGTCATGATTAGCCATAAGTGCTATAGTAACCCATATGTGCTAATGACGGCTTAATTAGGCTCAAAAGAATCGTCTCACGGTTTCCAGGCTAGCCATAAAATTAGTTTTTTTTATTTATGTTCGAAAACCTGTTACGACATCCGGTCAAACGTTGATGTGATATCCAAAAGCAAAAATTTCTAGGAACTACAAGGCCTTACTCTTATGTTTTTCTTTTCCTTGGCAAGGTGGGTTCCTTTATTTCTAATTTTTAAATGTGATATTATATTTCCAACAATAGACATGTATTATTGAATTTGTAATTCAATTTAAATATCACCGTAGCATTAGCAAGGGCAAATTACTAGTGTGTTTGAGTTGCTCAAAGGCTGTTTGCTGTTCATTTCCCCGATGGAATCCATTCTTCTTCAGCACATCATGTAGGGGTCTACATATTTTCCCATAATCCTTGACAAACCTCCTATAATACCCAGTTAAACCCAAGAAACATTGGTTGGCACTGGCCAGTCCAGAACATCTTTAATCTTCTCAGGCTTAGTGGCCACTCCTGCTTCTGAAATGATATGTCCCATGTATTCAATTTGATCAGTAGCAAATGCGCACTTACTTCTTTTTGCTTTCAGCTTGTGGTCTCTCAAGACAGATAACACCTGATAAAAATGGCCCACACGTTCAACTAAATTCTTGCTATATACCAGGATGTCAACAAAGAAGACCAACACAAACTTCCTTAGAAATGGTCCAAAAATCTCATTCATTAATGCCTGAAATGTGGCTGGGTAATTTCTTAGCCCAAAAGGTATAATTGTGTATTCACAGTGGCCCAAATGTGTTTTAAAAGCAGTCTTAGTGATGAGGACATGACCGGATCGGATATAAACACGACTACAATATTCTTAAATAAACCAAAGGTGCACTCTATTTATGTAAGATATACATTCTATATATTTGAATAAGTGATACTACGCCATAATTTGCTATTGTTTACATTTGCAGAAGTGCTTGTATGGATAAAAGATATGATATTAGGCTCAAATGAATTGTGGATGATCAAGAAGGTTGATTGGGGACCAATACATGACTTTTCCAAGACTTCTCCAACCCCACCACGTCGTTTTTGGGCCAAGAGTCCAGTCCAACTCAAGTCCTGTTCACGGGTTTGGTTTCTCCTGACAGCACCAACTTGAAACGGACTTTCCCGTTGATCCCGAAGGTTTCTGGAGGCCCATGAGTACTTGATGGAAAGCTTATGGAGTCTTCTTTCAGATGGACTTGGTTTTATGTCAAAATTCGTCCTAAGTCAACAGAAATCTTCGAAATAAGTCACGTACCTCATCCAGTCCGAACCTGATTTGGGTCTTGTGCCTTGTAACTGTGTCGTGGGCTTAACCCAAGGGGGTGTGCGCCCTAGGGCAACCTTAGAACATCCCTAACTCATATATACTCAGTAGATGCCGTCGTTTAGGGTTGGGTTTTGCTTATATGATTCTGCCGTTGCAGTTTTTGCCGTTTAGTCGGTTTGTGGAACCCCAACTGTGAGCTTCATCGATATTAGCAATATATTCAGATTGCCTCTACCTTGTTCTTGCTTGTGTTCTTCAATTCGCATGCGGGGATTAGCCTTCTCAGCGAGGTCAACCGGGTTTTGGCACGGTTGATAACCAGAGGAGACGTGGTGCTGCGATTGCGGGGCACAAGAGCGTGTTCGTTCAAGAAGCCGAATCGAAGTGTGTTGCGACCCCGCCCAAATCGTTGTAATTTCTGATTAGAATAATTGCTTTTCCTTGCTACTATACGTTGTGCCTCCGAAAGCTCCACATATATACTTCTGCTCAGCACCATTTTGATCCTTGCAATCGCCACATCACGTCCTTCCAGGTGTCACGAACCAGCTACCAGTTGTATCGTCCTTAGCATTGCTGGTAAGACACTTGTAAGAGGTTGGTAAGGTGCTCCATTTTTCCTGAGTTGTTGAGAGGAACCACTACACCAGCGTAGTAGATTATTAGGGATAACCTTCACCGTTTGTTGTTGTTTTGGTGTTTCAATGGCAGGTGATGACAAGGAGACGACTCCCAAGGATTTTGCTGACTGTGTCAGTCAAGAGCAACTACAAACTGTTATAGAAAATGCTCATAAAGAGATGACAGAGGCAGTCACACGGGCTGTCCAAGAAGCCATCATTAAACTCGATCTCGGCAAACACATGGAGAGGTTGGACAAGAAGGAAGCATGACTACAACGTCAACTTTGCACAAACATTACATGTATGGATGGCATTGAAAATCAGCAATACCAACAAGGTAACAATAATCATGTGCATGATGATCCTTATTCTGTGGTTAAGTTTAAAATACTATCTTTTTTCGGGCTATTATGATGCTGAGAAATACTTTGATTGGGAGATGACAGTAGAGCAAAAGTTTAGTGCCCACCTTGTGCCTGAGCAACATATAGTTCTATAAGCTACTAGTGAGTTTAAAGACGTTGCTTTTATTTGGTGGACTGGGTTAGCTGCCGAGGATGTTTTACCTACTACATGGAAAGAACTTAAGTTAGTTATGCGCGATAGATTTGTTCCTCCATCTTATTATAGAGATTTATGGAAGAAACTGATGTGTTTAGAACAAGATAGATCCACCATTGCAGCAGTGCTGTCACCATCGCCTACTACATGAGTTTTGGATTGCGGTACTAACATTTTGCGGGTATATCCAAACAATCAAGTTAATAAGGAGAAAACAAAAGACATGAATAAAGAAGACATACTAATTACCCCTTGCCAACTTCAAGATGGTTTAGCAGATGTTGACCATCCATGATCTAAGGAGAGCGTCATAGGTAAATTTGTTGTTACTGAAATTACACAAGATGAGATATCTCAATGTGCAATAGAATTGTCCACTAATCATGCTAATTTAGAGCGATCATTTGTGGAAACTTCTGCTGAAATTCCTTTGTTACAAGAAGATTTGACTGTTATTTCTTGTGACAAAGAAGAGTTCTGCAATGCTTCACTTATACCTATGCCACAACTATTGAATGAACATGTTATAAATATTATTGATCCACTGCGTGCTGATTTTGAACATGTTATTCACATTGCTAGCGATAATGAAGAGCTTAAATTGTATCTTCTTTAAGAACTTTGGGGTATATAGATTTTCATGATCTTTGTCCTCTCAACTATTTGGAGAAGAAATTGTTTCCTAGATTTGATTTGCCATGTTCTTCTCATATGGTTTTTGATATTATTGGCAATTTTGATAAAAAGAGAGAGTATCTTGTGCATCGGGTATATATTTGTTCCAATTTGACTAAACCTCCTTTTCATGATAAGATATATTGTCTAGGGGACCACATGTTGTATAAATGAGTTACATGTTGGTTTCCAAGAAGGGGAGTGTTGTGGTTTTTCGACTACAAAGATTTCAGGATCCAACCATATGGCCATCAAGAAATGTTCCGCACCTAATAGTGTGATAAATAAAGATAAGTTCCATAGGTTCAATGACAAGATGAAACTGAGGACGGTTTCCAATCAAGAAGGGGAGAATGATGAGGACATGACCGGATCGGATATGAACACGACTACAATATTCTTAAATAAACCAAAGGTGCACTCTATTTATGTTAGATATACATTCTATATATTTGAACAAGTGATACTGCGCCAGAATTTGCTATTGTTTACATTTGCAGAAGTACTTGCATGGATAAAAGAGATGATATTAGGCTCAATTGAATTGTGGATGATCAAGGAGGTTGATTGGGTACCAATACATGACTTTTCCAAGCCTTCTCCAACTCCACCACGTCGTTTTTGGGCCAAGAGTCCAGTCCAACTCAAGTCCTGTTCGCGGGTTTGGTTTCTCCCGACAGCACCAACTTGAAACAGACTTTTCCGTTGATCCTGAAGGCTTCTAGAGGCCCATGAGTACTTGATGGAAAGCTTATGGAGTCTATTTCAGATGGATTTGGTTTCATGACAAAATTCGTCCTGATTCAACGGGAATCTTAGAAACAACTCACGTACCTCATCCAGTCCGAATCTAATTTGGGTCTTGGGCCTTATAATTGTGTCGTGGGCTTAACCCAAGGGGGTGTGCGCCCTAGGGAAACCCTAGGACATCCCTAACTCATATATACTCAGTAGCTGCCACTGTTTAGGGTTGTGTTTTGCTTAGATTATTCTGCCGTTGTAGTTTTCGACGTTTAGTCGGTTTGTGGAACCCTAACTGTGAGCTTCATCTATATTAGGAATATATTCAGATTGCCTCTACCTTGTTCTTGTTGTGTTCTTCGATTCGCATGCAGGGATTAGCCTTCTCGGCGAGGTCAACTTGGTTTTGGCACGATTGGTAACTAGAGGAGACGTGGTGCTGCGATTGCGGGGCTCAAGAGCGTGTTCGTTCAGAAGCCGGATCGACGTGTGTCAAGTTTCCGCCAAATCGTTGTTTATCTTTACCTATCAGAAGATCGGGACCTAACATCCTCATCACTTAGAGATGTCACTCTCCACCATTCTGATCTGATTGTACCCTGATCTTAAATCTAACTTGGAAAAAATTCTTGCCCCATGTAATTCATCAATGATGTCCTCAATTATAGGTATGGGAAACTTGTTCTTTATAGTCTTAGGATTCAGCTGCCTATAATCTACACACATCCTCCAATTTCCATCTTTTTTCTTAACCATCACAGCCGGTGAAGAATAAGGACTGATACTGGGCCTAATTTCCTTTGATTTCAACATTCCTTGTATAATCTCTTCCATAGCACTCTTCTGCATATGTGTACTCTATATGGTCTCAGATTGGGAGGTTCAGCTCCTGACTGTAATGGGATTGCATGATCACACTGCCTCTTGGGTGGTAATTCTTGGGGTTCCTCAAATATGAACTGATATCTGTCCAGCAGCTCTTCTACTTCTTTAGGAACACTAGTGTCTCCTGAAATTTTCACCTGGTGTCAGCATATTCACTTCCAACACAAATCCTATTACTCCCTTGTTCAGTAGCTTGCACATCTTGTCAACATTGATAATCATAGGACCCTTTTTCCTGATATGGTCTATAAATAATCTCTGCTGCCCCCATTGAGTTATTGGTAATGTCCTCTGCTTAAGATCTAGGCTAATTGGACTGTGTTGATATATCTAGTCAGCCCCTATAACCACATCATAGCCATTCAAAGGGATAAGCTGAAAATCATTCAGGAACTTCACTCCTTGTACCTGATATTGCACTTTCTTAGCCAGATGTTCTGATATCAGGACTCCTCCTCCTGCCACCATCACTTTGTTGGTACTAGCTGCAACCAGCTCACAGCCATAGTTAACAGCAAATTCATGGTTCATAAAGGTGGCACTGCTTCCACTATCCACCAAGACAATTGCCCTTCTCCCATTGATATATGTTTCTAGTGAAAAAGTAGCAGGACCTCTAATGCCATGGGCAGCATGAGTAGATATCTGCATCAGCTGCTCTTCTCCTTTCTCTGGTGCAGAACTGGCTGGAGCTGTGTGAAATGCCTCCTCAGGTGTCTCTTCCACCTTATCTTCCTTATCAGATTCCTCAAATTCATATTCCCCCAGAATATGTATACTTTTGCCCTTTTGACATCTATGTTGTGGGTTCCATGGTTCTTTGCAGAACCAGCAGGTTCTCTTCTCCCTATCACCTGTTTTTTGAGCTGCAGAATTCTGGTTAAAGTTTCTCTACATATTAGTCCTTGGACCACTGTTGTTCATGTTACTCTGCAACCTTCCTCTTTGAACATTGATATTCTGTATTTTCCTAGCATCACTTGCCTTCTCATAAACTTTGGCATACCAATATGCTGCTAGTAAACTCTGGGGCTTGTGAGCACAAACATCATGTTTGATATCCCTCCTTAAGCCTCCAATAAAGCAACTCAGGGTGAATGCTTCCTTGATGTATTCATGGTCTCTCTTGACCAGTGCCATGTAGTCTTCAAACTTATCAATTTAACTCATCACAGTACCCACTTGTTTGACATTCATCAATTGCTCAACAACATCATGGGCATTAGCTTCTGCAAATTTGTCACAAACCATTGCACAGAATTGATTCCATCCTATGGAGTACTGGGGAATTCCCACACTTCTAAACGACTTTGCTGCCCTACCTTGCAAGTGGCCAGTTGCCAGGTTTACCCATTGCTCTACAGGTGTTGCAGATATGGCATAAAATTTCTCACATTGCTGTAACCAATCAACAGCATCATCACCACTAAACATTGGCATCTCCAGTTTTTGACTTCTAATGGTAGCTTCTGCATAAGGGGCCAGAATCTCCATCTGAAAAGGCCTCTGCTCTTCTCTGTGATTCCTTGCATACAATCCCATCCCAGTAGGTCCTGGTATCAAAGTGTGTATAGGAGGTCTTGGTTGTTGTGGGTACAGCCAAGGTTGGTTGGTATCATGTCCATAGTGCTGCATTCCAACATCTGGTGCTACTCTTCCCCTTTCCATAGCGACTGCATGAGCTCTAACAGCTGCAGTCATCACTGGTGCAGCCATAGGTACACTAGTATTTGCTTCTATCTGAAAAATCTCCCTCCTTTCTTCCCTGTTAGCCTGAGAACTCACTAAACCAGGGTTTTGATTCACTCCTGTGGTCACTCTCACCCCAGTTGTTGCTGTAGGTGCAGAGCCTAGAACTGGCCACTCCTCCAGGGCGAATACTTGGAATACTTGGAATATCTGCAATCTCCTAATCTCCCCCAACTCATTGCGAATACTTGGAATATCTGCAATCTCCTTTCGAAGCTATTCCACTTCTGCACGTGCATCGTATGGATCTACTTCCGACATGCTGTTCTGGGACCTTATGCGTGCAGGCATCCGCCGCCGTCGGCCTATGATGGAGATCTGTGGATTTTACCAAGAAAAGAATGTCTTTTCCCAACCCAAATCTTGAACTCGACCAGAAATCTTCACCAAGGAGCGAGCTGCGCTCTGATACCTTTGTCAAGACCCAATTTGATTCGAGTCTGAATAGATAGAAATTTGGGGAAAGATGAGGTGTACGCCGCAAGACCAAGCTAAGCTTGGGTTCTAAACTAAGAGAGAGAACATAATTGATCATCATCTATCTTTCCCCTTCTCAGATGGCGTGGGTTATAAGTCCCAAATCGCCAAACAATGACAAGTTTCAGAGTTACAGCCGGGAAACAGAGTTCACCGCGAGCAGAGATAAAAAAGAACGACAAAACGGTAAAAAAGAAGAGTAAGGCAACAGACCGGCCACAGTAACGATCCTCGACCGTCCGATTTCATTTAAACTCCAGTGCGCTTCATCCTAGCCTTTCATCCTTCATAACACCGAAACGTTTTTCCCCTTCTTCTCTTCCTCAGCTTAACTGAACTTCTCTGAATCTTTACTGAATTTTACTGAACATTTGCAAGCTTTGACATTTGCCTCCTTCTTCTTCCCCGTCTACAACCTCCGCTGGATCTGGTCGCCAGAGTAAGTGGCCTCCTTGCTTCCCTCATTCCCCCTTGCCCCCATCGACCACCGTTGGCCGACCGCCTTCCCTGCGCAGGTACGCCGGCACACCGCTAATCCCTTGCGAACAAACAAGAATTAAGTTGGGCAAAGCTGTGGGTTAACGGCCGTGTGGGTGCAGGCGTGCAGCCCGTTACCCAAATTTGCCCCATCAGACCCAAGAACGAGCACGGATCGTAAAGTATATCTCATGGCCAGCAGAATCAACTGATGGATTAGATAATTTCAGCCGCTTGACAGATAGCAAATCCGGTATATAATATTTGTGACATCCTGGTCCAGGGTTTAATAGGATTGATAGAACACTCGTACCAACAAACTATAATTTCTTTTCTAGGAGCTCATCTCAAGAGAACTTTGAGGTTAAGTGTGCTTGGCTTGGAGAAATTCTCGGATAGGTGACCGATTGGGAAATTGTTCCTGGGTGCGCACAAGTGAGGATAAAGTGCGTAGACAAGACTTGTATTGGTGTGTGAGGGAAGCCTAGATGTAGGTTAAGCGTGCTTGGCTTGGAACAATTCTCGGATGGGTGACCCATTGGGAAGTTGTTCCTGGGTGCGCACAAGTGAGGACAAAGTGCGCAGAAAAGACTTGTATTGGTGTGTGAGAGAAGTCTAGATGCCCTAGAGAGTTGCCACTTGTTAGCGGGCCCGGCCCAGGGGTTAGGGCATGATAATATAATGTGACGTGGATGATGCCGTTAATTATTTTTATTACGCTATTGAGGTTTATCTATCACCTGATATTAGGTTTTCTGTCACATTATGGTTCATCACAAAATTCGACATATTCTGTGACTAAAATGAGCTTCGTCACCGTTGGAATCAGTTTTGTGACGAAATTGACATATTCGTCATTAATAAAATAACATGACGCTCCGTTTTTTATGAATTCAGTTTCGTCACCAGTTCGTCATAGTATTTTTCTTGTGACAAATTTGGCATTTACTATGACAATAACGTTTCAGCCCAAATAGGCACATCACTACTAGTGTATTAAGCAGGCCATCATTATTTGTTGCAACTGCATCATGAGTATAATAGAGACCATAGGTGGTGTGACCAAGACAAAGAAACGGACATGGAGCGGGCACAATGGAATAGGGAAGCCTGCAGAAATCTTGGTGCCAGCGTATCATTAGTAGAAAACCAAGCAGGGGAAGAGCAAACGCAGCCCCAAGTGATCCTGATACTGCATCCAGTAGTTCAGGACGTTGCTGCCCACTGATCTACTGCTGAATTGCCAATCTGCCGGTTCATGTTACTGCAGTGTGCTGCTGGCCTACCCTACTGTGCTTTACAATTCTGCCCTCCAGGAGTAGAGGAGCTGGAAGATATAGAAGTGTGAAAAGTATGACGGATGGGTAGAATCAAGAAAAGGGAGAAAAATTTGTATCTGGACATTTTGGACATATGAATCATTTCAATTTGTATACATGCTCACCCGGTCATTGTCAAACTTAAAGGGTGGTAGATCGGAAGAATCATTCCAAATAGTAGAAGAATAGTTCTGGTCCAAATTTGGATACAACATGGAGTTTTCCCCTTGAATTCAAATTGAGGGAGAGGTCAATTTCTTCTAAAGGTATAGATTGAAATATCTCAAATAACATGAGTCAACCCCTTCGTTGAAATCGAGATGCCTTCACTTTCATGGCCAATTAATCTCTTTCACTTGATTTTGTTGAGGAAGTTCTGTTGACCAGGGCTATTTAGTGGACAAAATTAATTGGCACAATTTATTTTAAGTACAAAATGTAAAGTGGTAACATTTTGAAACAACACATTTTGCCAAAGCATGTACACAAGGTATTGATATTTAACCAATATGTCCACATTAACCTATATTTGAAATATGAGAAAACACGAAAGAAACGCCGAACACAGTGTGAGATAATAAAGCCAATCATATTTCTTTCATCAATTTGCATATGAATTCATAGATCTATGTCTTCCCTAGTTTGAGAAAGACAATAAATATAGATAATTACTTGAAATTAATGTAAACATTAGCGACAACCTTGTCATTTATTGATTGTATTATTACTCATGCCACCGTTGATACAATTGCATAAAATTTGCAGGCACATGTATGACATCTAGTAGAATGGCGGCAACTGTAATTCATTCCGTCACAATTGCGGTTTGTGGCCTCTGTCCGGCATTTTTGTTTGCACTCGCTCAACACGCACCTCCGATGTTGAGGAAACAACACAGTCCCATGCACTGCACATGACAATGGCAAATTTTACATAGGATTTGGTAGGATTCAATCATTTGATTCAAACGGCTTCATAAGATTATTTTTCGTAGGGTTTAAATCCTTTATTGTTCATACATCGTTTTTCCTTGATCCAAAGGGGCCCTAAGTATTTTGTAAGAGTTCATGGGATTGATCTCTTGTTGTTAAAGTGGAAGGCATAACAGGTGTGTAGTGTTTATGCGTGTTTGGAGCCTTTTATATAATTGAAAAAGTAATATAAAAAGGTTTACTAAAAACACAAAAAAAAAGATTAAGAGTAGCAACATACTGCAAGGTGGACGTTCAGGCTCAGGTGGTTCATCTGCAAGCTCTGGTGGTGATGTAGATGTCGATATATGGGTGTACGACATGATCACAAGAACCATGCAAAGAGTAGTGCCAACAATCTTTATCTTGATGGGTGCCATGAGGAGATGTTATAGATCGATGGAGTATGATTGATACCCTTTTTCCTTCTGACTCACTGATAGTCTGGCTGGCATACGGTTCCTTGCTGATGTTTATAAAGAGAAACTCAAACATAAAGTAATGCATATATAATTGGTATGTTCATGGATTTATTTCAATTTATGGTCTCTTCTACATTAAATAACATTAATGGATTTGTACATTGATTTTGCGGGTTGCATTTACATGTAACTAATGCCTCTTGTGTACTATAATATTCTATACACAATCCATTGGATTTTCATTCAGTGTGCTGTTTATTAATTTGGATTTGTCTTCTCAGGTCCCATAAATGTTTGGCATAACAATGCTAAGACCTATATATATATGTATGCATACATATATTATATTTTTCAAATAAATGCAGTAGCAATTCACGTGATCTGCTCTCCACATTTACTAGTAGACCTTTTATTTTCAACCTAATATTTTTTTGTTTCGGATTTATACCCTTATTGATATTAATATTTCAATATATCAAGCAAAATCATGCTACTTGCTAGTTTTGAATGTCTCTCGAAGTCTTAATTAATTTTATGTATAAGATTTAGTGGTTGTGTACTTAGCAAAGCCATGCATCACACACTCGTTCCGCCATCTTAAAGAGTGGAAAACATATTACCGACCAAAAGAATTATTCATTAGGAAGCAAGCATGCACGAATATGCAAGTTCTAATTTAGCTATGCAGAAGCCAAAATAATTTTAAGATAAAAACTTTGAATACACATAAAAATGGATAGTCTAGAATTACCTTGCCGATCCTATATCAAATCCTATAATATCAATGCTGTGCTAGTTTTTCCAAAGAAAGAGTCAATACAGAGCAAGTGCAAATGGGCAAGCATTACCAAAAAATTTGTATTTTATCAGCCTGGGATACACAGAATAATCAACAGAGCAGGCGTGGATATAATATGTTTGAAAAAACCTGGATTTCTGAATGTGTGTATGCAAAATCTATATGCTGCCAGTGGAATAAGAAAGGTGAGGACTCTTGTAGTTTTTAATGTAGGACTAGTAAATACCAGTGCTTTGCTATGGACAAAATATAAATTAATATTTGCTAAAATAAATATTTTTTATGAGATGTGTTATCAAATTTTCTTTTAGGAAATAGTCACCTTAATTTGAATTTGTATGTGGATATTCATATATATTTAACTAGCTTTTTAATATGAAGAAGTTTTGGGGATAATTTGTAACATTGCAGTGTGAGTAGGTGGTGATGACAGATTCACTGCCAACACCACTACACCTTTTCATAGGAGTATTCCAAAGAAAGAGTCAATACAGAGCAAGTGCAAATGGGCAAGCATTACCAAAAAATCTGTATTTTAAAAACCTGAGATACACAGAATAATCAACAGAGCAGGCGTGGATATAATATGTATGAAAAAACCTGAATTTCTGAATGTGTGTATGCAAAATCTGTATGCTGCCAGTGGAATAAGAAAGGTGAGGACTCTTGTAGTTTTTAATGTAGGACTAGTAAATACCAGTGCTTTGCTACGGATAAAATATAAATTAAAATTTGCTAAAATAGATATTTTTTATGAGATGTGTTATCAAATTTTCTTTTAGAAAATAGACACCTTAATTTGAATTTGTATGTGGATATTCATATATATTTAACTAGCTTTTTAATATCAAGAAGTTTTATGGGATATTTTGTATCATTGCAGTGTGGGTAGGTGGTGATTCACTGCCAACACCACAACACCTTTTTATAGTAGTATAGAAACATAGGGAGTTAACGTTTTGAGGCTTACTTGAATATGTTAACAGGGAAAATAATCTTTCTGTGCACACTACATACATACCAACAAACAAATATAACTGAAAATTCTAGAAAAAAATATTCATAATCCAATAGTGTTACCCATGTCTACAAAGCCTCATGTTAAAATTGGTTGTATTTTAGGCGCAACAAAAAGATGAAAAATCTGACATCTTTTTAGCAAAACTATCAAAATTTCGTCATTTTTATTGCTCTTCGTATATAATGAATAATAAGATGAGACTGCATATATGTGTAACACTGTTGGAAAATATATGTACAATATTTTCTAGAATTTTTTGGCGATATTTGCTAATGGTGCGTATGAAGTGTACATGGTTACCGACAAGTAGTAGCAAATCAGACCGTCAATTCGACTAAGCTGTTAATTTTATGGTGATTGAGCACATCCACTGATGAGCATCCGCCGTCGAGTACCCTAATTTCCCTCTCTTTCACGGTACCAAAAACTGAACAGTATATATATAAATTGATTGAACACAAGATGAACTCAACTCAGACCAACACGATTAATTAAGAAATTAGGACGACGGTAAATCAAAGCCAACCGAACTCAATCCACCCGAATCACACAAACGGAAAAAGGAGCACAGACATGTACCAAGTAGGAAAACCAGGAAATATCCTCCTGACCAAGCACTTCGCCAACCTTCAACCGGTGGCAGCAAATTCATTAGAAGGAAGATGGGATATATCGCAATCTCTAGGTCTCCGCGGCGGTAGCCTTCAACGACGACAAATAAAAAAACCCTAATCCTCTCACCATAATGCTTAGCATAGATCTATGGTTCGCAGGCCGACTCTATGGCATGCAAGCCCAAAATCAATTCTAACAGAACTCAACTTGACTCATACACATACGTGTACATGTACGACAAAGTAAAAAAAGGCAAAATTGATTTTATAGCATTGAAAGTTCACGTTTTTGGTTTTATAGCATCAAAAATTCTTGGCTCATTTTAATAGCATTAAACTCTCCCTCCATTACTGGGTACAACACTTTCGTTAACTCCCATCCGTTTCCCGTTATCTTTCACTTCAGATGAGCATGTCTAATTATCAGTCCTTTGGTCCTACCTCTGTATAACAACAAAATCTACCACTGCAGGATCACAAAATCTCGATTCTGTCCACTTCGCCCCGGTCGACTCCCCGCCGAGGCGTCGACGGCTGTCCAGTGCATTCATTGCCCCTCCGTTTGTCCACTGTATCTTTCTCCCCCTCCCGTCAAGAGTATGGCTGCAGCCCTCCACCACTGATTCCTGGCAAGTCATCCGTCAAAGTGACTGCTTCTGTCTGTTCCCATGCAGCTAGCTCTCCTTGTTCGTCGCAATGACCTTGCACTAATCACCGGCAGCCCCACCCCTACCAGTGAACAGTGCCAATAGGTTAGACTTGGAGTGTGTTCTTGAAGTAACAATGTTGTCATTTTCCTCTAATCCAGCGAAGCAAAAGCGTCCGTGTTGATTCCCAAATTTTGCTATAGTTTGAATTTAGAAAGAATCAAAACCAAATTAGGAAAGATTAGGGAAATCTCATGGAGGCCGGTTGGACCGAGGACATAATGGCGATCGGACCGTAGGTATTTGGCTGGTCGGAGACCGCAGGTATATGAGCGGTCAGACCGACAGCCTCCTGAGTCCGAATCCAACTTATGCTATTTTGAGTTTCCTTGCTTGGAGGCCGGGGTTTGTCGAGTTTAAACACTTTCCTAAGCCTAGTTGGACGCGGAGAAGACCTCCTAGACCCCTGGGATTGAAAGACCACCCCTCCTATAAATATTTAGGAGGTCAAGGCAGGTTGACGCCACCAATCAATCGTACAAAATCATATCCTATAATCCTCTAGTTTCTACATCTCCCTCCTTCTTGCTACCTATCCCAAGTCTATTTCTCTTAATCCCCAATTGCTCATCGTCTCTCGTCTCTACGGTGTTAGAGAACGTTCTAGCTGACCTGCCAAGCCTAGGACAAACTGGCGCGCGCTCACCATTCGGCGGCATCTAGCTACCCCCACAGCGGCGCGTCTGTGGGTGTCACTGTGGGTTGTACGAGGACGTGCACACATGTGTTGGTGGCCGCGATCCATCACCAACATGATTTCGCGACTTCACTGTGGAACAATTTCAGTTTCTATAGCCAAAACCCAGCTCATCTAACATGGGTTCCTACACCAATCTTGACAACAATATCATGACCATGGATTATGAAGAGGTACCACAAGTTTATCGTCTGGCGTTTGAAGGTTATGCTGAAGACCTAAGGCGAAAGATGCTTTCATGTTTCCGGAGGACGAGGCAAGGCGTCATTAAACAAGAGGAATTCAAGTTGCCCGTCGTCAACAAATCTAAGGTAATAGCCTATTCTAGCAAAGCCCCTCTTAATGCATTTGAAATTGCTCATATGGTAGATGATGTTGTTTTTTCTAGTTTAATTAATTGGTTTACATCTTTAAATAATACCTTAGATGCTCGCATGAATGATTTAGAAAACTGGCTAACTAGGCGATTGCTAGGTGATACATTCACTTCATATAATAGCGGGCATATCTATAGTGCTTTATCGGCTTATAATACTTCACCAACTCATGTACAACACAGTTGGCCGATGAATAATTCTTACAATTCTCTTAACATGGTAGACTGTAGATACATATCCATGGCACAGTACGCCGGTCAGACCGATTTAGTACCTCCAGTCAGACCAGAGTTAGGCGTTCATCCGACCAGCGGTAACGGCGGATCCGACCTGGGGGTATCATCGGTCAGATCGCAGCTAACAAGTCTTCTGAGTTCAGCCCCTATATCAATTATTCCTACTTCTCTAATAGCTAGTACACCTCCAAAACCCATAACTACTAGTGCTGAGATAGCCGAAGTTTTCGAAACTGTTAATGGAGTTGACTTTAGTATGAAAACAACTTCGGCTCAAAGTAACCAAGTTAGAGAAGGTGAGATCTTAGAAGATGTTAAGTATGATCGTCCTCTTGACACTAAAGTTGACAAAGTTGTATCTATGGACAATAAGACAGTTGACGTGTGTACAACCAAATGGGCTTCGACTTCTAAGTCTGAACCATTCATTTGCTCTCATCTTAAGCCGGTTAGGCCTATGAATCGGCATAAGAAAAACAAGTTTGCATTTGATGTGGCCAAAAGCGATAGGGTCTTCGACTAATTATTAGAAAATAAACAAATCAAATTGTCTCAAGGCCATATAACACTATAACAGCCCTAAAATTCAATTCCTGTTTTCTACGACCTTTTGTATGTGCAGGTTGATATTGTGGGTGATTTTAAAACATTTGCATGGGCTAAAAATCAGTTCAATTATTTCTATATTCTAAAATAGACACGAATTAAAACTTTTTCTAAAACTTTCTCGAGTACGATAGAGAAAACCCTAGTTTCAGTTAAATCGAGTTCAGTGGAATTAACACACGCCACATTTAATTTTTGCACAGCAAAAACTACTCTGAAAGGGTGTAAGTCCACAGATTTTTGTCGAATGATTTAAAACTACGTAAGTCGACCACAATAACATAAGCGTTATTATTTCTTACGCTCGACCTAAAACTAAATGTTTTCAACCCTAGGAGTCACCTCGACTATTTTCCATTTCTAAACAAGTGCGTCGTGTAGTGATCTATCGATAGGGTGAAGGAAACCATAGTTCAACAATAAGTACTATATCTATCGGGTAGTCCATTTGATCGCACCTATTGTATTGTAATTAGGCCTCACCACCCGATGGTTGTAGATTCTTGTGTGCATCTGTGCTCCTCATGTGTAAAGTCCAATTTATTTTGACTTGTTTGCTCACCTAGAAATTAATTATTAGTTGTGCACCCATTTAACTATAAACTGCTAGTTGTACACACAATACTCTCCTAGACCAATCTCACAAGATGACTAATATGAAAACCCTGCAACTCGCGTTCATGTTCTTATACCTTTTAAAATTACTTGAGGTCAACTTATACTTCTACTACCTTATATTTTATCATATGAATCGAATAAATCTACCGATTATACTTATTGGCGATATATACACACATGATAAGAACCTATATGAACCTATATGAGTATTTCACTGCATAATTAGAAAAGCCAAATAAAGTATTAATATGGACCTAGAAAACTATATTTACCCATTTTGGTGTTTAACTTATAGAAGTTAATTTAGTCAACTTAGGCCACTTAGTTGTGGAGCATCACAATTGAGGTCTTGTGAGGGACTCGGTCAGGGACCTTTGCGATATTTGTCGAGCGGGATCCATACACGCAAAATAGCCGCTCGACCTCACGCAACCGCGACGATGGCCGAGTACCTTTTCAACAACCCAATTGTAAAGCTCGGACAGAGGATCGACGAGACAATCGGTATGGGTAACTTACCAGTCCACTACCAGACGCGTCCGTCACCCGCTCGATGGCGGAGACCAGAAACGATACGCGTCTCACAGGACTCGATCTGTAGCGTTACCCCGCAACGGTCTCGCAAATCCTAAGCCCATCGGCACAGGCACCAATTGCCCAGGAGATGCAGTTAGTCCGCATGTTTCATCGCAAGCATTGACATCAAAAGTAAAAATGGTTCAAGGCACAAGCATAATAAGACATAATAATACTAAGCTATTACAACTAGATATTACATAGGCCGACCGGCCAAATAAATATGATTCAACGGAAGCTTTTACCCATACCCACGAGCAATTCCGACTAGGGGTAGACACCTATGGAATCATCCTGAAAAGAGTGATGTTTCCCGCATAGCACTCAACCTAGGCAATTAGTAACCTGCAAGAGTACCTAAAATACAACATATAAAAAGAACAAGTGTCAGTACATTAACAAGGTTAATGTACTGGCAAGCAAGAGCAAACCTAATATACTACATGCTAGCTCATTATCAAAGATAGGCTATTTGCGGGTTTAATTGCATAAAGCCAAGTTATTTCACAATATTTCACAACGGGAGTTGTAAAGCATTTAGAGAACATAAAAGTAAGGTTAAGCATGGTGATCAACATAATAATTTCAGCAACATAACCATCATCTCCTCATCATCATCATATATTATAAATATCAAACTTGCGCCCTCCATGGTGGCAAGCCATCATCAAAAATCAAGATAATCATCAAGTACCAGCCCACCCAATTTCATAAACACATTTAGAAATAGTAAAGCTATACTCATGACCTTCCCTTGAACTTCCCTAAGTCGCTCTTGACCGTGAGCACGGTTAACCGGTTAGTTTTAACTCTGCAGAGTTCGTACACGTCCACATGATGTGATAGAAGCCCGAAGGCTGCACCCTAGGTGGTTCGATGCCGGCCAATGCACCTCCCACACTCTACACATTGAGTGCGGCCTAGAGGTCACAACGTAGCTTTTACATTGCCTATGGTCTAGTCCTTGCATGAGCATGATGAGTGGGAGTCCACACTAAGTCTAGAACCTATGGCCGTAAGCCTAAAGCTTAGCGTCGTTAGGATAAGTGGCCAATCGACCCTAACGCCGTGCAGGATGATACGGTCACACTCCACGAGGCACTACACCGTTGTACATGAGGCGAAACGGTACGGTGTTTCCCACATGAGAGCAATACGGTTTCTCAAGTTCAATACACAAGTGGTAGAGCTATACTGTGGCTCTCCACATTCAAAATAATTCAAATACATAGCCACGCAATACTGTTGCTGGCAGCTCACAGGTTACTACTACGGCCTCCCAGTGCAAGGACCGACGATAAACAACTTAATCGGCTAAGGCCATCCCATTCTAGCACATGTGGTAGTACTTTTTACCTAGATGGTGGCATAGAGTTCGGTCCTTAATTGACTTAGGCGAACGCTCCCCCTATCGGCACGCAACTACCACCATATGCGTACCACTCGTCGCCCAAGTCTAAAAACAGGATTTCCTTCACTTTAGTTCACAAATAACAAGAGGCTTCACCTCTGTCCAGAAGTTGTAAAATTCCCATTTTCAATTGTATAAAGTGATGACAATGTTTATAGCATAATTCTAGGCATGGCTAAGCATGTGGCAATATTATAGGCAAGTATAGACCCATTTGAGTACAATTAAAGTACTCCAATCCATTCTATGGTTACAATCAGCAAGGATGACAAGTTTCAAGGTGGGAAATGCAGCAAATAGGTTATAGCTACCATTTAACCCATTCACATAATTTTCACAAATATACATCTAGCTAACGCATGCGGTTTTGTAATAAAAACGTTAGCCCATAAAACATAGGAACAATGTGTTCAAAGGAGGGGCACTTGCCTTAGACACCACTTCACACACTCCCTGGATAAGAAAACCAAATGCACTCCTTCACCGTTGATGAAGTGGCAAACTATACAAATTTAACGTAAATATCCAAATAATGCGAAAAATCCAAAATGCTCTAATATGCATGAGTTTTGGACATTGTGTAGGTACTGGTTGAAGGTGGATGTTGGTGAAGGAATTTCAATTTTATCACTTTTCATTTGGGAGTTATGAATTTTATAAGTTTGGACTAGAATCGGTATCTATTACAAAGATATGACTTGATTATTTTTTTAGGTCAAGGTTCTGCCAAAATTCTCTACACAGGGCCAAAGTGTATTGTTTTTAAAGATTAACAAACTTGGTTTCATAAGTTTTGGAGTTAGAATGAATTTATATTGAATTTTGCAAGTCTATGTGTACTAGTCGGTACTTTTGTCCATATCTTCTTTTGGAGTAACAATTTGTACAAAATGTGTCAAGTTTTAGTCCACCATAATTAATGTGTCTATATCATAAGTACATTAGGTCTTGCCCTAACATTCTCTAGGGTTTGGAGACATTTATAATGAATTTTACAATGTCTATATGCGTCTATCGGTAGTCGGTGCTAAAATAAATCTAGGAAGCTTAATTGTTCTAAGTCTATAAAATTTTACCCTACTGTAGCTGAGGGTGTGTATTACCAAGTTCCTCCATTAAGTCCTACTAAGACCATATTCTTCCTATTAAATTAATTAGGTGCTACACTATTAAGTTTATCGGTATATATATACATACATACATCATATAGGAGGTAGGATTTATGTGTCCATGGTGAGTGTGCAATTTACTAAGTTACAGTACTAGTATTTGATCATCTAAGACATTTTGATTCAGCTATGGAGATTTTAGGGCAAACATGTATTTTAGTTTTACTATATATGTCCTAGGCATATATATATTTCTATACTTATTGAATTGCTTTATACTCTATAGGAAGTAAAAATGCTTTATATGCTAGGTGTGCAAGGTTTTACTCTATTCATTTTAAGGTGGCATATTTAGGGGACTTCTAAAATTAGTTTGACATTTAAATTTGCTTCTAGGAATTTCCTATAAATTTGTAAAGTTTCAACACTAGAAAAGGCACATGAGGGTTAAATAAAATCCTTAAATGATATGTGTTCAAAAGTTATCAATTTCTATTTTACAACCTGAAGGTGTACTCTTTTATAGATTTACAGAGATTTGAATTTACTCTGAAATATGCATTCATGCATTATATACAATTTTCCTAGTTTTATACCTTCTCTGTTTATATTTCTGCTTGTTTCCCTCTCTCTCGCGGGCGATCGACTTCAACAGACAAAACAACAACCCCGGGGCGGTGGTCACGCTGGTGCAAGCGCGACGACCAGCGGTGGTCAGGGCGACGGCGGCGACGGCCGGAAGTGGCGGCGCGGCGCTCTTAGGAACGAAATTAGGACGGGATGGTACTTGATCTAAGGCCTAGGTGGTTTGTGCAAACTCACCAGACCATCCCCGGACATCGGCGAGGTCGCGAAGAGCTCCAGCGGTGGTGACGTCTTCCGGCGGCGAAGTAAAAGCGATGGCGGCACGTGGAGATGGTCTAACCGAGAGGAAAAGGACAGCAGCTCACCGGAGAAAAAGAAACGGCGGCGACAGTGTCGCTGTACGGGGCTGAAAAAGACTGAGGAAGACGTCGGACGTTCTCTCTCCACGAGGCTCCGACTGAAGTGATTCTTGAACGGTAGTTCTCCTGACGAAAGGACGGCTGTGCTGACGTAGCACCACAGCACGGGGTGGTCCACAGCGGCGTCGGCGGAGGAGATCCAAGCGGCAGCGCGTCCGCAGCTGCTCTCCGGTGATCTGGAAGGACATGCGCGTTCCCGACGATTGGCTATACGGATTGGCCTGAAATTTTCACAGGATGCACTTCATACTGAGGTGATCTGGGAACGGAAGAAATAAAGCAGGAAGAACGACCTGGTGAGCGGCGACGTCACTATCTCTCCGGCGGCCAGCACGGCGACGAACGACGATATTGGATGAGCAGGAGGGTTCTCTCTCGTTCCTTGGCCTGGGAACTGAGCCAGAGAAAGGAGAGAAGTTGCTGGAAGAGTGGAGAGCTGGCAGAAGAGAAGAAAGAGGGAGAAGGAGCGGAGGACACGCAGGAGGTGGAAGACACGCGTTGGTGTCGATCTCTCTCGGTCTGGAAGCGGTGGCCAGCGAAATTTGGGTTGCACAGGGGTTAGGCTGGCCTTAGGTGTCTTCCAGGTGGGTCCAGGGCGTGGAGATGAGGTTTGGGCGAGAGGCCTGGGTAGAAATTTGAGTCGAAACTGATTTGGTGAATTCTCAGGATATTTTCAGATTTATTCTCCATCCCTCTCTTTAAAAATTCGTTTTGACAAAGAAATATTTGTTCGAAAAATCCCATATTTTGTGTGGTGACATATTTAAACCTACAGGTTCCATTCTTGAAAGTTTCACTCAAAAATTCGAAGTGGTTTATGTACAGTAATTCCTACAAGAAGGTTCCAGCTGAGAGTTAAATGAATTTTTAGGGCACTAAAACTGTCGATATAAATTCTAGAAAAATTATATTTGTTCATGATAAATAATCTAGTATTTGAATAAAATATTTTTTAGGTTCATCACTGTTAAGTTTAGTGCACATTTAAAAAGTGATTTATCTTACCGATTAAAGTTAATATGTCTACCTCTTTAGTTGAATTATTAGAATTTTCATATGGGATAGGTTAATAAATATTGGGGCGAGCCCAAGTGGGTTGAATTGTACTAACAAATCTATGTGTGTGACATTATTGGGTAGCGGGGAAATCGGGTGGACCGCCCAACGCACAATTGGTTTAACGGTCAAGGTACGACCCACGTCGGTTCTAGCCTTTCTATTATAGTCACGTCCGAAGCTAACTAATTGAGGATATGCACGTGATGAATTCATTTAATTAAAATGTACTCTTAGGTCATGCATCTGTTTTATATGATGCAAATGCAACCTATTATGAAGTGCATGAGAGATCCAAAAACAACATAAATTCAAAGCAATGCATACACCTCAATATGAATCTCCCCTCCCATGTTTTGTTTCGTGATTTGTCGATTTATCCTTTTTAGGATTTTAGTTAAGACAAATCTCTTAAAAGAATGTACAAAAGTTCTAGTTCTCGTTGGATCATTAGCATGTGGTGGATAAACCTAAACCTGTTAGCTAGTTCATAGACATGATTTGTTAAAAACGAAAAAAATTCCCCGCAAAAACATAACTATGAACTTGGATAAGACCCTCGATTCCTAGCTAGGTCATTTTGTCGGACTGCAATTTTGGGTATGTTACATTAGTGAACCCTAATCAACAAATACAATCCATAACCGAAAAATGCAACCAATTTCATAGAAGTATGAATGTATAATATTTTATTCAAATACTAGTTTTCTTATCATCATCAAATATAAATTGTGTGGAATTTTTACTCTCTGTTTAGACCTCCCAAAAATTCAATCTAATTTTCAGCCTAACCAATTTCATCTTTTCACCAGATTTAAAATACTTTCAATTTTTGGGCGATACTTTCGAAATGGAACAAAGATGCCAAGACCTAATCTCAGAAAAAATTTCAGAAATTTTAGACAAAATTTACTTGGTCAATTTGAATTATAAAGAGAGGGAGAGGAATTAAGTAAGGAAAATCTGAAATATGCCTAAGCTCCATTCTTACACCAAACTATACCCAAATTAGTCAAACTTCAGAAATATCTTGATCTAGGCCCATTGATCAGTGTTTCATGGTTATCACCACCTCATTGGAGGAGATTTTTCACGTGGGACCCACAAAAGCTTCACACAGAATCGACGCTCGACATGTTGATCAGGAGCTGGCGGTGCGCCGCTCTTCTCCCTTCCAATATCTTCGACTCCAAGTCTCCAAGAATCCCTATTGCGTTACCTTACCACCCAGGGACGGGAAGAACCAGAGGAGAGAACCCTAGCTTGCCGATTTCCCCTTTTCCTCACCACCGACCGCCGGGAAGAGGAGATCATCGCCGGCGATCGGTTCGACGTCATCGTCTCTTCCTTCCCATTCTCTGTGTCCCTCTCCATGCCGTTGCTTCACAATTTTGGCACATTTTAGTGCAGCGGATCGTCGGGGAACATGCTGTGAACCCGAGCTCCCAGAGCGTGCTGGCCGACATGTCCCGAGCGCTGCCGCAGATCGATCCAGCCGACCGGCCATCGTAGTTCGCCCTAGCTGGAGCCGCTTCGCCGTGGCCGTTATCTCGTTGTCCCCAACACGATGCCCCAAGTCAAGCATGGATCGGTAAAGCGAGGGGCGAGATAAACGTCGTCCAACCTTTTCAGCCGCCGGTGAGCGGCCGCCCCGATTACCGGTCTCCGGTGTGTTTCGCTGGCCGTCCTCGCGCCTAAACCATCTTCAGAACACTAGCTAACTCCTCCATGCCTTCCTGTTGCACGCCGTGGCCCAGATCCTGCCGCCGATGTTGACCCCACGAGTTTTCCGCCACCGTGTTTTAGCGCATAAATTAGACCCTCCCGCGCGCGCAACACCGCTTCCGCCGTCGACCCGAGCCGTCCCTCCGCCGCTCGCCATCGCTGGAGCTATTCCAGCGATCACCGTGTACGTGGCCACCATCGTGTGCGTTGTGACCTCCTCCATCTTTTATCTGTTGGCCACGACCCCAGAAACCCCGCCGATCACCGTCGCCATAATTTGCTATTGTTTACATTTGTAGAAGTGATTGCATGGATAAAAGAGATGATATTATATTAGGCTCAAGTGAATTGTTGATGATCAAGGAGGTTGATTGGGGACCAATACATGATTTTTCCAAGACTTCTCCAACCCCACCACGTCGTTTTTGGACCAAGAGTCCAGCCCAACTCAAGTCCTGTTCACAGGTTTGGTTTCTCCTTACTGGACCAACTTAAAATGGACATTGCCGTTGATCTAGAATGTTTCTCGAGTCCCATGAGTACTTGTTGGAAAGCTTATGGAGTCTACTTTTAGATGGATTTGGTTTGATGTCAAAATTCGTCCTGAGTCAACGGAAATCGTCAAAACAAGCCACGTACCTCATCCTGTCCGAATCTGATTAAATGATTCTGAAAAAACGGCCACACCCACATCCATACCATATTCAATGGTTAAATGATTCTGAAAAAGTTAAGGCAACACATACTTGCAGAGTTTCACTCTCCATTGGTTCTTATGTTGATTCTGTTGATTGTGATGTGGTACCTATGCAAGCTTGTTCACTTTTATTGGTCGTCCTTGGGAGATAATGATGCTACACACCATGGTAGAAGTAATAAATATACTTTTGTGCATAAAGGAAAGAAAATTACTTTGCTACCTTTGACCCCTGCTAAAATTGTAAAAGATAATAGAGAGAGAGTTGATAATGCTAAGAAAGAACTTGATGATAAATCTGAAAATCCACAAGCTATTGACACTGTATCTCCATTATTGCAAGCTGGTTACATCCTTTCGCCCATTCCTTCTTATGATGATGGAGTAGATAGCGATGCATATATGGAATGGGAAAATGGACTAGATCATATTTTTGCACAATGTCATATGTGTGAAAGATGAGAACTTAGGAATGTCACGAGTGCTTTAATTGGAAGTGCATTAATTTGGTGGGAAAATTTATGCTTGTCTTCACATGATACTTTGCCTCAAACTTAGGTGAATATGAAAGTGCTAATGAGACAAATATTTGTTAATCGGCTAGTCGTACCTACTTTTAAAGATGATGTGCATATGTTAGAGGAGCAGCCTCGTGTTGTACCTCTTGCTTGTGATACTAACATTTTGAAGGTACTTGACAGCAAGCAAGCTAATGAGGAGAAAACAAACGGCACGATGAAAGAAGACATACCGATTACCCCTTGTCAGGTTCAAGAAGTGTTAGAAGTTAGTGCCCATCCATCGTCTAAGGAGAGCGTCACAGGTAAATCTAATGTTGCTATACAAGGTGAGATCTCTCATGGTGCTATAGAATTATCCACTACTCATGCTAATTTAGAGCAATCATTAGTGGAAACTTCTGCTGAAAATCCTTAGTTACAAGAAGATTTGATTGCTGTTTCTTGTGACAAAGAAGAGTTGTGCAATGCTTCACTTATATCTATGACACAACTATTGGATGAACATGTTATCAACATTATTGAACCATTGCGTGCTGATTTTAAACATGTTATTCACATTGCTAGCGATAATGAAGAGCTAAAATTGTTATCTTCTTTAAATACTTTGGGGTATATAGATTTTCATGATCTTTGTTCTCTTAACTATTTGGAGAATAAATTATTTGCTAGATTTGATTTGCCATGTCTTTCTAATATGATTTTTCATGTTATTAGCAACTATGATAATGAAGGAGAATATAATGTAGGAGAATATAATGTAGATCGGGTATATATTTGTTCAAATTTGACTAAACCTCCTTTTCATGATGAGATATATTGTCTAGAGGACCGTATGTGTACAAGTAATAATCTATCTAGTTTCTCTACTTGTATAAATAAGTTATAGGTTGGTTTGCAAGAAGGGGAGTATTGTGGTTTTTCAACTACAAAGATTTCAGGATCCAACCATATGGCCATCAAGAAATGTTTCGAACCTAATAGTGTGATAAATAAAGATAAGTTCAATAGGTTCACTGACAAGATGAAACCGAGGCCGGTTTCCAATCAACAAGGGGAGGATGATGAGGACATGACCAGAATAAATATGAACACGACTACAATATTCTTAACTAAACCAAAGGTGCACTCTATTTATATTAGATATACATTCTATATATTTAAACAAGTGATACTGCGCCATAGTTTGCTGTTGTTTACATTTACAGAAGTGCTTGCATGGATAAAAGAGATGATATTAGGCTCAAGTGAATTGTGAATGATCAAGGAGGTTGATTGGGGACCAACACATGACATTTCCAAGACTTCTCCAACCCCACCATGTCGTTTTTGGGCCAAGAGTCCAGCCCAACTCAAGTCCTGTTCGCGGGTTTGGTTTCTCCTGACAGCACCAACTTAAAACGGACATTGCCGTTGATCTAAAACGTTTCTTGGGGTCCATGTGTACTTGTTGGAAAGCTTATGGAGTCAACTTTCAGATGGATTTGGTTTCACATCAAAATTCATCCTGAGTCAACGGAAATCATTAAAACAAGCCACGTACCTCATCCTGTCCGAATCTGATTTGGGTCTTGGACCTTATAATTGTGTGTTGAGCTTAGCCCAAGGGGGTGTGCGCCCTAGGGCAACCCTAGGACGTCCCTAACTTGTATATATTCAGTAGCCTCCGCCGTTTAGGATGGATTTTGCTTAGATTATTCCGCCGTTGTAGTTTTCGCCGTTTAGTCGGTTTGTAGAACCCCAACTGTGAGCTTCATCTATATTTGCAATATATTCAGATTGCGTCTACCTTGTTCTTGCTTGTGTTCTTCGATTCGTATGCAGGAATTAGCCTGCTCGGCGAGGTCAATCGGATTTTGGCACGGTTGATAACCAGAGAAGATGTGGTGCTGCGATTGCGGGGCTGAAGAGCATGTTTGTTCAGAAGCCGGATCGACATGTGTCGAGTTTCCGCCAAATCGTTGTTTATCTTTACCTATCGGAAGATCAGGACCTAACACCCTCATCACCATAAGTAATTCGTCTGAACTCCAAATCAAATGAACCGAATTTCTACCGAATCCTTGAGTTATGCCCTGCATGCCTATGCAATAAAAAGTGACTACTCCTGTACTGGAAATTTGATAAACATCCAATTAGCCTTAGATGTCCTTTTATTAACCTAGGACTTGAAAATTACATAAGAAATTCATACAATGCAATAAAATTATGAAACCAACTTTGCCAGTCTTGTAAATTAATAATTTTCACTGTTGAATAAGAATTTTTGACTAAACCACTTTTTAAACACCTGTTTAGGAATTTATCTACCTTTCCTATAATTTTACTTATAAAATTCATATAAAAATCATGACAACACCTAATGCTGTGATATAATTTTTCCTAGAACCAATAGGAAGTATGTTTCTAGATAAAAATGACCACATGCCTATAATTTTGGTTTGAAATGCAAAGTACTTGTGTACCTTAGGTAGTGTTAATATAATTACCGAACTGCCATTATCAGCATATAGGACGTTCTTTTTATAGCTCCAAAACCAAAGATGATAATGTGATAATTTTTTGTCACCTAAAATCAAAGCAGGATATGTAGTAACTAATGTATTTCTGTCTTGTTTTGGTTGATCATGTTGCATGAGCATGTTTAATTGATTCTTATTTGCATAATTGCAGATCCTGACATACCGGAGTGTGTTGAGCCGTGTCCAGAGATCGAGACTGATCAAGTACCGCATCCAGGCGACCACCTAAGCATATAGCACCCATGTTTTATTAAATCCCTTTTGTTTGTGAATCTATTTGTATATTATGCATATGTTTAGGAATTGGAAATGTGGCACTATATTATATGCATTATCACCTAGAAATGGATGGGTTGGTGTTGGGTAGTCCTATTAATCCGATGCTTAATCATTCTTAGTATATTATAACTACATATTGACAGTACTACATATGGTGACATGATTATAACTCCGCTTAATGGGTTTAAAACTTGACCACTTACACTAAATTAAAGGTTGTTGGAATATGATGGACTTGGACAGGTGGTAGGGCGATGATGGGAGGTATGTTTCCCCTGATGCAGTAGCACCATTTGGGTCATTAAGGACCGAACATGTTAACATCTATTCAAGCACCCTACGTACTTGCCACATGCCTTATTGGGGACTGACTTGTCCTAGTACTAGTTCTACTGAGGGCAGGTAGCCCTTTGGAGGGCGCTATTTGTGCTATTTTGTTTGGGCATGGGGTGCTCCCGCGTGGCGCGCCCGCATTGGTCACACCACTCACGCACGTGACTGAGTCATCAGTAACCCCGGCGTGGTATAAACGGTTGGGGTGGGGCTAGAAAAGAACATGTGATGAGCTCGGATCACTTGGCGGACTACGCCTGTGTGGTGTATAGCAATTTGATTCTTGTTCATCTCGTGTCGTAGTTGTACACTTCTGATCAGAGTATAAATCTATTCGAATAGCCGTCTCCATGGTTACAGATGATGCTTGATGTGTTAGTTACTCATGTTAGCATCCAACTTGGGTTAATAAGGGTGGGTTTAGGCTGGTAGTGATGTTGGCATGCGATGCCAAGTTTATATGGACATCGGAGGTCCATAATTGTCGTTGCGAGCGCCATCTGGGCTCGCCTATGTTTTATTTTCAGTATATCATAGAAGCTGTCCTAATTTTATTAAGATGCTATTTACACTCTTAGTTAGATGCTTTACTCCTTACTTGCTCAACAAAAGATTGGCTTTATGTAAATATGAACTTAGATAACTTAGGTTAAGGTATATTATGCATGATTCTATCCTTCATCTTTTATATATATATTTTGGGTAAGACTTGCAAGTACAATCTTGTACTCAACCCAGATGCCTGCAATTTCAGGGGAGGATGACAACGCTGAGCTTTGTTCTTGTGTGGTCACTTCTCTCCCGAGGGCGGTGAGAGCAGTGGGTGACTCTTGCCTTTGCAACTTGGCTCTTGCCCGGTTGGTTTGCCCTAGTGGGTTGATGGCGCCACCGGTTTTTGTTTTCCGCTTTATATGTATCTTATGTTATTTTCCGCTGCGTACTCTATGATATATCGGAACCTCGGACCCGTTGTGTAGTTTTTATTACTGTCTATTTACCCTAGTAAGTGCAGTTGTTTTGTAATCCGATTGTTTGCGATGAAAGTGCGAGGCAAGTCGCATTCCTGGGGACTTGCTAAGCATGAGTAACGTGTTTTGATCGCTTGGGATAATCGGGGGTCGCGCTTTGGTTCGAGTCACTGGGCTATGCCCTGTTTTCTGGTCGCCGCCTTTGCGTGGTTGACGGGCATATGACGTAGTCGACTGGCAAGCGATGTTATGGTTGTCCCCTGCGCTCACTACTCGACATTCCAGTTATTATAGCAGAAGGTGTCAACCATGATCATGGACACATTGAGGACGAGTGACTATTTATGCGTGTATGGATTCCACTCCTCCAATAGTATGTGGTGGTCGCGTTGGGTACTGGATGGTATAATACTCGGGGTGTCCACAGTGGTTGGTATTAGAGCAATGCCGACCGTAGGCTAGAGCTAAGTTGGCATTTTGAAAACTATTTGGAAAAAACATCAACTTGAGTCATTTGCGAAAAACCTTAAGATGTCTGGATCCCTTTTACTTCTCATCCCATTCTAGAGTGCTCCCTTACCTTATTCCATGTTTTTATACTCCACTTCCTTCTCTTGTTCAAATTTTAGACTGATTGTGAATTCGGTAAGTTGAGACAAATGAAATTCATTCTCAGCTTGTAAATTCAAGTAAACTATGTGAAATTGTTTTGAAATGGTGCCATTCTGTTCCTTAAGTTGTTTCTAAGCCTTCCCACAAATTTTGGAAGATTGCAAACATGTTTTAAACATTCAATGTACCATTTTGCAAAATCTGGAATTCTGGACCAGCAGGTATTGAAGAATTTCTACAGGGGTCATTACTCACTTTTTGGAATTGCAAATTTTTCTGAGCTGGACAACTACTCCAGGAACCAACTCTAAAATTTTCAGAATTTTATCTCTTCTGCAGCCTCCCCGAAAAATCTGGGAGTGACTGCTGTTCACCAAAATCTAGAAAATTTCAGAACCCTGATTTGGAAGGACTAAAACATACCAATTCAAAATCGACCAAATAAATCGAAAAAGGATACCCCCGATTGAGAGACGGTCGTTAGATTTGTGTCAAATAGTTGTAGTGGCCAAGTATGATTGTTGGTTTATTTGGATTTTGACATTCCACGCGATTGATACACTTTTGGCCCACTATGTCGGTCGCGATGGGAAAGCTAAGTTGATTTATTGCTTCTTGCACGGACTTTAGTCTAGGATGAGTTTGTTTGGTTCTTATGGATTCTTCTTTGGATGCATCATAGCATTTTGCATAATTGTGTGATGAATTTAGTGACTCTAAGCCTTGGTTGTCCCAAACCTTATGGGTGAGTTTGTTTTCAGTTGGATTTACAGTACTTAGTTGGTATATAGTTGGCAACTTAAAGATTTGAGTGATTTTCTAAACAAGCATGGAACCTTATCGACAACACTATGAGTTCATCAATAGGTTTCTAAAATGTTACCGCTGCAGTAACCATGTCGTGGAACCCACCTTTAATCAAAATCTTTTGAACAATAATGTTTGTTGATTGCTGTACCTAGTAGTCTCCACATGTTACTTGTATAACGGACTTGACAGAACAAGATAGACACAGGATATGGGAAAAACTATGCACCTCACTAATCTTGTTTAGAGCTAATGCACTTGTTTTCTGTCAATATAGCTTCGTGAGTTGAGTTATAGTAACTAGGAACTGAGACCATTAGTCTTCCCAATTTGCCAAAATAAATAGATGGTCTGTTTGAATCCAACCATTCCCCACTAAACATAGTTAGCATATAATATTGCAAAGCTTGGCTAGTTGCTTGATTACATGTGTTCTGCTGTTTGTTGTCGTCATGCTTGAACCAATGTCAGATGTGGATAAACATTCATCTATCTAACTTCCGAGTAGTATATAACGTCAAGATTGAAAAACCAACACAATCGATGTGAATTTTCAAGGGACAACTTTTGGAGGTGATTACTGAGGGAAAAATTTCGCTTAGTCAATATTAAATCAAGATTTGTACTTTTAAAAGTGTAACATTCCAGAATCTTGAGTTTCGGGTCCTTCTGACAATTACTAGTTGAGTCGGGATAACAAGTTAAAAGTTGGCATAGTAGATTACGTTTCATTACTCCAAGTGGAGAGAATGAGCTTACACCTAGTATCATGAATCCATTGAACCATTATACTTGCTTCTACAATCGCGAGCCTGGTGCAAACCAATTTTCTTACGAATCCAACTCCCACCTTGGCCGTGTCCAGTAAATGTTTGTTCCCGCCAACGCGATAGGACCTAGAACCCTGAACACCTCAAGTGGCCTATCCTAGCAAACCTTAAAGACCAAATTTATGTACTGGGTCAAGATTAAGGTGTCCTATTTTGAAGCCAAACTGGTAGCACAACGGCAATATATTAGTACCTAGCCCTGCTCAACCTCAAAACACAACCATATAGCCCAACTCAAGCCCTTTCGGAGAAGGTGCTCGGTTAATGCCAAACCCCCTATGTGGCATTTGTGCAATACACTGTACCACCCTCGCATTTCACCATGTCATGAACATATCGCATCATTTCATTCATACATGTGCATCATGGCATTCATACACACCACATGGTGTAAGTGTACTGCGGAAACACATGGCATTCATACACACCACATGGTGTAAGTGTACTGCGGAAAAGCCGACATATAACCTAGAAAGCCTCCTAGTGTATAATCCCATCATCCTCAATTATTAGTGTTAACCCGTAGGAATATGGAGTCACTCATTTATCCGGTCCAGTGTGGAGCACCACAATTAAGGTGTTGTGAGTGACTCGGTCAGGGACCTTTGCGATATTTGTCGAGCGGGATCCATACACGCAAAATAGCCGCTCGACCTCACGCAACCGCGGCGATGGCCGAGTACCTTTTCAACAACGCAATTGCAATACTCGGACAGAGGATCGATGAGACAACCGCTATAGGAAACTTGCCAGTCCACTACCAAACGCGTCCGTCACTCGCACGATGGCGGAGACCAGAAACGATACGCGTCTCACGGGACTCGAACTCCAGTGTTACCCCGCAACGGTCTCGTAAATCCTAAGCCCATCGTCATATGTCCGAACTGTCCAGGAATGCAGCTAGGACATGTGATTCATCTCAAGCCTCGATATCGATCAAAGAAGGGCATACACACAAATAAATACCGAAATAATAACCCTAAACTATTGCATTGGCTTTACGCCATAAATAAGACAGCTCAGCGGCAAGCGAGGCTACCCCATCACAGGCAAAGCCGACTAGGGTAGACCCTAGTGTGAGCCAACACCTAGAAGACCAACAATCAAGCTACAAGAGACCGCCATTCATCACACAATACCTGCAGCAGGTTAGGCAATACAAAGTAACAGGAAAGAGTCAGTACATTAATCAGATTAATGTACTGGCAAGTAAAGAGCAACCCTAGCAATTCTACATGTTGGCTCTACATCAATGGCAAGGCAATGTATATAGAGTTCAATTGCGTAATTGCAGTTTAAGTTTGCAATAGATACAAATACGATTCAAATGCCGCATAAGTTTGAAAAGAGTGGCAATAAGCAAAACAAGTGTTTGTCATATCCAAGTTTCAAACATAGGGACAATAGTATACATAGATAGTACTCATCATGTTCACGTCTCATCACATCATGTCCATTTTTCCAAACAAGTTTCAAAAGTCATAAAATCACAAAATTATACTCAATACAATATCTCTAGGTCGCTCGTAACCATGAGCACGGCTATCCCAGGTAGATTTAGACTCTGCAGAGTTTGTACCGACCACAAGCTGTGATATAAGCCATCGCTACACCTTAGGAGTTTCGGTACCCGTCGGCACCACCCACACTCTCACGTTGAGTGCGGCCTAGGGGTCACAACTCAACCGTACCTCGCTCAACCTCTAGCCCTGCACCAGCACGATACGTGTTGTTCCGCGCTACTTTGCGGGTAGCGCCGCTAGGGGGTGGGCCCTCGCCGAACCTAGCACCGTAGGCGCAACCCCCCTAGGCCCCCTACGAGGCACGATACCGTTGAATTGGAGAAATTTAGACGCCTACCACCGTTACAGGTGCATAGGTAGCTTCTCTGAGTAGCCCTATTATCGTTACGGGTACATAGGCACTACCCCTTCAACACCGGCCTACCAGGATGCAGGACTAGACATTAAACGACTTAATAAGCTGAGGTCCCCCCACAAGAACACATGTGGCCGTATAGAAAATCCTAGATCAATCACATTGAGTTCAGTCCTTAATCGACTGAGACGAGCGCTCCCCCTATCGGCGCACCACTATGCGTCATAGGTATGCCACCCGTCGCCCAAGTCTCAGAAAATCCAATCCATTTCCATTTCATTTAGTTCACAAATAGATGAATGGACACTCCTCTGCCCAATCATTTCAAAATACACGTTTCAAAAAGTTGAGTAGTAGTAGTTAGTCCCGGAGAGTGATATAAGACGGCATGCTATAGCAGAAATAATATTGTCCCAAATCCCCCAGGTATGGTTCAGCTTATGGTTAATTCTTTTTGGAGTACTTATCAAGATTTTAATTACCTAGGGATTATGCAACTACAATTTTATAACTGGGATTATGCAACTACAATTTTATAGCTACCAATAGTCCCATTGCAAATAGTTTAAGTATATAACTAAGTATCGCATGCAACTTGCAATCAAAATAGTTTTGCCCAATCAAATTTGGTTCAAAGTGTTCAATGCGGTGGGCGATACTTGCCTGATCAGGTTCAGCGAATAAATCCAAATTCAATTCCCTCCTACGTCATCGACAGTACCGTCGCCTATTACAAGTTGTATACATGAAGGATGATTACTCGGAAAAATTCAAGAGAACAAACAAAGGAATTTGAAATGATGCATGCAATGGCTCTAAGGTTTGGTTTCAGTTCAGTTTGGTTGAATTGGTGTCCCAAATAAATTTTAAATTTGGGTGATTGGATTATATAAATTTATCTCTACCTATAGTGTGCCAAATTTTAGCAATCATGTTTAAATTGGCTTAGACCAGTGCTGAGCTACCAAGGGTCATGGTATAACTGTAGGAGTCCTATAAAATTGTTCCTACCGTTTTTGGAGTCCCACAAATTTTATAGAAATTTGAGTAAGCAACACATGTAAAACTGAAATATAAAGTGGTAAGTGATACTTCACCTAAAGAAGTGGCTAGCTCCAAGTGTTCATAACTTGGGTAAGGATTCCAGGAGTCTAACTAAGGTGATTTGAAAATTTTAGGAATTGGAATAATTTGGCTATGATTATTTTATATTTTAGTCATGATTTAAGCTATCACTTTAGTGTATCAATTTTAAGTGGTAGTGTTATTACAGAAGGTGCCATATCCAAACTTACAGTAAAATAGTGTTTAATCCCAGGAAACTAACAAAATTTATTAGACAATTTTTGGAGTTCAAATGGATTTGATATGGATTTTACAAGTTCAGCATTTATTTAATTATTCAAATTTAGTTTTCGAATTCAAATTCAAAATTCAAAACCAACGTACATTTTGCAGAAAGGTCCCTGGGAGACCCAGGAGCTCAACCCGCGGTTCCTCGCCACGTGGGCGGCGTTTTCATTAAGAGCCCCGTGAGTTTAACGTATTTGCTAACTAGTCCTTGGTCCCACGTATAAGTGACGCCTACTTTACAATTTTATCCCTGCAGGTTTTAAATGTTTGCTAATTACTCTCTTATCCCTAATTAGCTGGCTGACGCGCTGGTCCCACGCGTCAGCGGTTGGTAGGACTCGCACGCGACGCCGCCGGCGAGGCAGTGAGCTTAGCCAGCTCGTCGACGGCAATCGACGGCGAATCACCGTACGATCTCAACATGAAAAAGGTACTCCGGTCTCTAACGGAGCTAGTGATGGTGATCGCACAGTCGGGGATGGCCGGTAGCTCGCCGGCGGTGAGTCCGGGCGGCGGTCGTGATTCGGTGAACTAGTGAAGTGTGCCTAGGGCTTTGGTTGTGGCTAAATGGCATGCATTTAGGCTTCCTGGGACCCCTCTGGTGCTCACCGTGCCGCTGGGAAAGGTCTTCGGAGCTCCGGCTGCAACGGCGACGGTGAACCACGACGACGGCGGCGGAATCTCCTCGGTTTCACGACGTCGGCCTTCTTGGGTCACGATCCTGCACAAAGATCGATTCTAGGACGTCATACGGGGTCTAGGGAAGCTCAAGGAATGATCAACCGGGTTCGTTCTCACTAGAGTCCGGCAGATCGATGACGGCGGCAGCGATCTGGGGCCGGGGTCATGTCGACACGGCGTTGGGGACAACGAGGACCCAAATCAAAGAGCGCCTGAGGTTAGTATCATCCCAAGGATGGTTCGGCTGAAATTAATTGAACTAGTTCTCACCGGGCTGCGAGGAAGTCGTCGACAACGAGCGGCGGCGGGAGAGGTTAGGGACGACGTCGATCTACGCGTACACGCGATGCCACGGGCTGGGGCTTCTCCTAGAGATGACCTTGGTCTGGGCGATGGTGCTGGCGAGATCGATTTGAAAGTGGTGGCCAGTGCTGGTGGAACGGGCTGGTACGCACGGCGGTCTTCTCGGGCTCCGGCGTCGATGCGGCGCTGTCGCCAGCTGCTCGACATGGGCCAAAGGGAACAGCAAGTGCACAATTTGGTTAGGCTTTGCGAGACGGTCACAGTGGTGCAGAGAAGTAGCTGCGAAGCTCACCAGAGCAGTGGCGCAACGGCAAAAACCTCGCCGGCGCCGAGGAAGAAAGTGGAGTTTCTCGGCCTCCTCACAGTTTCTGGTGGTGCGAACGATGGGAACGTGATGAGGGGGTTCAGGGACGCGTGTTCATGGGTTTTTTAGCCGAAATGGTGGAGGTCGCCACCTCCTGCTTGCTGGGATCTCGGTGAGCGGCGGAGAGAGGGCGTGGCGACGCGTGTGAACTGTGGCCCGGCGTTTCCCTGCGTTCCTGGGTGTTCCAAGCGGTTAGTGAGGCTTACAGGTGGGTCCCCTGTCCTGTGGGGCCCACTTGGCAGTGAAACAAGCTCAAGAGTGTTGAACTGTTGACCATGAGCTGTCTTGGTTGGGCTCTTCCAGCGAATCCCATGTGGGACAAAATGGTGAGAGCACCTCCTGGTGAGAGTATTTGACATGTAGTTTCACCCTATGCCTTTGGTTCAGCAGGATACTTCATGGTTAGCCACTCATAGCTTTCTAAACATGGGATCAGGCTGCTGATTTCTCAGTTTCCAGACAGCCAAATTCCAGGTCATCCTGTCTTGGGCTGATTCGATGTTGGAGAGGAGAAAACGTGTGGCTAGGGGTTGAACTGGCCTAAGTAATTCCTAGGGTCTGAAATACATCCCTCAGTGTGCAATTTGGCTGAAGAGGATTCTCAGTATCTGGTTTGAGTAGGCTTTGGGAAAGTCCTAAAGTGTGCATCATAGTGCTGAAATTTCCAGATTTTAGCATTCTTAGGGCGGATCATCAAGCTACTAAATGAAGTGATAAAATCACCAAATTTTGCAGAGTGTTTAGTCCTTGAGCAAAGTATTTTAGAGAATTTTTGTAAAATTTTTAGGCTTCATCCCTTGCCACTATCAATTTATTTGGCCTTTGGCCTAGGTGTAGGTGCCTAAAATGAAATGCAAGAGTTTAAATTGTGTGGAGGCCAAGCAAGCACATTCATGTTGAAAGTTTTAAAATTTGAATTTGATCTTTAATTGTCTTGGCCATACACATTTATCAAGTTCCATAATTTACCACTCTTAAATTTATCAGGTTGAAAATGTGGGTAATTTTAAAACATTTGCATAGGGTGAAACCAAGTTCAATTATTTCTATATTCTAAAATAGGTACAGATTAAAACTTTTTCTAAAACTTTCTCGAGTACGATGGAGAAAACCCTAGTTTCAGTTAAATTGAGTTTACTGGAATTAACTCACGCCACATTTAATTTTGGCATAGCAAAACCTACTCTGAAAGGGTGTAAGTCCGCAGATTTTTGTCGGATGATTTAAAACTACGTAAGTCGACCACAGTAACATAAGCGTTATTATTCCTTACGCTTGACCTAAAACTAAATGTTTTCAACCCTAGGACTTGCCTCAACTATTTTCCATTTCTAAACAAGTGCGTCGTGCTGTGATCTATGGATAGGGTGAAGGAAACCGTAGTTCAACAATAAGTACTACATCTATCGGGTAGCCCACCTGATCGCACCTAGTGTATTGTAATTAGGCCTCACCACCCGATAGTTATAGATTCTTGTGTGCATCTGTGCTCCTCATGTGTGAAGTCCAATTTATTTTGGCTTGTTTGCTCACCTAGGAATTAATTATTAGTTTGCACCATTTAACTAAACTGCTAATAGTACACACAATACTCTCATATTAAGACATCATAAAAAAATAGAAACCACTCACCTAGACCAATTTTCACAAGATGACTAATATGAAAACCATGCAACTCGCTTTCATGTTCTTGTGCCTTTTAAAAATAGTTGAGGTCAACTTATAATTCTACTGCCTTATATTTATCATAAGAATCGAATAAATCTACCGATTATACTTATTGGCAATATATACACACATGATAAGAACCTATATGAGTATTTCACTACATAATTAGAAAAGCCAAATAAACTATTAATATGGACCTAGAAAACTATATTTACCCATTTTGGTGTTTAACTTATAGAAGTTAATTTAGTCAACTTAGGCCATTTAGTGAACCCTAATCGGCAAATACAATCCATAACCGAAAAATACAACCAATTTCATAGAAGTATGAATGTTTAATATTTTATTAAAATACCGGTTTATTTATCATCATCAAATATAAATTTTGTGGAATTTTTACTCTCTGTTTAGACCTCCCAAAAATTCAATCTAATTTTCAGCCTAACCAATTTCATCTTTTCACCAGATTTAGAATACTTTGAATTCTTTGGCGAAACTTTCCAAAATGGAACAAAGATGCCAAGACCTAACCTCAGAACAAATTTTAGAAATTTTAGACAAAATTTACTTGGTCAATTCTAATTATAAAGAGAGGGAGAGGAATTAATTAAGGAAAATCTGAAATCTGCCTAAACTCCATTCTTACACCAAACTATACCCAAATTAGTCAAACTTCAGAAATATCTTGATCTAGGCCAATTAATCAGTGTTTCATGGTTGTCACCACCTCATTGGAGGAGATTTTTCACGTGGGGCCCACAGAAGCGTCACACAGAATCGACGCTCGACACGTCAAGCAGGAGCTGGCGGTGCGCTGCTCTTCTCCCTGCCAATATCTTCGACTCCAAGTGTCCAGGAAGCCCCATTGCTTTACCTTACCACCCAGGGACAAGAAGAACAAGAGGAGAGAACCCTAGCTCGCCGATTTTGCCTTTTCCTCACCGCCGGCCGCCGGGAAAAGGAGACTATCGCTGGCGATTGGTTCGTCTTCATCGTCTCTTCTTTCCCGTTCTCTGTGTCCCTCTCCACGCCGTAGCTTCACACAAATTTTGGCACATTTTAGTGCACAGGATCGTCGGGGAACGCATTGTGAACCCGAGCTCCCAGAGCGTGCCGGCCGACATGTCCCGAGCGTCGCCGCAGATCGATCCAGCCAACCGGCCACCGTAGCTCGCCCCAGCCGGAGCCGCCTCGCCGTGGCCGTCACCTCGTCGTCCCCAACCCGATGCCCCAAGTCGCGCACGGATCGGTGAAGTGAGGGGCGAGATCGACGTCGTCCAACCTTTTCAACCGCATGTGAGCTGCCGCCGCGATTCCTGGTCTCCGATAAGTTTCGCTGGCCGTCCTCGCGCCTAAACCACCTCCAGAACACTAGCTAACTCCTCCATGCCTTCCTATTGCATGCCGTGGCCCAGATCCCGCCGCTGACATCGACTCGACGAGTTTTCCGCCACCGCTGGAGACCCTTGCCATCGCCGGAACTCTCAGGTCCTCTCCGGACTTCGCAAACACCACGGTGAGCTCCTTGGGGACCCATGAATGCGTTTTAGCGCATCAATTAGACCCTCCCACGCACGCAACACCACTTCTGCCGTCGACCTGAGCCATCCCTCCGCCGCTCGCCATTGCCGGAGCTATTCCAGCGACCACCATGTACGTCATGGCCACCATCGTGTGCGTCGTGACCTCCTCCATCTTTTATCTGTTGGCCGTGACCCCGCAAACCCTGCCAATCACCATCGCCGCCCACACTCTGTGCCTGGCTCACTGCCAGGCCTTTGATGGCCTTAGAAAATAGAAATTAATTAAGATTTAGGTTAATTCTTTAACTGAAAATTTGATAAACATCCAATCAGCCCGTGCAGGCCTAGGCCGTGGGCGCCGCCCCTGCCCTCTCTCCCCCTCCTGTTCGGCGCCTGGCCGAGTAGAGCACCGAGGAAAAATCCTTTTCTTTTCCTTTCCCCCAAGCAATCATAATCCTATTAGGTTTCCTTTTCCTTTTCCCCCTTGGGCCTAAAACCAGCCTACCTTTTCCCTATAAATAGTAGCCGCCCCCACCCCTTGCGTCGCCTGCCTTAGCCGCCGCCCCCAGCCCTAGACGCCTGCCCTAGCCGCCACCGCCTGCCAGCCACCGCGCCTGCTGCTGCCGCTTTCCACCGCACGCCTACTACGCCGCCGCCTGCGCCAGTCGTCCGCTGCCACCTGCTAGCCGTCGCCGCGCCACCGCCTTGCTGCCCTAGCCACCGGGAGCCGTCGCCGCCATTGATTGCCGGAGGACGTCTACACCGTTGTTCGTCGTCGTTTTCGTAGGATAAGAACACGGTTCCTTTTTCCCTAGTTGTCTAGTGGTTAGATTAGGGTTAGGGTTTCACCTTGTACCCTTTGTACGTGTGTTTTGAGTCGTAGGACAGTACCAACGTGGTGTTCTCTCCTCTCTGTTAGGGTTAAAAATTAAATAACTAATCCATTAACAGTATTAATTAGTGGCCAAGTCTAGGTTGATTAATATTGGAATTCACCCTTTTATGCCGTGTTAATCCCTGAAGTTTAAATAGAACCTATATGTGTGGTTTTTCCGTTTATTTATTTGGTTCTTGCAGCCTTTCAATTTTAAGAGCTTGTGTTCGTGTAGACTTCGAGTCATCTGAAGAGCCGCTGTACGTGGTTGCTGACTCGCCGTTCGTTTCGTCCGAGCAAGGCAAGTCACACTATATCATCGACCCTATGATTTGCAAAATATTTTCGCTTTCAATATGCATGCATTGTTTATCCAAAAGTGCGTAGGCCTCGCTGTTTTATTTCAGAATACTATTATACCTATTATTCTTGTACTATGGTCGTTTATCGTTGATGTCCGTTATTTCCTTTGTAAACCTAGGTCAATTAAAACTCGGTTAACTAGTACCCTATTATGATGGTACAGTTATTCCATATAAGATGTTGCCTAGCCCTGCTTAGATGATAACCTAGAGTTGTTTCAAAATGTCGGATTGACTAATGGAACTAAAATATTGAAAGGTTTGCAGTGGTATACCGATGGAACCATTGGGAAGGGGTCTTTTGGAACAAAAATTGGTTTAGAAAATAGAGGTAGCTGGGTGCCGGATTGGGGGGGGGTGGGTTCTGGATGGGCACTTAGGCGGGTTAAGGACCGGTTAACAATTCTCGGTGCAAAGCCTTACTCGTACGACCACTTATCTCTTATGAGGGGTCCTAGTTTGAACTACAACATGTTTCCTTGGGGGCTTCCTCTGGTCGGGTCCTTTGAAAAGCGAGCTCAAAGGTCTATACCAAACGACTGCAAAACTTGGCACGTCTGTGCTACTCGGTGCATAGTTCTGGGAAATTTGAGGATGCGGGGCCACTGCCTTGAGACGGGTTATAGGGAGGGCTTTGACACAGTCTCTTGATCGGGTACCGTGGTGGTATTCGACGCATGGCAACATGTGTGGGAAGGTATCTGGTGGGTAAAGTTATACAACCTCTGCAGAGTGTATAACCTATTCGAATAGCCACGTCGGCAGTCATGGACAAGCCGAGCACTGGTATCTGTTTAGTGTTTGTTTGCAAAACTGGGGAACAGGAAATGATGGTACTAAGGTGAGCAAGTGAGTATTGCATTGGGAGCATGGTTATGTGTCTCAAAGGGTACCGAAGGCTGGATTGCATGGTCATGCAATTGCGGAACGGTTGATAATAATCTGGAAATTAGATACGGTTTTATTACTTGAACTATTTAAAAATAAATGTTTTGCTTATTGTTGCATTTACGCAAAAGAGCCATATTTGCCTGCCTTTGTTTATCACGGAGCATGTTATTACTTGCATTTCCGGTGTGGCTTGCTGAGTACTCTAGTACTCATTATTCTTGCTTGCTCAATACTTCAGAAGATGGTTTCGCTAATGAAGAAGATTTTGAAGACTAGGCCTGTTCGTCAGTCAAGTGCCTATGGAGCTGTCGTAGGAGTTTGCCGTTTTCCGCTGCTTTGTTGTTTATCTTTCTGTGTGGGCCTGTGTGCCTGTTTAGCCTAAGTACTTTATTAATGTTTTATTCGTGAGACTGGTTTTGGTAATAATCAACAATGTCGTTGTGTACCCTATCTATCCTAGGACGGGGAAGAATACACTAGCATTCTGGAAATGATTTTCCGGGGTGTGACACCAACCCATTTGACTGTTCACATTTCGGGTGGGAGGCTAAGGAGGGCAATTTTTTGCCAAAAAATAGAGAAAAAATACATCAAATCTTTGAGGTAATTAACACCAGTTGTATAATTTTGATTATCAATATGAAGTTATACTAATATTATCAAATTATTGTAGATGGAGAGAAGATGGATGTGCGTTGCAAATCAACTAAGCGAGGAGTACCGAAGCGATGTTGCGAAATTTCTAGCCATCGCTAAGAACAATATGCGTGAGAGCATGAAGGATCTTATGCGATGTCCTTGTATTGACTGTAAGAATGAGAAGCTGTGGCCCGAGAAAAGACAAGTGCAAAGTCATCTGATACGAATGGGATTAATGGCAGGCTACACTTGTTGGACAATGCATGGTGAGATAGAGCCATTCGACAACGCTGTTGGAGGGGAGAGAGGAGATGAGGATGAGGACGAAGAAGAAGCAAAACACATGTAACATATGATGTTGACCTCAACACACTTGACGCAATGTTGCAGGATGTTGAGCCACAAGAATACAACAAGAGGGATTACGAGAGTTTACTAGGTTGGTATCTGATTCGGAGACACCGATATATAAGGGATGTAAGTAAAAGTATACTACACTATCAACTGTACTTTGAGCTGATGAAATTGAAGGCTAGTAACGGTTGGTCTGACAAGAGCTTCACAGAACTGCTCAATTTACTGAGAGATCTTGTTTTCGAGAGATAATACACTGCCTCACAATACATATGAGGCAAAGAAGGTGTTATATCCTTTGGGATTGGAAGTGAGGAGGATTCATGCTTGTCCAAACCACTGCATATTGTACTACGGTGATAATGAGGATCTAGATACTTGTCCTGTGTTCAAGGCTTCTCGGTACAAGAGGAAGGCTAGTGCATTAGAGGGTAAGAAATCAAAGAAGGGAGACCCAGCGAAAGTGGAGTGGTACCTTCCTATAATTGATTGTGTAAAGTGAGTATTTGCCAATCCAAAGGAAGCACAATTAGTTCGTTGGCATGACACTGAGCGGAAGAAGGATGGCATGCTCAGACATCCAGCAGATTCCATGCAGTGGAGGAATGTCAATCTTATGTACCCTGAACAGCTTGATGACCCAAGAACATACGGTTTGGTTTGAGTACAGACGGTATGACTCCGTTCGGTGATATGAGCAGTCGTCATAGCACTTGGCCTATTTTACTCGTGAATTATAACCTACCCCCGTGGCTATGTTTCAAACGAAAGCATATTATGTTAGTATTACTTGTTCAGGGACCAAAACAACTTGGCAACGACATTGATGTATTTCTGCAATCTCTCTTTGATGATCTGTAAGTGCTTTGGAGGGGTGTAGAAACTTGAGATGCGTATGGAGAAGTGAATTTTGATCTACATGCTTTGTTGTTTAACACCATAAATGACTGGTCCGCATTAGGTATCCTTTTTGGACAGACAATGAAAGGAAAGTGTGCTTGCTCGGAATGCATGGAAGAAACTTGTAGCAAGTGGCTCCAGTACTCCCGCAAGATGGTGTACATGGGTCATAGAAGATTCATAGGTCGAAATCACCCATATAGATTTATGATGAAAGCCTTTAACAGAAAAAAAGAGCGTCGGCCTACTCCCCATTCATTGTCAGGAGAAGGAGTGTGCGAGAAGGTGAAAGGCAACAAACACGTGTTTGGTAAGAAGAGCAAATGTAAGAAAAGTAAGGAAAAAACTATATGGAAGAAGAAGTCCGTGTTATGGCAACTAGAGTACTAGAAGCATCTTGATGTACGACATTGCATTGACCTAATACATGTAGAGAAGAATGTGACAGATAGCGTTGTAGGGTTATTATTCAATGTGAAAGGGAAAACCAAAGATGGCCAGAATGCACGAAAAGATATGGTGGAAATGGGGATTCGTCTATCACTTGCAGGTAGAATTAATGAAGAGTCAGAAAAAGTCTATCTTCCCCCTGCTTGCCACACTCTTTCCGATGAGGAGAGAAAGTCAATGCTAGAATGTCTTGCAAGTATCAAGGTTTCCACAGGATACTCTTCAAGAATAAATATGTTTGTTTTGAATGGAGAGTTTAAACACAGCAGCATGAAGTCACATGATTATCATATAATGATCACTCAACTTTTGCATGTAGCCATCCGGAACATCATGCCGATAAAAATCCGACACACGATTGTGTGGTTGCGTTTTTTCTTCGATTCCATTGGACAAAAGGTGATAGATCCGGATCAACTTGATGGACTACATGAAGACATAGTTCAAACCCTCTGTCACCTGGAAATGTACATTCCTCCATCATTCTTTGATATAATGGTGCATTTAGTTGTGCATCTTGTGAAACAGACAAAAGTGTGTGGTCCAGCATTCTTGACGCAAATGTACCCTTTTGAAAGATACATGGGGATTCTCAAGGGCTACATGAGAAACAGATCACATCTAGAGGGAAGCATAATTGAGCGTTACACAATAGAGGAAGTAATAGAATTTTGCATAGATTACATATCGGAGACACCATCGATTGGTGTACCATAGTCACACCATGAAGGACGTCTTGTTGGGGTTGGAACCATCAGGAAGAAAAGGATTAAATTGAATCGAGCACAGTACGATGAAGTTCATTTGCTCATTATGCAACATATGGTTGAGGCAGGACCATACTTTGATGAGCACATAAGATAAGAGACGAGAATCCAGGGAAAACTGAATCGTGGATAACGAAAGAACACACTTCAAAGTTCAACGAGTGGTTCAAGAATAGGATAAGAAACAATTCTGAGACCGTCAGTGAGACTTTGAAATGGTTGTCGCATTGTCCTTCATGGAATGTCAAAACATGGCAAGGATATGACATCAACGGTTACACTTTCTATACCGTGTCATAGGACGACAAGAGCACAGTGCAAAACTCAGGAGCCTGCATCGATGCTTTCGAGGACGGAGGAGGGTTTAGTTCATACTATGGCCGCATCAATGCCATATGGGAGATAAACTATGTGAAGTTTCAAGTGCCGTTGTTTTGATGCACATGGGTGAACAACCTTCGTGGTGGTGTGACAGTGGACAAAGAGGGTTTCACCCTAGTCGATTTCTCTATGGCAGGATACAAGGACGAACCGTTCATTCTTGCTAAGCAAAGTGGTACAAGTATTTTATATCAGAGATCCAGCAAATAAAACATTACATGTCGTTCGGGAAGGAAAAAGAAGTATTGTCGGGTCGAGAATATCGTTGACAAGGATGACTACAACAAGACGGCTAACGCATCACAAACTCTGCGTATTGAAGGAGAGACATCCGACGATAATATTTTGCATACACGCCATGACCATGACCAAGGTTTCTTCAAACAATTGTAATAATTATTGACACTTGTAATAGATGTTCACTATTTATATTCTAATTTTACCTTTATCTCGATAGGATTTGTGGCAGGCAATTTTATTTATTTGAAGGAATTTATTCCAAATTTTTGACTTCCGGTTGGCATCAAACGAAATTTATTTGAAGGAAATACGCTTGTTTATACCAGCTGAAATAAATAGATATGCTTTCCATTCATAAAAGCGTATTTTGTAGTTTTGAGGAATTTGGAATACGCTTTTCCTTCAAGAAAGTGTATTTCTATTTAGGAGAGTGCAAGTGTATTTTCTCAAACCATCGGTCACGGTTCTGAAACAAGAAATCGTGACCGATGATGTCATCTATCACGGTCGTATTATAAGGATCGTGGGTGACATGCACATCGGTCACGGCTCTTAGCAGTGAATCGTGACCGATGTCAGACATCGGTCACGGTTCGTGTTTAAGAACCGTGACCAATGTCCTCATCGGTAACGGCTCGTAATAACCGACCATTACTAATGAGTGTAGTATATATAGGCCATCCCCTCCTCCGTTGACCTCTCGGTCCAACACTTAGAACCCTACATCTAGTCCACCACCGCCGACCACCCTGCAGCCCTGCTAGACCACTGCCACCGAAGCATCCGGCCTCCTCCCCCGAGGACGCTACCGCCCTCCTCCTCCCCCGAACATGCTCGCCACAGAGCCCGCCATCGGGCTCCGCAACCCCACCGACGCCGCCGGCCTCCCCCTCCTCGACCCCGTTGACTCCGCCGGCCTCCTCCTCCTCGACCCCGCTGACGCCACCGACCCCCACGCCGCCGGCCTCCTCCTCCAACGCATCGACGCCACCGGCCTCCTCCTCCGACGCATCGACGCCGCCGCCCTCCTCTTCTTCCGATCCCCACGCCGCTGGTATTTTTTAAACAAATTTCAAATTAATTGGTTAGGAATTGAATTGTGTATATTAGTTTAGGAATTGGAATGTCTATATTTGTTTAGGAATTGATATGTGTAGTATATTTGTCGTTTAGGGCATGGAATGTGTATATTTGGTTAGGAATTAAAATGTGTAGTAATATTTGTTTATGAATTAAAATGTGTCTATTTGTTTAGGAATTAAAATGTGTAGTAATATTTGTTTAGGAATTGAAATATCTATATTTGTTTAGGAATTGAAATGTCTATATTTGTTTAGGAATTTATATGTGTAGTATATTTGTTTAGGAATTGATATGTGTAGTATATTTGTTTAGAAATTGATGTGTAGTATATTTATTTTAGTAGACATGCGATCCTTTTATTTTATATTACTAATGCAATACTTTTATTTAAACGCTCAGTGATGAATAATATAATTTCCTATTTTTTGAGGAACACTATACGCATTATCTTTTTCATTTGCATCCGGGTATGAGTTCATTGTTGTAATTTTGATGAACACTATAGGCATTAACTTTTTCATTAGGATGATGCATATTTTTAAGGCTACACAAGATAATTTCCTATTTTTTGAGATCATGATATTGTTAAATTTTCAGTGAATAGCCTTTCATGAGCCCGATGGAGTTGGATTTCCGTATCTCCCTGAGCCCATCGACAGTGGCACGGGTGATTGATGTGACGTTGGTGTAGGTGGAGCGGGAGTGTGGGTTGACACTTGAGGCCGCATTTAGTTCCAAAAGTTTTTTGGAGCAGGTGTCACATCAGACGTTTAACCAGATGTCGGGAAGGGTTTTTTATACAAACGAAAAAACTAATTTCACGGCTAGCCTAGAAACCACGAGACAAATCTTTTGAGCGTAATTAATCCATCATTAACACATGTGGGTTAATGTAGCACTTATGGCTAATCATGGCACAATTAGTCTCAAAAGATTTGTCTCATCATTTACAACCCAACTGTGCAATTAGTTTTATTTTTTTATCTATATTTAATGTTTCATGCATAAGTCTAAAGATTTGATATGATGTTTTTGAAAAAAAATTAGGAACAAAACGGGGCCTGATTAGTATGCATGATGAAACATATAAGCCGGCTTGGCTCGGTGTCAATGTTTATAATGAACCTCTACTCTGACATCATCAGTGTTGGTTCCATGTCATATCAACGTGTGTGTGGGGGGGTCGGGGGTGCCTATTAGTACCTGTTTTTTAACAACCGGCACTGAGTTCAGATAGATATTTGTTGTTTGGATAATACCGACTTTTGCATAGACATCTGAGATACCAAAGGGATGAATCGTGACTCATCCCAATTATTTCTTGTCCAACTTTTAGCCCCCGCTCAAAAAAAAAAGAGCCCCATCTACTGTCAGCATGCAGCAGTCATCTTAATTAATTACTCCATTAGGCATTAGTAATTTGGAAACGGAAAGATATACTGACAAACTAGCTCGTGGATCAGCTGAGGCAGCATATGTTTTAATTACATTAACCATAAAATGCACACCGTCAGACACATTTGGATGCGACTAGCGGTTGCGGTCGGACGCCCATTTTTTTCCGCAAAACACATACGTTGTTTCATCGTCTTTTTCCTCTACTCTACTTCCACATATAGCCGAATCGATCTGTATAAACCAACTCCAGACGAGCCTTCCCGTCGCTTTGGAGAGGAAAGCATTAACACTTCGCAGTTGCGCTCGACGTCGTAGTTCAACGAGAGACGACGGGGACAAGTCGGTGGGCGTCCTGCGATTCTTTCGCGTCGGACGTGAGGACGAGGAACCAATTAGTTTCGTTCAGTACAGGTAGCTGGGCTTAGCGTGTACGTCTTTCATGTCACGTGAAAAAAGAAAACAAATGCATGCTGGTAGCCAGCCGGCCAGTCCAATCGTAACAGTGTTAACAAAATGATGAATTGAAAGACCTGACACATTGGCTACTAAATATAGGGCCAATCATAGAAACCACGAGCAACATGCGGTGGGGGATGCCCGACCAAGAGGCCGCAAAAATAATTCCCACCAACGACACGCAGTGATGGAATGAACCACAAATTTTAAAATTAGCAAGATAATGCTGACAACTCTTATCAATTGGCAAATTTTACTACCAACATTGTGACTTTGAGCTATCAGGCACCCTATTATTAAACATTTAGGAAAGACATTAACAGAATTAGATATTTGTGACAATTTTCATGGCACGCTATTGGAGCCATGACACATGACAAGAAAGGCTCGCCAATGGCCTTGAGACCACCAGCTTATCCAGCAGTGGCTCGACAGCTTGGGGATGGGGATAGCTAAGGAGAGAGAGAAAAGTTGAGTTAACATGTGAGGCCAAGTGTGTTTTTATATATTTCACGCTGTTTCTCTCTCCTAACCAATTGAAAATAAATATTAGAGTAAATTATACTTTGCACCGGGTAGAGCGTATCTTATTTCGCTTTGCATCGGGTTTAGCACATACTTTTACTTTGCACCAGGGTGCCACAAAATATTTGCACCGGGTTTTCCCATATAATTCAAAGAAAATCATGTAAAATATATGCATGAAACTTGGAATATAATTTGAATTTAAGCTGCGCTTCACAAAGTTTAGTTCATAGTTTAAAAAGTTCATAAAAATTTTAGATTCAATGACTTCTCTCTATGTTAATCCCATGCAAAGTAAAACTTATTTTGATGTACCCTGCAAAGTGAAAGTATATGCTAAATCCGATGCAAATGAAACTAGGTACATTTTACCTGGTGTAAATTGCAATTTACTCTAACTATTACCTGGTGTCCTATATGGCAAAAAAGGCCACATTTTGGAGTGTCTTACCTCCAAAGTCTGACTTGTAGTGTCATATCGCTAACACAAAGTTGGCACGGTGTCTTCTAGCAAATTTTGTAATCTATATATAAGGACCTTGAAATCTCTCCCATTGATGTGACCATGACTACTACAGATGCGACCATTGCTGATACCATATACTCACAGGTAAAGTCGTTTCATAATAAGATGCAGTTTATGTGCATTATGAATATGATGCTGCCAAATAATGGAAATATATACATTTGTTTACTTAGGAGTGCAAAACAAGGTTGGTACATCATATGGAACATGGACACGTCACCCATGGTGCATGCAAAGATGGAGGAGATGAAGGCCGCAACATTCTGGAATCCAATTCGGCCACCTGATGCAGCACAGATTTCAAACGGTCGTCAATTCTTCATACGACATCCGTTTGAGGCCCATGAGTACTTCATGGAAAGCTTTTGGAGTCCTCTTTCCAATGCATCCACCCTCATCATCAAATTCCATCTGAGTCATCTGCAATTGAAGAAACAAGGGGCTGCATTGTCTGTAATGGGCCTATGGGCCCGTAACTTTGTTTGGGATCCTGGTCCAAGAGGGGCCCAAGTGGGGTGCGCCCCAACCTAGTGGAGAACGACCCTAGAGACCCCTAGGACGTCCTCCTACTCCTATAAATAGTTAGTTACCCCTTTAGGGTTATTCGGGTTTTGATTAATTGTAAGTTTAGCCATTGCTACTTCGCTTGCAGCGGCGTGTCGGCTAGACCGTCCGTCTGCTTGTTCGGAACCCCACTTTATCGTGTATCGATCTATATTTGTGCGTCTTGATTATCTAGCAATTTAGTTGCTTTTATCTTGTTCTTGCTTGTTCTCGATTGCTTGCAGGAATAGGGTTGATCTGCACCAGCAAGATCAACAAACCCTCGGAGAGGTGTATCGATCGCTAAGGCGCAACACAACAACGTCTCGTACGGTTGTAGTCGGATCGTCAACGTTTTTCCCAATCGTAGTTATCAGCAACTCACCGAAAGATAGGGCCACCCCCGTGCACATCACCCATAGTGGCCACTGCTCTCCATCCTAATTTTACTAGTGCAAGGAGATCAAGATGCAGATTTTCTCATCAGTTATGAACCATCCATACACGGCTATCTCCACATGTTGTGTTGCATTTGTCATTGGATGGCTAGTTCATTGGGTGTATAGATGGATGAATCCCCGGTGCAATGGGAGGCTTCCTCCAGGCTCGATGAGCTTCCCTCTTGTTGGTGAGACCTTGCGCTTCTTTAGAGCAAGCGCGTCTATTGACATGCCATGTTACTACAAGGAAAGACTTAAGAGGTTAGTGTTTAATTTGTTGCTGTTTCCTAGAAAAAAAAGTTTCTACTTAACATTTTAATATTTTCCATGAATTTTCTTTTCAACTATGTCAGCTGTTGAATAGGTAAATCTCTACGGAATATATGCATTGTATCCGTTTGTTTGTCCTTGAAGTAGTTCGCCATATTTCCCATCATTAATTATATATGTTCTCTTGGTTTTTAAAGTAGTCAGAAAGATCGATCTATTAAACTTTCTGAAATCATCAAAACATACGTCAATTAGTGGCAATGCGACTATAAGAATTGTATAATGTTGGGTGTCACGATACTAGGACCTACAAGAAAAATGTAGCACATAGAGTGGGGAGATGATTTTTACATAGGTTTAGGCCAAGACGGTTTATAGCCTACGCCATGTGGGAATCCTATCAACGGATAAGGCTTGTTGTCTAGTACAATGAGCCAATAAAATAAGCAACACTAACCTATCGACTGGGCAATATAGCGTGTATGGTGAATATGGCAGAGCTGATGGGACTAGTCAATGGCAGATTGTTGGATTGCTTATGTAGAGATTCGTATTAGCCCGGCGTATTTGTGTATTCAGAGTTGTTGTAAGAACTTTATTGGGGGCCGTTTGTATTTTTACCCTTAAGTCGTGTTTGGTCCTAGTCAGACTCATGGGGTCCAAGAATTTTGTTTTCGTTACAAATTCTGATAATTTTTTATAATAAACTTTCAATCAAATATTAAACAATTTTAATTGCACCAAATCACAACACTAGAAAATCAAAAGTTTGTCAGTTTAGATGAATATCTCTATGACCAAATTCACAGTAATGTTGAAAAGTTTCTTTTCAAAAGTAGCTGAAAATCATACCTTGATTTTATGATTGTCAGATATGGCCCAATCTTCAAGACAAACCTAGTGGGGCAGCCTCTGGTAGTTTCCCTTGATCCAGACATGAACCGTTTCATATTCCAGCAAGAGGGCAAGCTGTTCCAGAGTTGGTACCCCGAGACGACGAACGCCATCTTTGGCAAGAAGAGCATCACCACAAACAGCGGTGCTGTTCACAAGTTTGTCCGTAGTTTTGCATCCAAGCTCTTTGGAACCACGAACCTAAAAGAATCACTACTCCCTGAACTGGAGACTACCATGAGGGAAAACCTCATAACATGGGCCAGAGAACCCAGCATTGAGGTGAAGGACGGCATATCGAACGTAAGTTAATAATTCAAACCTTATGTGATTGTACATCAGCACATGTGTATTTTCAATCAAGTTGTATCGATCTATTATGGTTTTGTCATTGTTTAATTATAATAATTGGGCTTGGGCTGACTCGCGAAAAATAGTTAACCCACTCTAATTCAACTAATTGTACTAAATTTTACTTTCGATATTTAAACTTATAGATATATAGACAATTGAAAGTTTTTTTTTAAAAAAATTTCCTTATGATTTGTGCAGATGATCTTTGATCTGATCGCAAAGAAGTTGATTGGCCTCGAGCCAAGCAAGTCAAGAGAACTGAGGAAAAGCTTCCAGGAGTTCTTCCAAGGGATGGTCTCTTTCCCCATATATTTTCCAGGGACACCATTTTACCGATGCATGCAGGTATGTTGATGATAGCTCAATTAGGAATGATTTTTTGATTCATCATAAGACGATTCTAAAAGTCTCTGCTGACTCTGTGATCCTGACTTCCTGATGCTTTTCTTCATAGGGTAGGACAAATCTGCAGAAGACATTGAATGGTCTACTGAAAGAGAGGTTAAGTGTACCTGAGATAAAATACAACGACCTTCTTGACCAAATTGTTGAAGAACTACAGAGTGAAAATCTGGTGATAGATGTCAATTTTGCTGTAGATGCACTTTCTGCACTCTTATTTGCTAGTTTTGCAACATTATCATCGACTTTGGCAGTAGGTTTTAAATTCCTCACCGACAATCCCAAAGTTGTCAAGGAGCTAAAGGTTTGCCATTCTCTGTACGCAAATTCATTTTATTATCGTTTTGTTTTTGGAAAAGGAGAATACATGCTTGTTTTAAAAGTAGAATAGTAAACTCTACACACGTAACCGAGATAACCTTGGTTATAAACAAGGTGCCCCAAAGGGAGCATATATATACTTATGAATTAACATTACGCGTGAATCCTAATTAGCTATGCGATACCGCCGGCGATCGGTTTTGAAAGTTTGGTTTCGTTCCATTTGGAAATTTGGTCTCTTGATTTTCTATTTGAATGTTTAATTTCCGTTTGGAAGTTCCTTTTTCTTTCTATCTTGAAAGTTCAATTCTTTGTGTTTGAAATTTTGACAGGGGAAAACCCACTAGCCACTCCAAACTTTACAAGTTGAAACATGAAAAGATGTGCATTATCAGAACATATATTCCAATATTAGAATAATAAGTAAATTTCACAAAACTATAGGCATTTTAGATAATCTATCATAAAACTACAGACTTAAGGACTTGTTTCACAAAACTACAGATTTAGTATCCTTGTGTATCACAAAACTACAGATTTAAGAATTTGTTTCACAGAACTACAGATTTAGTGTCTCTATTATTACAAAACTACAAGTTTAATGTCTCAATTATCACAAAACAACAGGTTTTAGCAATACATTATCACAAAACTACATGTTTAAGCATTGCTAAAACACGTAGTTTTGTGATAATGTATTGCTAAAACCTGTAGTTTTGTGATAATTGAAACACTAAATCTGTATTTTTGTGAAACAAATTCTTAAATCTGTAGTTTTGTGATACACAGGGACATTAAATCCATAGTTTTGCGAAACAAGTCCATAAATCTATAGTTTTGTGATAGATTGTCCAAAATAACTGTAGTTTTGTGAAATTTACTCTACAATAATTGAACAATGAGGTTTTTATCGTTTACTTGAGGTACCACACCTTCTATGGTTATTTTGTATTTCTTGTCAGTAATTTCCTACAAATGAGGTACTGCCAACACTATGAAGCGCCTGTGTGCCGGTGGCGCAGGGCTCCACACCGGGGAATCTTTTATCTTCATTTTGTAGATTTATGGAAATTCTGATTTCTTCTATTTACAGGTTTGATCTATTTTCTATTTAAAAGTTTTATTCCTATATATTAATTATACTTGTTATTTCCATTTGAATGTTATTTTTGTTTCCATCGTGAAAGTTTGATTCTTCCTGTCCGAAACTTTTCAAAAGGAAAAACAATTGCTGCTAGCAAACAGTTGCTAACTAGCCGGCAAGTGGTATCTCAACCCTGAGGGGAAATATTTTGTGTCAGTTGTGCAACACAAATTTACCAACAGCTTAACAATGATCAAATTTATAACAACAATTATATCATTTCAGGAGGAGCATACCAAAATACTGAACAAACGAGACGATCAGAATTCCGGGTTCACATGGGAAGAGTATAAGTCATTGATATTTACTCCTCAGGTGATTTTACTCTATGCACACACCTATTTTTATCTATCGATCATTGCACGTTTGGTGATTTTTTTTATTAACTCAATTGAACTTATATCCCTTGAAGGTTATAAACGAAATTACTCAAATTGGTAATGTCGCCCCTGGAATTTTCAGGAAAACACTAGCAGATGTGCAAGTGAATGGTATATTAATTTCTTATAACAACAATAGAATTCTAACTGTCATTCGTAAATAGTATGTAGATTTGAGTAGTGCAATTGTTTAATTATTGGTTGATTTGTTTTATCCTCGTCAGGCTATACAATTCCAGCTGGGTGGCTAGTCATGATTAGTCCAATGGCAGTTCATCTCAACCCAAAATTGTTCGAGGCTCCACTTGAATTCAATCCATGGAGGTGGAAGGCAGGTGCAAAACTCATAGGACATGTTCATTGTATAGTCTATATATAGCAATACTCAAGGTGACATCCAACCTCTTAACATATAATAATGGTGCCAAATGGCAAGTTCAGGATGAAACAAAGAGAAGTGAGCTACTGAGGAATTATATGCCCTTCGGAGGAGGCATAAGACTCTGTCTCGGCGCAGACTTTAGCAAGCTTTTCTTTGCCCTTTTCTTCCACATCTTGGTGACCGAGTATAGGTGCATAGTGCTTACAATTTTGTTCTGTTTTTGTCTTGTCTTTTGCTCCTAAGATCACTGATTGGAATTTATGACTCTGAATTAGATGGAAGGAGATCAAAGGAGGAGATGTCTTGGCGCATCTCAGAAATCATATTCCCACAAGGCTATCACATCCAACTCATCCCTCAGACCTAAATAACTGTGTAATGTACGTGTAAAGCCATGGATGCTATGACTGGTGTTAAGTTAGTGAGTTTCTCGTAATTATTTATGTAATAAGGAAGATCAGAGGCATAGCAAAGTTTTCAGGTTGGGATTACATCGTGCTGCAGCCATAGTTCTGTGCGCCCATCTTCCTATAGGTGCTACCTTGGTTTTATGTGGCATTGTCACTATGTAACAGCTCTATTTACAAGTCATGTTTCATATATATCACCTACTTTGTACCCTGCTGCAAAGTGAAACTAGATACATACTTATTTAGTATTTGTTGATGAATGACAAATCAAATACGAGATTTGTATGACCAGGGGATGATTGGTACCAAGACTTGCAAGAACTCACAACAAACGCAGACGGGAGATATATTTTTATATAAGTTTAGGCACCCGTCGAGTGTTGACGGTCATTATCGACCAATTTTGACTGTCAATATTACAAAAATAGCGGAGAATTAGCCATGCTTGCAATGCATATTTATTTCAGAATAAACTATTTCCACTTGTACTTGCAAATATTTGCTTGTAGGGAAAATAATATAAAAATAGAGAAGATAACGGAGGAAACCTCACTCCCAAAGCTGTGAGGACGTCCTAGAGACCAAATGGTGCACCGCTTCAACGCATGTCAGCGCGAAATATCTGGATGGATGAAGTCTCAAATAAAAATCACCGAATAAATACGGTAACCATCCAACCTCATCGCAGACCCCGACATGTCTATAAGAGGGCACTACAAGGGCTCTAAGCATCGGACTCGGAATAGAAGACACAACTGATAGAATAGCCACACCAGTCGTGTACGTCATATGCTCGTCAAACCACTCGATAGTGGCGACTAAAAACATACCCCAGAGACTCGATCTCAACAAAGGCTATTACACGGTTATCTCAGCCATTCCAAAGCCCATCCTCATGTGCAACTAGTTGCCTAGGAATGCAACTAGCTCTACACAATTCATCTCATGCATTGACATCAAAATAATAAGTGGTGCTATTCTAAGCATAAGCACAAATAGACTTAATAAAACTAAGTTAATACATTGGCAACAAGCCAAAATAAATAAGGTTAATCCCCACAAGCAAACCGACTAGGGGTAATCCCCAAGTAAGAACCGTCCTGCAAACCATTGAAGCAAGCTGCGGGAATACTCCACCTATCAATCATTACCTGCAGGAAGGTCTGAGCAGCAACATACAAAATAGAGAGTAAGAAATCAGTACATTAAATAAATTAATGTACTGGCAAAGGAAAACCTAACATACTACATGCTAGCTCATCTGAAGGATAGGCAGCGTATAGGTTATTTGCATAAATGCCAATTTAAGTTCACAACATTTCGCAGCGGTAATTTGTAAAGCATGGTAGTAAAAGCATAAGTAAGTACTAATAGTAAAAACAACAGTATGAGTAAATAATCACCACTACCCCACAAGGTAGTTGTTGGTAATTCTTATCGTCCACAGAATAAATCTGCAAGCAAACGGAATACCGTTGTAGCACTTCCCCTAAGGAGTATTCCTAGGGTATTGAATCCATAGGGAACAGTGTGACTAACCCCACCCAAGTTTATCCAAGAACACAAAGCTAATGGTAGGCCAAATGGTTGAGAAGATTTACTCGTAAGAGACAGTGTCTACATGAAGCTTATTTAATCTTAGCAGAGATACTTCGAGCAACTGGTGACTCGCTTCCCTAGGATCTTGCGAGCTACTACACACCCGCACAGGGAGAACTATGTCATCTTGAGGGATGTCACCACATCTACACTTGCATCAAGCTAACCGTGGGATGTGCAGCAATTACTGGAAATTAACTACCTAGACACCTTGCCTAAGCAGATTAATTACTACCTAAGTGGTTATAAAGCACTCAAGCAATTACTATAAGTGTGTTGTTTATAGTAAGCAATAATCCCATATTCTACTAAGAACTAACTGAGAGATAAATCTTACGAAAGTAAACTCAATTACTCAGAATAATATTTTTATTAAAGCATGAGCATCTGACAAAGTAAAAGTAAGAGGGAAAAGTTACCAACAACTCCGGAACTCCTCCGACGACTTCTACTTCACTCTCCCCCAACTCTAGTATACAAAAGTGTACAATAGAGCCTCTTATACTTCAGCTCAAGCCATGTGTCTGTGAGAATGAGTGAGGGGGAGGGGTATTTATAGGCCTATAGGTGCCTTGGGAGAGTAGAGATGCTCAAACCATCCAATGAGCATCTTTGCTGTCCTCATGCCAAGTGTCCTATGGATAGGATCCTAAGATCATCTTTCTTATCCACTTGATAAGTGTCGATGCCATGTGTCGAGCATGTGTTGGTTTCTTCACTTGGAAGCAGCCACAACCGCCATGGGGAAGTGATCTGGGACGTCCAGGTGTAAACTGATGGGTTCGGCCGAACCATGGGCTGGGCCAATCACCCTCGACCTTCTTCCATCTTCTGACATGTGGGTCTCACTTTATTATTCTTCTAGCATTGGCCCAATAAATGATGATTTGATATGGTTTATGGGCTCAATACTCATGGGTTCCGACGGGAAGTTTATCTCTCCTCCTTATGTGCTCATTTCCTCCAAACTTTGATAGGTTGTCACCTGCATACAAATATGCACCAACACTTGTGGAAATGGTTAGAAATAAGCCCTACCACTATGTTGAATGATTGGTTTTATTAATACTTTGTAGGTGTTGATGCCATAAAATGTTGCATTAACAGCCGTCAACAAAACCCCCCACACTTAGCTCTTTGCTTGTCCCCAAGTAAAGGTAGTGATAAAGTGTATAACAAAATTTCCCATGATATAATACAGGCACATAAGTTATTCAGAAACTGCTCATACATGTGAACTTCTTGAGGTGGCTAGCTTACCATCTTGAGTGATTGAGAGGTGGAACGGTCTTACTCCAGTCCTCCTTACTTTCTTCATCAGACTCTTGGGTTTTTTATAAGTTTTTCGCAAAGAAGCAATACTCCTCAAAATGACTTGCTCTCGAGTCACTCATGTATGTGGAATTTTTGGTGGATCCTCAAAATGTCTCGAACCTTTTTCCCTATACCAATAGGCTTATGTGGAGCTTGGTAGGGAAAAGTCGGGACAAATCTGCATTGTACATATTGCAAAACCAAATACATGAACTCAAGAAGATGACTCGTCATATCCTAGATCAGGGGTATATATGGTGGAAATGTGGTGGAAAAATAAAAATAAAAATTGTGTTGCTCCTTTTTTGCTATGTCTCTCCTCCTTTGTGGATGCCTTTTATGAGGGAGTTTATTTTGGCCACTGTTATTTTTATTCAAGGAATATTTTTGGAATAGTTTTCACACTCTAAATTTTTTTTTTGACAATGGGGTGACTTTCCTCTTTTTAGATTTTGGCATTTTTGGAAAGAGAGCATAATTTTTGTGGAGCTTTATTTGGATGGAAAAATGGAAATGGAAAGGATGCTTTACTTCGAGTGTAGAAGTTCAGCTTTATTTGGTGGATGGAATGTGGACCCTTCATCATATGAATATGAAAAGTATCTAACACGAGTCCAATAATTTGGTAAAGCTCAATACAACACAAGCAGTCATATGTATGTCTAAGGTTTAATCATGAATATCATTGCATATGGCCTTGGTACATAGTGACATGGTCATTTGAGGAGCATGCTTTTTAAAGCATTTTTATTTTTGAAAACAAATTCCCAAGTGTCAGGACAAAAATCACAAGAATTTCTTTCATCTTAACCATATCTCATCAATCAATCACTTAGATAAGTAAGGTTCCCTAATCATGGTGATTATTCATAGGTTACAAGTATACATCAGAATAAAATATGCACAAGATTAACCATGGCAAATTATATTATTTGGAAATTTTATTTTTATCATGCTTGAGTGAGATTTTTTTTTTCAAGACATTGTACACCATGGCAAACAGTGGGGAAGACTGAGGAAAAAGATGTGCATACCTAGGAAAAATGAGAGGAAGTGGTGCCAGACATTTCCACTGCACTTTTCCGAAGACCCTGGTGCTGGTCAGATGTTCAGTAATTGCAGTGCTGCACATCAATGGTCCGAGGGATTCCCCCACACTTGTTTGCCGACCTGGACTTTATTCAACGCAAATGGAAAATGCAAAAGGGGCTTCCACCAGTGTGAAATACCGGTGAGCCAAAAATAACTCTAGGCATATGAAATGCCTAATGCTACTTTCATTTTATTTCGTTTTTATTTTTTTCTCTTTGTTTTATTTTATTCATTTTTTTTGTTGTGGCAAAAATGGAAGTGATGGATAACTTGGCAGGGTGGTCATATGAGGTGAGGATGCACAAGGTGTTTAGAATTCTTACCAGATGGATCTTACCAAGCTTGGAACTGTATTGAGTGCAACAAAGTTTCCCCTTTGTTCTGCTTGGTCTCCTATGCATCTTTTTTCTCATGATGCCAAGGAGCGAGGTATGAATGTTGAAATTCCATGCGCTACTCCATCCCTGCAAAAGGTTAGTGGACAACAAATACCCGAGGGACTATATGGGATGAAAAGATTTTACCATAGTCTCAAGTTTAGTTGTTCACATCCACACTAAGAGAAAATTGACTTGAAACTTTTATGAAGCGTGGGTCCCATTTGCCATTATTTTTTAATTATTTTTTTCTTCAAAAGACATTTCTTTTATTCTGAAAATAAATTGTTTTTTTTTCATTTTTTTAGTGTTCACCAATCAAAACTCATACAGGCTAAAATAAAGCTGCATGAACGAAACAAAGGATATACTCACCGTGCACCATAAAAGGTGATGTGTTACTCCCTTGGATGTTTGCAATTTATTCCTGGCCTTGACGTACCTCTAGTGTGACCTGTGCTTGAGCGCTCTCCCGTCAACTTTCCTGCAATGGGTTAGTCCACAGAAGATATACATCCAATGTCCATTTAAGTGCTAGCTCTACTTCATTAATCCATCTTGACACCATGTCAATTTTAATTAAAGCAGACTTATTTATCTTAAGCACCATGATTAATTTAAGAAGACTATGGATGTTTTGTACGATACACCCAAACCAGAGCCTATGAAAATAGACAAAGGAAGCATAGCCATTCATGATCAAGCCACACTCAAAGGAGATAAGCATGAGTAAAAAGAAGTGGTGAACTTTTTTTTAGCAAGGTTAGACTAACACCATTCTAGAAGCCATGATTACCTTGGTCGACGGAACTCGTCATGACGAGTTTGTAGATATCCCTCCCCCACACTTGGACTTTTGTGTCAAAATCCAAGTGTGGTGTTGGGTCTTCTTCCATCCCCAATGATCTCTGTTGCATTCAACTGATGTAGCTCCCATGTTCTTAGACATCGTATGACCCTCATTCTTAATCTCAACCTGAAATGGTTAGCGTCCAAAAATACCCGAAGGTGCATATTATCCTAGAACTGGTTCTTGCTTTTATTGGAAAGAAAAACTTACCATGATAATCCAGGGTATCTCCTGGCAGTGCTTTGTTTATGGTCACAAGCTTGACCATATGGACATCTTGCTGCAAGGTTAGTGCCACAAACACGTACGAGATTTGCAATATTTATGATAAATGAAAGCATCCACAACCACACTTCTAATCAAGTTAGAAATGAGAATCATAAGGCAGATGTGGTTCTCGCACAAGAGAGTGGCAGTAAACTGATCGGACTCTGGGATTCCTTGAGTGAGAATGAATCCTGATGGATACTGAGGAAGAAGCTTCCATGCTCATTTGTGGAGTTCTCATCCTCCAGAGTTGATGTCTCAACCTTGTCCATGGCTTGCAGGTTCTCCTTCTCAAGAGACGGCCAGAGGGACAATGTCCGGGCTCGAAAGGAAGTTGTGATGGTGGTTCTTTGGACGATGATTCAAAAGGACGAACGACCATAACTTCCTCCGGATGGATGGGAATTTGGTGGTGACCAGAATACTCATCAAGGTAGCAGAAGCAGGATTGATTCGCCAGCCTCTCCAACATTTCATCAATGAAGGGAAGTGGGAAATGGTCCTTCCTCGCCCCCTTATTTAGCTTCTGGTTATCTATGCACATTTCCCATCCAGTGACGATACGTTGCGAAATGAACTCGGTTCTGGTATTGGCAACAACCATCAGGCCTCCTTTCTTGGGGACTACTTGATGCCTTTCCAACACAGCTGGAAGACGAGAGGTCTTATCCTCAGAAAGCTTGTCACTTATGATGACATGAACTTTCTTATCGCCGTGCAGATAAGCATGGCGTAGGCCTTTTGGAAGGGTTTTGAGCTCAAGCGAAGGTCGCGGCGGCGATTCAATGATTGATAGCTCAAAAGTCTCTCCTGGGTCAGCTTATTCTTCAATGAAGTCTAGGACCTCATCTTCCAGAAGAGACTCAGGAGACTTTTGCAATATCACCGCTACGTCCTCTACGAATTTGTCTTCTAGGAGGGGGTCGGTTGCAGCGAACCTTGCCCGAGAGAAAGGAATTGTCAACTCATGCTCTCCCAGAGTGATAAGGAGATTGTCTAATTGGGGTATGTTTAGCAGCAATTGGCTAATTGGATACTCGATTAGTACATCATAATCCTGGACTTAAAAGATTTGACAATCCAGGATTGCCTCCGTGCCGTCATGAAAGACGGGCGCATTTTGGACAACCCCAAATCCTTCAAGAACACTCCCATTGGGATGCTTGAAAAATTTGTCTGTTGGCGCAAATACTCTGTCGCCCAGGCATGTGATGGCAAGGGACTCTGAGATGATACTTGCACCGACAGTTGGGTTGTAGAGAACTTCAACCCAAGTCCCCTCTAAGAGACAAGGAATGGTTTGAGGGGCGGTTCTTGTCCGAATTAATTCAGACGAGGACTCTACCTCCTTTAGCCATTCATTGCTCATCCTGGCTATTGGCTCACTAACTATTTCTTGTAGGAATTGCAATTCTAAAGGGTCAAGGGGTGACAAGGGAACAGGTGGTCTCTTTTTGGTGAAGTAGTTCAGGGTGTCTCCGAAATCTTTATCGAAACCATCCCTGAACACTGGAGCACATCCTGGAATCTGAATTTCTTCGTACTCAGATGATGGCTCAGGAGCTACTCGGTTACTAAGGGCTCCTCGGCTCTAGACACCGTAGCTTGTGGAGGAGGTTCTATACACTTCGGATGGAGTTTTATGCATGAACGAGCCTCCGGCAATAATGTCTAGTTAGAACGCAGACTCCTTGTCTAAACCCATATAGAAATGTTGCAAGAGCACATATTCGGGTAAAGACAAGGTTGGTCCAGACTGCACTAAATTAGTGAACTTGGACTAGGTTGCGCCGATTGATTCTTGGTTCCTCTGCTGGAAACTCGAAATTTCTACACGAAGGGCGGTGATGCGGGTTATTGGAAAAAATGCTAGACAGAATCTGTCCCGCAACTTCTCCCAGTCACCACTTACACAGCCTACAGTAGATGTGTACCATTGCTTCGCTCTCCCTTGAAGAGAAAACGGAAACAATTTCCACCGAATAATGACTTGCTTCATGCCTCGAATCTTAAGGCACGAGCAGAGTTGTTCGAATTCCCGCAGGTGATGGTAGGGATTTTCCTGGTCAGAACCAGAGAAGGATTTTTCCCTAACCATGCTAATGAGCTCGGGACGAATTTCATAGCCAGTTGTGAATATTGGCTCCGATGAAGGAGGTGGCTCACAAAATTTGCCCCGTGGAGCAGATAGCTCGAAGATTGGCTGCTCCATAGAATTTGGAAAAGTATTTCGAGGAACTTCTCCGGGTAGTTGGAATATAGAAGGAATAAAAGAAAAAGAAAAAGAAGGATACGAGGATGAACAAGGTTCGGATAAAATCAGCAACCATTCCCTGGCAATGGCGCCAGAAAGGCTTGTTGCTAATTCTTATCATCCACGGAATACTTCCCCTAAGGAGTATTCCTAGGGTATCGAATCCATAGGGAATAGTGTGACTAACCCTACCCTAGTTCATTCAAGGACACAAAGCTAATGGTAGGCTAAAGGGTTGAGAAGGCTTACTCGTAAGAGACAGTGTCTACAGAAAGCTTATTTAATCTTAGTAGAGATACTTCGAGCAACTGGTGACTCGCAGCCCCAGGATCTTGCGAGCTACTACACACCCGCATAGGGAGGACTACGTGATCATGAGGACTGTCACCACCTCTACACTTGCCTCAAGCTAACGGTGGGATGTGCAGCAATTACTGGAAATTAACTACCTAGACACCTTGCTTTAGCAGATTAATTAATACCTAAGTGGTTATAAAGCACTCAAACAATTACTATAAGTGTGTTGTTTATAGTAAGCAATAATCCCGTATTCTACTAAGAACTAACTAAGAGATAAATGTTCGGAAAGTAAACTCAAAAACTCAGAATAATATTTCTATTAAGGCATGAGTATCTGACAAAGTAAAAGTAAGAGGGAAAAGTTACCAACACCGAGACTCCTTCGACGACTTCTACTTCATTCTCCCCCTACTATAGTATACAAAAGTGTACATAGAGCCTCTTATAATTCAGCTCAAGCTTGGTGTGTGTGAGAATGGGTGAGGGGGAGGGGTATTTATAGGCCTATAGGTGCCTTGGGAGAGTGAAGATGCTCAAAGCATCCAATGAGCATCTTTGCCCTCCTCATGCCAAGTGTCCTATGGATAGGATCCTAAGAGCATCTTTCTTCTCCACTTGACAAGCGTCCATGCCATGTGTCGAGCTTGTGTTGGTTTCTTCACTTGGAAGCAGCCACAACCGCCATGCGGAAGTGATCAGGGACGTCCAGGTGTAAGCAGATCACGAGAGGACACAGAGGTGGTTCGGCCGAACCATGGGCTGGGCTACCCACCCTCGACCTTCCTCCATCTTCTGACATGTGGGTCCCACTTTATTATTCTTCCAGTATTGGCCCAATAAATGATGATTTGATATGGTTTGTGGGCTCAATACTCATGGGTTCCGACGTGAAGTTTATCTCTCCTCCTTATGTGCTCATTTCCTATCAACTTTAGTAGGTTGTCACCTGCAAACAAATATACACCAACACTTGTGAAAATGGTTAGAAATAAACCCTACCACTATGTTGAATGATTGGTTTCATTAATACTTTGCAAGTGTTGACGACATAAAAAGTTGCATTAACAGCCGTCAATAGTAGTAACATCTCCATTCACCATCATCCATCATCCACGAGTTCACAAATAAATCATCTCATTTCAAATCAAGTTCACAAACATTTCTAAACCATCACACTATACTCATGACACTTCATCATGCTGCTCACGACCGTGAGCACGACTAATCGATTAGTTTTAGACACTGCAAAATTTGTACAACCTTTAAATCTCACACGATGTGGATCGCTCTAGTTTGTCTCGTGCCCGCGAAGCACTACCACACTCTTCATGGTGAGTGTGGTCTAGAGGTCACAACAAAACTGTTAGATTGTTTATTGTTTAGCCTTGCACCAGCATGATGCGTGTTTACCCATGCTACTAGCAAGGTAGCGTCGCTAGGTAGCGGGCCCATGCTTTAACCTAACGCCGTGAGGAACCTTGCCCGCCAACCCCCACGAGGCACAACACCGTTGTATTGGACAAACTAAGTCACCCGATCAACAGTCATGTGGTAAGACGGCCATCACGACAACATCATAAAACATAAATCAACAACAAGGGAAGTCTCCTTTGGGTTGCTATCCAAGCTAACCCATATTCTCCAGCCTACCAAAATGCAAGGCTAAACTCTAAACAACTTAACAGGTTAAGGCCAGCCCATAAATGGCACATGTGGTTTGTACCTTTTCATTAGTTGGTGACATAGAGTGAGGCCCTTAATCAACTCGGGCAAATGCTCCACCTATCGCTGCACAACTAACACCATATGTGCACCACTCGCCGCCTAAGTCTAAAAACAAGTTTATCTCCATTTTGAATTCACAATAACCAAGATTTAAGTTTTCTATCTAGCAACATCAAAATAACCATTTTCACATTTAACATTTTCCAAAAGAGAGTAATTGTAAAACGGTAACCATTTATAAGCATGTAGCGGCAATATAAGTATATATGAACCCATGTAAGCACAAATAATTATACTCAAAATCACTCTAAGGTTACAACAGCAAGAGCTCGATATTTCAAGGTGGATTATGCCGCAATTAGGTCATATCTACCATTCCCACATTTATATACTTTTTACCAAAATCAATACTAGCTATCATATGCATGTTTGCAATAGAACATTTAGCCCATAAAAACTTCGGATCAATGTGGTCAAAGGAGGGGCAAACTTGCTTGATTATAATGTTCTCCACCAGGTCATCAAGCAAACAATCACCACTCCAACGAGAATACCGTCATCTATACAAATTATGCGTATACGGAAATAAATAACAAAACAAGCATAAAATCCAAAATGCTCTAAATGTATGAAAATGATGCAGAGGGTTGGCACTGGTTTTAGAGGATTGGTGGTGAAAGAATTATATTTTATTAACTGCCACTTGCAAGTTATTGATTTTACAAGTGTGCATATTGGAATTAGGTTATAAAATCCTAAGTGACATTTCATTCAGAAAAGTGGTCATATTTTATTTTGCAGACTTACAGAGAATGATTTTTGAAGTTCAACAAAACTGGTTTCACATTTTACAATCTCCACGTGTAATTTAAACTACTTATTCACTATTAAAATTTTAGAGATAAATTATGTACAGAAATTGTAAAGTTTTAGTTTACAGGAAATTAGTTTACAATTTTATGAATCTAACAAAGTTGGTTTGACATAATTTGGAGTTGAAATAGATTTACTATGAATTTTCCATGTAATGCATATTTTTTAGTTCCAAAGAAAACAGAGAAACATTTTCTAGCGGGGTCCACATGTCGGTGTGAAACATTTGCAGAAAACCCCCTGGAAGAGTGTGGGCATCAACCCGCACTCCATTGCCACGTGGGCGGAAATTTCATTAAGTGGGCTTAGATTTTTGGGGTATTACAAACGGGTCCTAGGTCCCACATGACATTGAGTGACGTTTTGCACTTAAGACCTTGGTTGTTTAAAACTATCCCTAACCTGGGTCCCTGGCGCCTAATGACGGCTGACATGGCGGGCCCAATGGTCAGTGGCTCGCGGCTAGGAGTTGGGCAGAGCCGCGGATGGCCGGCGGCTCAGCGAAGCGCGTCGCCGGCGAGCGGCGGCGCGGCACATGCAACAGGGCTCGACACGGCTCGGTGGGGTTGTGGCGAAGATTTGGAGGGTGGTTTGGGCGGCATGCAGCGGCGGGAGGTAGCCGGCCGGCGCTCACCCAACGGTGACGGCACCGGCGGCGATGTAGTGGTTTTCAGGGTTTGCAGTCAAAAGGAAAAAGGTGCAGGGGAGGAATACGAAGATGATGGGGGCGGTCCAGTGGCCGGTGGTGGCCGGAATCACACCGGCGAGGAGTCGCGGCGGCGTAGCTCGGCATGCATGTGCATGTGTGATTTGAGGCGCGGGGAGTGCAAAAGGGCGCATATGCATGTGGTGCTCGGGGGTTCCAGGGGGCTCACTGGATCGGGATCTTGGCTTGCCAAGGCTTGGACGGCGCCGGCGACGGTGCATGGGATCCGGCGGGTCAACGGCGACAGCTCGTTGCGCTGCTTCTCCTACAACTCAAGGCTTCGAGGGTGTTAGAGATGTCACAAGGATGGCTCAATGGGATGTCACCGGTGAGGTAGATCGACGACGGCGGCGACCGGGCGCCGGTGAAAGGGGAATGGCGACGACAACTCGATTGGAGATGTGCGCTACATCAGCGAGGTGTGCGAGAGGTTAGAGAGGGCACGAGGATGATACATGTAGAGGGAGAAGGGTGGTGGCTGACCGGGGAGGATGGAAACCAGTGATGACGGCGAAGCTCCGACGAGGGAGATGGTGACGATGTTCTCACGGTACCCAGCACTTGAGGATGATTCCTCTTAGCCGAACCTTAAGGTGGCAAAGACGACGACTATGGCTAAGCGGCGACGGCCATCATAGTCCAAGGCGTTGGGAACGGCAAATCTTGGCCGGCGGCGGCTCGGGTGGCTGGTGGCGAGGACAACGACGCACGCCACGTGTTCGGTCGATGGGATCTGGGACAAAAAGGGTTTGGCTGAGTTCGGCATGACAAGGAGAGCATGTTCCACAGCTTTATAGAGGAAGTTGCTCACCAGAGCAGCATGGAGAAGACGGAGAAGTTGCTGGATCCAGGGAAGAAGGGGTTTTCCTCGGTGTTCTAGAAGCCTAATGGACTGGGGATTGGATGGAATGCGATGAGGGAGAGACGCCGTGCTCAGGAAGGCGTTGGGCGAAAGAAATGGTAGAAGTGAGTTTGCTTTCTAGCTTGGAGTGGAAGGAAAGAAGAGGGAGAGGGGAGGGGTGCAAGGTGGCAAGGTTCCTCTGCTGCGCGGGGGTGGTGGGAGGTGTCCCTGGTGATGGTGTAGAGAATAGGGGCCATGGGGCCCACTTGCAAGAGAGAAGTTCAAAATCAGCCTTGTAGGGCAAGGCTTGGTTTGGTCCATGAAGGACTTTTGCGCAGGTGGTTCTTAGTGAGATAGAGGGTAGAAAATGGGTTTCTTGTCCCCAAGTACTTGTTTGATGTGTGATCCTTACCCTGGACTTGATGTTTCTCTCATTTGGTTTAAGGAACAATTAAGGGAGCTAAGCAAAGAGGGTCAGGGGATGCTGAAAATCAGGATTTCAGCCTGAAATTCTGTGTTGGTTTTCAGGATTAGGATTTAGTATTGTGGAGCTTCGGGTTAAGTGCTAGAGAGGGGATCATGGCTTGATGTGGTACTTTCTGGATCGAGGATGAAATGTACTACATTTTGGCTGAAAGGGATTTTAATTAGGGTTTATGGAATGGACTGGATGATCTAGTGAAGTAGGGTTCAGGACGTTGATGACTGCAAACACTATTTTATTGGATTTTGGAGACGGTGAAGGAAATAGTCAGAAATGGAGTTTGTCCAAGAAAATGCTAGGGTTTACAGGGTGCAACATGTACTTTAGCTTCTCTGAAAGGTTAGGCAAGATAGAGTTTAGATAAATTTTGGGAGAGAGGTAAAGACAGCTAGTTGGTACAAATTCAGGAATTTGCTCCAGAATATTCTAAGTCCTAGAACAGTTGTTGATGTTCTATTCTTGCCAGAAGTGATTCATTAAGGTGGAGTGGTTTAATATGCTAGATGATCAACGAAAGGTGGAAAGAGAATGGAGTTTGCTGTGTTAAGTTGAAGTTTGGTCTAATTGGAATTTAGAGAGAAGGGAAAAAGATGGAGGGCAGCGGCTTAGGTTAGATCTTCTATTGGATGACTCTTGGGTGCAGCAACAAGGGACCAAACTAGGTTACAAAATTATTAGAAAATTTTAGGTTGCTTACTTGTGAGGTGAAGTGCTTGTGTGCAGTTTTCTAGGATTTTTAGATGCATGGAGCATGTATATGAATTAATTAAATGATTGCTTGCAATGCATGCATGTGTCCTAATTGATTATGCAAGAAGATCCAAAAACAATAAAAATAAATTGAGCACACCAAGTCATTACACATGATGCATGTGACACTTTTTATTTTATCATTTTATGTGCACAAGGTTTTATAGAGCTACTTTCTTATTTTTCTAAATTGCTTGTCTAGTCATGTGTGAGGTGTGCAAATTAGATGTACAAGATTAATTGGATCATGCTACAAGTGCAAGTTGGTTTTAAATAATGTTCATCTTTAGGAAAAAGTTTTATTTTCATGCAAATTTTGAAACAAGTTGATTGAACTAATGCACCACACACACTTAAACTCACAACTCTAGGTTTTATTTTATTGGTATGTTACATGCCCTTCCTTAGTTCACCAGCCGATATGTACCCTTGATCCTTTCAATGTTAAATCAGAGCCGATCAGTACTCGAATATGCCAACATCGGCTGAATTCCATCATCACTAGTCACTAGGACTTGGGGGCCTATTCAGATCATTGGTTTCTGCTTCAGAAGGCAATTTTTGGTCATTGACCCCACCTTGTGCTGTGAGTTGCCGTTTTGTAGACCTTGTTGACACTCCGAGAGGTACTTCTGTTGGTAGACCAGCCCTCACCCTCTTCGATGCCCTTACACCCGGTGGCATCTTGGGAGTAAGTTTCTTTTTCGTACAGGTTTTCTTTCGCCTAGTTTGTCGAGGGTACTACAATAGGAAAACACAAAAATTGTAAGCATGTATGTAAATTAGCAACAGTACATCCACAAGTAAAAGAATATGCAGTAAGCAAAAAGTAAATGCACATCCTAGCCCCCCACCAAGATAGAAGAAGCACCTCAATCAATATGGGGACTGGCTGCTCCACACATAATAAAGCATCATCATCATCTCCCTGAATCACTTGTTCATCTTCAGGGAGATACTCCGATGAATCTGAACCTTCTCAATGATTTTTCTTGTTGCCTGAATTATTAGACGTTGCAGATGCATGTGGTGTTGAAACATGTTTAATAGTGGATGCTATGTCATGGATTCCAAGTTCTTCCATCTTTCTTAAATTCTGCAATATGCAGTCTTGCCGCTTTCTTTCATAATCATTTAGTACAGGTTCTACATGTAGTTGCTAAGGTGTTCAGATTTTATTCTAAACAAAAAACATGTTGCTGTGGTGCATGAGACTTCATCTACAATAGAAATAGTAATTGCTAGCACTAAAATAATACTGTAAACACGGTGGTGATGTAAATCTGTTCAACCAGACATTATTCTATATCTCCAACATTATATGAGAACCCAAAAGAACATGATCAATACAATGGCGAGGACTATTAGAGCAACTCCAACAGCTTAGCAAAATCCATTCAGATATGTAAAATAGAAAAACACTGGAAAAAAATGGATCCAACAGCCACTCCATCTTCCTCTCTATTCTATCTGACTAGCTATCCCCTCCCCTCCACTAGCTATCTGTTTGAAGAAGGTGTTGGATTTCGTCACTTTTTTGCTAGCCATTTCATTTTACATAATAAGCACATAATAATTAGAGTAATAAGTAAAATTGGTCATAATGGCTATGATAAGCATAAATAAAAAGAACAGGTGCAGTTTTCAGAGAACTTGATAGTTTTCTAAACCATATTTACCTAAATTATAACCAAACCACAGATCAAACCATAATGGCTATGATAAGCATAAATAAAAAGAAATCATCCAGCCTTGCAAGAACTTGATAGTTTTCTAAACCATATTTACCTAAAATTAGACAAGACACTACATGGCAGTGTAGTTTTCAGAGAAGAAACCATTGAGACAGTGCAGTTTTCAGAGAAGAAACAGCCAAGTCATACCTCCTGCTACGCGGCGTCGACCTCTTGGCATCTTCAGCAGCGGGCGTCGTCTCGAATCAGGTGCGAAGGGAGTTGGTGAGGAGGAGAGAAGGGCAAACCTAGTCAATGTTGAACAATCAGCACCCCAATAACCCTTAAATCAGACATCCAACATTGGTGAGGAGGAGGGAAGGGCAAACCTGGTCGGATCTGGAAACCTGGTCGACGGCGGTGGCGGCGGGGTGGTCGATCTGGTGGGGACGCGTGAGTGGCGGCGGCGGGGTGGTCGATCCGGCGGATGTCGTCGTCGTGGTTGCTCACGCGCGGTGGTCGTCGTCGATCCGGCGGGGTGGTCGTCGTCGATCCGTCGGGGATGCCATCCTCGAGGTGCTCGGCGGCGGCGGTGGAGGGGTGGTGCTCGATCTGGAGTGAATGGTTTGCGGGTTTAGGCGGTTGTGGAAATTTTCGCACACAATATAGTTGAAAACATATTATATACTTATAATGTAAGGAAGAAAACTAGATATTATTTTTTTATAAAATAGAATAAATTTTTTTGGTATTTTAACTTTGACCAAATTTATGAAGTAATATTAATATTTTTGACACAAGACAAATGTACTAAAAATTTATTTAATTGTAGATATATTTGTCAGAGGGGAAAGAATTTCGATGGACGGTCAGTAATAGCTAGGGCGGGTTAGGGTTGGCAATCATTTGAATGGACGGTTCGAAATAGCTGGGAAAGGATTTTATATTGGGCTAGGGTTAGGGTTTGTAATCATTGATTAACGTTTTCTTTTTTTTATTATTTTATTGCACAACTAGGACGTAACACACAATAATAACTATCTCATATAGACCAAATTTTTTTTATATGTAATAGACTACGTATAAGTTGTCTTGTAAAAGTTTTAAGAATTTGCTAACTAGTTTACTATTTTCTATATGTTAAATGAATTTCTACATAGTTATTAAAAATAATTGAAGATTGAACTATGTGTGCATCTAATAAGATACCAAAAATTTCAGAAAAAATATATTTGGGCTCACATGTTCCACTCTAGCCCATTTCCATAAGAAAAGAGGAAAATGTAAATTATTTTCTATGGACAATTCAAATTTCTATGTCCAAATAAGCACATACAATAATAAGTAAAATTGGTCAGAAAATTCTACAAATTAACAGGACAACATATTTTTGGTCCATAATGGTCCCACTTTATCAAAACTATCTAATTTTTTAATGTAAAGATTATGGACCAAAAATATGTTGTCCTGTCAATTTGTAGAATTTTCTGACCAATTTTACTTATTACTGAAATTATTATGTTCTTATTTAGACCTAGAAATTTGAATTATCCATAGAAAATAATTTAAATTTTCTCTTTTCTTTTGGAAATGGGCTAGAGTGGAACATGTGAGCCCAAATATATTTTTTCTGAAATTTTTGATATCTTATTAGATGCACACATAGTTTAATCTTCAATTATTTTTAATAACTATATAGAAATTCATTTAACATACAGAAAATAGTAAACTAGTTAGAAAATTCTTAAAACTTTTACCAGACAACTTATGCGTAGTCTATTACATATAAATTTTTTTTGGTCTATATGAGATAGTTATTATTGTGTGTTACTTCATAGTTGTGCAATAAAATAAAAAAGAAAAAGAAAACGTTAATCAAAGAATTATTACCACTAAAATACATGCAGTTTTATTTGAATGTACTATAGTATTGATGATCAGAGGTAAAATTGTAAATGCTCCTGAAATTATTTCACAAAGAAATGGACAAAAACAAAGACAAAAAATCTGATTATCAGTTAGGTTCTAAACCACTAAGCTTGATTCAAGTCAGCATGCAGAGCAGGGACATGTAGTACACAGACAAGCTTCTCAATGCCCCTCAATTTTTACTCAGGTAATCACTGTACAAGGCAATTAATTAAATGATCTCAGTTGTCTAACAATCTGAAAAGTTGCAACATTCTGAGAGGACTACTACAAAACTGAAATAACCATTACAGAATGACAGCTCTGTTATAGCCTTGCACTTGGCTGTCAGTATTTTTCTCCACTTAAGATTTACTCAGGAACAGAAGCATCTCTGCATGATACACCTGAATTTTTTTAAACTGATGCTAGGCTTGCTCAGATCATTGCTTTGCATCACTGCCATATACAACAAACTGAAATAACCATCACAGTTTGAAAAGTTCACTGCCATATACAACAAAATGCCAACTGGTTACAAAACAAAATGCAGCTGAACACCAATATCTGAAATTAGGAATTGAAAATGAACATTCTGAAATGACCATTCATACTGAAATTACAACAAACTGCATCTGAACACAAATTACTGAACATGAGCATTCATACTGAAATTACAACAAACTGCAGCTGAACACAAATTACTGAACATGAGCATTCATACTGAAAAAAATGTGAGCAATTCCTACTGAATATGCCAACTGGTTACAAAAGCATCCTTATACTGCAAATACAAGCAACATACACATTATAATAGCATGTGAAGCTACATTTTAATCATCATTGGAGTCCCCTAACACATCATCTTCGACATGCTCTTTGCCACTGTCATTGCAATACTGCAGTATAGTGTCATCTTCATATGCTTCGTCCCCACTATCTTCGGACATGATAACTTGGCGCTGCAGATCTTGTAAATTAGCTTCAATAACAGTGGCTTCTCCATCATATTCCCTATGGTGCAGCTCCTCATTGCCATTACCTATTTCCACTTGATGCTCTGTTTCTGAACAATTTTCATCTTGGTGGACAAGCCGAATGTGATCACCTTGTTCAGCAACATTATAAATATCCCTATGTTCAAATTTCTGCACAATTCGCCATTCATTGCCCAACAATGTGTCCTCCAAGTAAAATATCTTCTTCGATTGAGTTGCTAAAATGAAAGGGTCAGACTTGTACCAAAATGAATTAATGTTGATGGATCTGAAATGCCCATCATCTCTAACGCCTCTTGTCTTGCCAACTTGGTTGAACCAATCACACCTGAAAAGAACAACTGATCGACGTATATCTAGATTGGAATTATATTGCAACTCTAGAATCTCCCTAAGGACACCATAAAATTCAATGTTCTCCCCGTCATGTGTACCATAGGTCATTACACCACTATTCTGTGTCTGGAGGTGTTTCTCACGGTAAATAGTGTTATACCAGACTCCATTGACAATGCAAGCTGAACAGCTCTTCACTCGGAGGTCGGGACTGCATGACAATGCATATAGTCCATCACTGACCTCTCCTGGTTTATCTTTTCTCAGCTTCTTGATCTGAGATACAATAAACAACACATGTCATTCAATAAAAAACACGTGTCATCACACATAAATTGTTATTCACAAATTGTTGATCCCTAAACCATTTAGGAAATCCTTTTTCAAGTCTTTTCTCAATATCAGTGACACCTTCTAGCTCTAACTCTTGTCGATACATGCTGCAAGACAGTTTGTAATAATCATTAGGGAATTTTTATATTTACTACAACACAAAACAAGCAGTTTGCCTACATAAAGGATACTTACTCCACATACGGCTTGACCTCCTCACAGTTATTCAGCACATACCAAACTAGTTTGGCCATGATTTCATCCTCGATGTAATGTACCCTGTTGCTTCCAACTAGTTTAACACCATGCATAAAAACAGAGGCATCAACAACCTGCGGCACATATCCACTACGGATGACTCGATTATATCTAGTGTCAACATCCTCCATGTACTGTGAGCAAAATGTCAATGTGTCACTTGCTACAAAGCCTCAGCAATTGATCCTTCAGGTCTAGCCCGATTCCTCATGGAATTCTTTAAATTGCCCAATCGTCGTTCTATTTGGTACATCCATCCATACTGTACAGGACCTCTAAGAAGTGCCTCATCAGGAAGATGGACAGCCAAGTGTACCATAACGTCAAAGAAGGCTAGAGGAAATATTTTGTCAAGCTTGCATAGGATCAATGGGATATGTCTCTTCAATCGTTCCACGACATCTATCCTCAGATTTCTACTGCACAATTCTCTAAAGAAGTTACCGAGCTCTGCAATTGCCTCATATACCTCATTGCACACAAATCCTCTTATACCTGCAGGTATGATTCTTTACAGAAGGACATGACAGTCATGAGTTTTCAACCCCTGGACCTTGGAACCATCGGCCCTTATACATCTTGCTAGGTTGGCTGCATATCCATGTGGATACTTGATTCCTTTCAGGAACTCACAAAACTCAGTTCTACGTTTCTTCTTAAGGACATAGCAACATTCTTTGATACGAACTGAGTTGCCATCTTCTGGCTTTAAGTGCAACTTAGGTCTTATGCCCATATCTTGCAAATCCATCCTTGCATTGGCTGTGTCCTTTGTCTTGCCCTCAATTTTAAGCAATGTCCCTAGAAGGTTGTCACATATGTTTTTCTCAATGTGCATCGCATCCAAATTATGTGGCAGCAACAAATCTTTCCAATATGACAGCTTCCATAGACTTACTTTGCGACTATAAATTACAGGCCCTTCATCCTCTCCACGCTTTCTTTTCTTACAGGTAGCGTGCTTACCCGATCTAACATCTTTCGCGTTCTCTAGCTGTTCCAAGACCTCCTCTACACTGAATATTTCTGGCGCAACCTGGTACTCAAGGTGCCCATCAAAAGCCATGCTTCTTCGCCAGGGATGCTTCCTTGGAAGATAACAACGGTGACCAAGGTAACCTATCTTATTCCTTAGTGCCCGTGATAATGGATTTTTGTTGCAATGAATACATACATAATAACCTTTTGTAGTCCGCCCTGACAAGGTGCTTAAAGCTGGATAATCATGTATGCACCACAACACGGCAGCATGAAAATTGAACTTTCTAGCACTAAATGCATCATAAGTGTTGACACCTTCCCACAATTCAAGCAATTCTTCTATAAGAGGCTCCAAGAATACATCAAAATCCTTTCGTGGAGATGTTGGACCTGGGATGAGTAATGACATCATGCAGTTGGCTGGGTCGCTGAATTCCCATGGTGGAGGACTCAAAGGCAAAACAAGCACAGGCCACATGCTATATGCATTGCTCACTTTTCCAAATGGATTGAAGCCATCTGTAGCTATGGCAAGCCTCATATTCCATGCATCTTTTGCAAAAGTTGCATACCTCTTGTCAAAGTCCTTCCAAGCCTCCCCGTCTGCTAGATGGCTCATTTCATTGTCCACTGGCTTTCGCTTGATCTTGTGCCATTGTGTGCTTTCAGCTGTTCGTTTTGATGCAAAGATTCTCTTCAACCTTGGTATAAGTGGAAAATGCCTCAAAACCTTACGAGGAATCTTCTTGCCACCACCTCCATCGTCCCATCTAGATTCATCGCATATTGGGCAGGAATCCATATTGGCATACTCTTTCCGGAATAGCACACAATTATTCTTGCACACATGGATCGAGTTATATCCAAGGCCTAATTCACGAAGATATTTCTTGGCATCGTCATATGAATTTGGTAGTTGACATTGAGGGAATGCAGAGGACAACAGCTTCAATAAAGCGGTGAAGGCTACATTGCTGATTCGATAATAGGATTTGATATGGAGTAGCCTCACAAGAAAAGAAAATCTTGAATGGTTCGACCCTGGGCAAAGTGTGTGCTTCGCATCTTCAAGTACTCTAGCAAAACTTGTTGGCTGCCCATCTTCCTATGCCACTGTGTACAATTCTTCTATCATCTTTGGCACTCCATGATCATCCTCGGATTCATACCCGCCCACATCTGTCCAATCGTTGTGACTAGTTTCCTACACCTATTCCAAATACTCCACAATTTTTGCATCAGCTGATTCTCCATGATAAATCCACCTAGTGTATGTTGCTGACATCCCAAAAATATGAATGTGGTCATGGACTTACTGTTGAGGTAGTGAAGTATGGTTAAGACATCTACGGCATGGGCATAGTGTGTCTATGTGTTCATCAAATCTTTGACCAACAAATTCCATAAAGTGTTTCATTCCCTCCATGTACACAGGTGTGAATTGTCTCCCATGTACCCATGTTCTATCCATCTGTGGCATGTAAAACAAATAATTGACTATCCTAAACAAACAACAATCGAACAAGTGGTGTGCATAACAAAAAGAGGTGCTAACTAATTTACTGACCTTATGGGCTTGACCTTCTAGATCACAAATTTACTGGGATGCCGTTTGACGTGTGCCGGCGTTTGTGAGATCAGAGATCAGAACTACCCCAGAGGAGGTGGCTCACAAGTTCTGGGTTGATGAAAAAAGGCTGCACAAGAGGAATAAATATGGAGGAACAGCACAGCATCTCGTCACTCCTCTGTACATGGATGCTCCTCTCGAGAAGCCACTGCTGTACCTGCAAGAAAAAATTTGGCAGAGGAAAACTCGTAAGCTAACACAGCGTTGGCAAAGTGTGCCCAGATGTTTTATAATTCTGGATGCATTTGTGAGTGAATCAAGCTGGCAGATTAGGTATTTGTTCCTAGTGGAGTAGCAATGTTCAGGTTCAGATTATTTCATTCACACAGATACATCAAGTTCATGCTTCTCAAATGAATTCAGATCAGCAAAATGAGCAAAATTGCCATGAATTTGTTGCACTGCTGACCTGACCTGCCACCGCCCGATGCTGCCGGCCGGACTTGCCGCCGCGTGGACGCCTGCCGCCGGGGCGCCACCCCGCCGGCCCGCCCTGCCACCGCCCAGATGCCCGCCGCCAGACCTCCCTGCTGCCGCCCACTCGCCCTTCCGCCGCTCCCGGCCTGCCCTGTCGCTGTCGAGACGCCCTGCCCCGTCGATCTGGGAGGATTTGTTTTGGTCAACCAGGTTGACTCGGCGGAAGATAGAATTTGTATAGGAGTACAAATAATAGCAATTATACTTGTAAAATTCGAACACCACGTGGATACAAAATATACCGCAGTGGGACTAGATGACTTAGCCTGCACGCGGTCGTGGGTTCGATCCCCCACGAAACTTGTTTTTTTACCTAATTTAGGTGGGCTGCTAGTCCTAATACTTAGATATAAATTGGAGTGGGCTTCCGGTCCCTTGGCCCATTAGATGAAAATAGATTAAGTGGGCTTCAAGTCCCAAAAATTATCCGTTGGCCCGTGGAACATACATGGCTTGGCACATGCGTGGCCCATAAACAGGTGTATCCAGCCCACCAGCATGTTCGTGTCTTACATGTGGGGCCATAAACAGATGTATTCCATGTGGGACCACGTCGATGAAGTGGGTCCACACATGTGTCTAACTGGAAGTATCACTTACATGTGGGGCCCACTGACAGTCAAAATTGCCATGTGGATTTACATGTGGGGCCCACTTACAGTCTAAATTGCCACCTGGACAAGGTGGGTCCACAGGTCAAGAGATTGACTGGCTAGTCAAACTGGCGATCCTTTTTGACGAAAATTGTCACTTGTTTCTTGACACCATTTTTATTTTCGTCATAGATATTGGGGCCAAGCCGGCGTCAAAGATAACCCATGACGTATTAAAAAGTTTCGTCATGAATATTATATATTCAATGACGAAAATATAGAACGTCATGAAAAACGTCATAGATATTACATTCTCTACTAGTGCCGATACTCTTTGCACTAGTTGGGAAGCTTTCAAACTCTTGTGATGAGAACTTTTCCTTTATTGGCATTATTAATCCCTCGAATGCCAAATCAGCCATCCGAGCAATTTAAGCTGTAACATCGGCTACGAACATCTCAAAATCTTTGAATATAATCAGCAACCGATTCATCCATCCTCTGCTTCACAGCTGTAAGATCAGTTAATTTCATCTCCTGCCGCCCAGAGTAGAAATATCTATGGAATTGTTTTTCCAGATCAGCCGTTTTTCTAGATCAGCCGAACCCTGTATAGAATTTGGAGCTAATGATGAAAACCATGTGAATCCCGATCCAGATAATGATAAAGGGAAAAATCTGACTCCGAGTGCTTCATCAGCCGATGCCTCACCACATTGCGCTAAAAATCGGCTGATATGCTCTATAGTAGAAATATTTCCTGGCTAGAGAACTTGGAGAAATCTGGAACCCGATATCGTGTTGGTAGAGTTACTCGATAAAACCAATCACGATATGGTGGTCTATATAAATAAGTTTGCTCTTTAGGTTTCAGAACAAATTGTTCCTTCATTACTTCAACAATCTTATCGGCCATGTCCTCGGCAGGATGTGGATAGAAATTATGGTTTCCCTGCTAATTGTTGCGAAACTGACTTGCCTGATAATCATCGGTTCGATATTGATTCTGATTATTTTCTGGCTGATACTGCTGGTCTGTATTCCCATAGTTGAATGTTGCATGACCTTGTGGTGTCCCTATAGGAGGATTACCGACCGGCACTCTTGGTACTTAATGCGCTTCTCTGAACTAGCATTTGCCCGATCATAGACTAAATCCCTTGTAAAATATACTGGTCCCCCTGGTCTTGGAAAAACTTCAATTGTTTTTTGCAACACATCTAATATGGAATTAGCAAACACATTGGAATGATTGACCAAAGTATGATTGATTTGTTTGCTAATGATTTCTTCTATCTTGCGCACGTCATCGTCTGTTGGTGTATCTGATGATTCCCCGATGGTAGCCACTTTTGGGAAATCTGACTTCTTGATGACGCCGTTTCTGGTTGTACTGAACGACTCCATGCATCGATGACTTGATCAAGTTCAGCACGTTGCACTTCTGATAATTTGTCAATGGTTACATGGATAACTACATCAGTTACAACCATTGATCAAAACTCCGTGTCCCACCAAGCGTGCTAAAAAGCGTGTTGACGTTGAAATCTAAACACGTGTACTACGCCGACCTAGGAGATCTGCTTAACTCTAGTGCAGGTCTTTGAAAATTTGGGTTTAGGGTGTGGATATGGATATTAAAGTTAGATTCGGGGTGCTATCGGCCACTGGGCCGATAGCTATTAGCTGATCACAAGAATTTTGGAGTCGGTTGTATATTTTAGTCTCCTAAGACCAACTTACATTGGCTATGGATAGATAGAATTGAAACGAATAGCCGATGCAAGTAAATAAGATGTATCAAAGTTACAGATAACCTATCGGCTGAAACCCCGATAGAATCGCTTACTCCGCTAGCCGATAAATCGAAACCAATCAGTCCTAGCTTTAGCCCGAACGATTGAACCCAATCGAGATAGCTTGCACCAAACCTATTCCTACCCAATATAGATGAACCGATTAACGTTATAAACGATGGTAGATATATCGTGTCATATACAATCCTGCCATGATATATTATTACCAGTAGTAACCTAATAAGAATATTGGACCTAACCGAGAAAGTCCTAACTAGCATCGCAATCAGAATATTAGACCTAAGCAAGAAAGTCCTGACCAAGATGAACCGATGAAATATATGCCATGGTCGATCTAGAATCTGACGATATATATGATACACGACATATAGATCAATAATTGAGTATATCGGACCTAACCAAGAAAGTACCGATAGCCAACCTACATGAAGTTTGACGAGACATATCTACTGCCATATTTCAAACCAAATCGATGCAGCATGAGCCAAAAGCACAATCTCATCGAGAAACCTAGCGGAAGATAGGGTGGCGATGCGCCAAAATTATATTTGTGGTTGATTGAACTCCCTATTACAGTACCCGTGCTACAATATTTATACCCATGGGTAGTCCGACGCCTACTAGCACACGACTCGACCGATCTTAACATATCTGGTCGTTTTACAAAAGGAAACTAAGTCTACTAATCTTACAAGAAAAGAAAATAATTTAACTTTCCTAATCTAGATACATTCGGTCTTCGAATCCGATATGGCCCAGCGCGGCCTATGCTGTGGTTAATCCGGTCTTCATCGGCTCCTGATCTTCATCGGCTCGATTGCCATGTACCGGGTCCAATGCACATTCTGGCCCGATCATTTTCCTTAATCATTTTCTTACGAGCCAATCCAAATTCTGGTGTCAACACTAACCGAGAAAGTATCAATCGTCCCACATACAGGCGCAGTCGACGGAACTTACTTCTTCACCGGAGATCGGACTTTACCGATGCAGCCAAACTTGGTAGCAAGACCCCAAACTCGACTTCTTTTAAGGGGTTCGACCTAACCGATGCAGCCCCGAGCCGAAGCGAGAACCCGTCGAGTAGGCTGTAAGTTGGCGGTGCGCCGAAATTGTATTGATCGAGAGATAAAAATTACAGGGACCCCTGGCATACAATTTATACCCTTGGGTCAACTGAGTCCTAATCGGATACTAGAGACAAAACTTTCCTAACAAGAAAAGGAAACATACTCTCTTGATATTAATATTTCAATATATCAAGGAACATCATGCTACTTGCTAGTTTTGAATTTCTCTCGAAGTCTTAATTAATTTTAATTATAAGATTTAGTGGTTGTGTACTTAGCAAAGCCATGCATCACACAGTCATTCGGCCATCTTAAAGAGCGGAAAACATATCACCGAGCAAAAGAATTATTCATTAGGAAGCAAGCACACACGAATATGCAAGTTCTAATTTAGCTATGCAGAAGCCAAAATAATTTTAAATTAATTGTTTTCTTCTATATAAAATATTACTAACAGTACATGTACAAATCCGAACCACATCACCCTTTATCTAAAACATACCACTTCAAATTATTAAATAAAAACTTTGAACCCACATAAAAATGGATAGTCTAGAAATACCTTGCAGATCCTATATCAAACCCTATGACATCAATGCTGTGGTAGTTTTTCCAAAGAAAGAGTCAATACATAGCAAGTGCAAATGGGCAAGCATTACAAAAAAATCTGTATTTTATAAGCCTAAGATACACAGAATAATCAGCACAGGCGTGGATATAATATGTATGAAAAAACCTGGATTTCTGAACGTGTGTATGTAAAAGCTATATGCTGCCAGTGGAATAAGAAAGGTGAGGACTGTTGTAGTTTTTAATCTAGCATACATAGGGAGTTGATGTTTTGAGGGCGAGATATATTACTTGGTTATGTTAACAGGGAAAATAATCTTTCTGTGCACACTACTGCACACCAACAAACAAATATAACTGAAAATTCTAGAAAAAATTATTCATGCACATCCAATAGTGTTACCCATGCCTACAAAGCCTCATGTTAAAATTGGTTATATTTTAGGCACAACAAAAAGATGAAAAATCTGACACCTTTTTAGCAAAACTGTCAAAATTTTGTGATTTTTATTGCTCTTCACATATAATGAATAATAAGCTGACACTATAGATATGTGTAACACTGTTGAAAGTATATGTACAATATTTTCTAGAAATTTTTGGTGATATTTGCTAGTTGGTGTGTACAAAGTGTACATGGAAAATTTTTTGGTGTAGGATATGTTCACAAGTTACCAGCAAGTAGTAGCAAATCAGACCATCAATTCAACTAAGGTGTTAATTTTATGGTGATTGAGTACATCCGCTGATGAGCACCCGTCGACGAGTACCCTGATTTGCCCCTCTTTCACGGTACCAAAAACTGAACAATATATATATATAAATTGATTGAACCCAAGATGAAATCAAATCAAACTAACATGATTAATTAAGAAATTAGGACGGCAGTAAATCAAAGCCTACAGAACTCAATCCACCCGAATCACACGAACGGAAAAAGGAGCACAGACATGTACCAATTAGCAAAACCAGGAAATATCCTCCTGACCAAGCACTTCTCCACCCTTCAACCGGTGGCAGCAACTTCAGTAGAAGGAAGATGGGATCGCCATCTCCAGGTCTCCACGGCGGTAGCCTTCACCGACGACAAATAAAAAAAACCCTAATCCTCTCACCATATTGCTTACCACAGATATATGGCTGGCAGGCCGTCTCTATGGCACGCAGGCCCAAAATCAATCCTAACAGGACTCAACTAACTGACTCATACACATACGTGTACATGTACGCATACAGTTAAAAATAGGCAAAATTGGTTTTATAGCATTGAACGTTCACGTTTTGGGTTTTATAGCATCAAAAGTTCTTGGCTCATTTTAATAGCATCAAAGTCTCCCTCTGTTACTGTGTACAACACATTTCTTTCCTCCCATCCGTTTCCTGTTATCTTTCACTTCAGATGAACATGTCTAATTTCCAGTCCGTTGCTCCTACCGCTGTATAACAACAAAATCTACCACTGCAGAACCATAAAATCTCGATTCTGTCCACTTCGCCCCGGTCGACTCCCCGTCGAGGCATTGACGGCCGTCCAGTGCATTCACTGCCCCTCCGCTCGTCCTCTGTCTCTTTCTCCCCCTCCATCAAGAGTATGGCTGCAGCCCTCCAATGCTGATTCCTGGCACCTCGTTCATCGAAGTGGCCGCTTCTGTCTATTGCCATGCAGCTAGCTCCCTGTTCGTCACATGTGACCTTGCACCAATCACCGGCAGCCCCACCCCTACCAGTGAACAGTGCCAATAGGTTAGTCTTGGAGTGTGTTCTTCAAGTAACAATGTTCTCATTTTCCTCTAATCTAGTGAAGCAAAGATCCAAGTTATCAGATAGACAATGTATGTCAGACATAGATCCAAGTAATCAGATAGATAAGTGAGTTCAATAATAATATCGGCTATAAACAGGATATGACATGAGAAGCCGGTATAAAACTTAGATCTAGTCATAAGATAACTCATCGGCTAACCCTCCGATGTAACATTGCATAAAAACCCACCGACAGGGTAGACATGAACCTATTGCTAGCAATGATAGGTCAGACCCAACCGATGCAGCATAAGAGTGAAAGCAATAGGAAAATGCTACCTAGCCAATAGATCTACACAATGTGATGGATAAACCGATCTATCTAAAACAACAACGTATCTAGAGAAGTACTGACTCGGACAGAATATCAGACATAACCGAGAAAGTCAATCCTAACCAAGCCGATAAAACTCTAAACAATGATACCGCTAGAGTGTTGGTATTTCTTATCGTTATCCTTGGAAACATAATTCCCAACGACGGCTACTCAAAATAATCAATGGGTATTCTATGGTTCACAGAATAAATCCGCAAGCACACGGATGTACCATTGTAGCATTTCACCTGAAATTATTCTAAGGTATCGTATTTATTTAATCCCAAGGGAAGATTTGTAAACAACTAACCTTTCTAACATTATATCATACACTTGCATACATTATAGTTCTAAGGAGGGGTAAGATAGATAATCTTGGGTAGAGTGACACAAGCAAAGGAATATACTTACTCTATAATTTAATCCTAATCTAGTCCTAGCAAGAGCAGTCATAGATAAGTCCTATTTCTGTAGTTCTCTTATACAACAACCTAGCTTATACTAACTAATATACAATAGTGTAGTGTACCCCCCTTACCATGCAGCTATAGCTACGCCTTAACCTAGCTAAGCCCTCCCGGTGCTTCGCAAAGTTACTTCAGACTGTCGAGTTCCTTACAACAGTCCATCCTAACCATCCAACCAGAGTTAAATGCGGAGGTGCATCTAACCCCAGGAAAAGTGATGTAGGAATATATACTGCGGGGCGACAGCCATACTGAGTTGTCACCATCAGCGGTCCGCGCTCCTTTCCAGAGTATATACGCCCAAATAATGGTAAGATCCTGCCTAGACACCATGTCTATGCTATCACTCCGTACTCTACAGCCTCGCGATTGAAGTAGAGTACCTAAGTTCCAGATTAATAACTATTGGTTCAACCTAAGCAGATTATTAACCCAGTTCTTAGACATTATGCCTGCACCAACGCAAATCCTAGATAATGTAACTACACTAGGCATATTAGTCATGTATAAACTAAGCATGGCATCCATAATCTAATTACTTAGACTAAAGTACAACAAGTATATAAAAGAAGAATGATTATATTGAAGTATTGAAAGTCTTGCAAAAGAACTAGAAAGCAAAGTAGAACTTTACCCGAATTCCTCCGAAGCTTCCTTGAACTAGAACTATTCTATTTGTACTAGTGCTTGGACTAATACTACAAGTAAAGAAGCTATTCCTTGCTTTTGTGTGTGTTGGAGTGAAGAGAGTGATGTCCTTTTATATTCTAGTTATGGCGGCAACTTCCAATGCAAAAAGACACCAACGCCCCTGGTAATCGCCATCAACATCCAATGAGCAGCTGCCACGTTGAAGCTCAAGTCGGTCGGTGCCGACCTTGGTTTGGCCAAACCAACCTGGTTGCCCACCGACCTCTGCCTTCTCCAGTGACTAACATCTGGGCCCTTATGGCGGTTGGCGGTTGCAAAGACCGTTACTTCGATAGGTAAGCGTGCCAGGTGGCCCTCTCATCCACAAGCTTGCTTGGGAGTGAGGTTTTCTCCCTCTTATGTTCTCCATTTTATTTATTTTTCCTACAAGAAATATTCTCCAAGTACAAGTGGAACTATATTATTCTGAAATAAATATGCATTACAAGCATATCCTATTCTCCTTTACTTTAGTTATATTGACGGTCGAAATGTTTCTATAACGACCATCAACATAGAGATAGAAACGATAAATCTGACAGGCGACACCTGTGTCAGATGGATCGATGTATCTAACCTAACCAAGAAAGTATCTGTTGTCTCCGATACAAGCGCAGTCGACGGAACATAGTTCTTCGCTGGAGGTTGGACCTAACCGATGCAGCCCAACTGGGTAGCAAGACCCCGAACTCCACTTCTTTTTAGGGGTTCGGACCTAACCGATGCAGCCCCAAGCCAAAGCGAGAACCCATCAAGTAGGTTGTAAGGTGGCGATGCGCCGAAATTGTATTGATCGAGAGATAATAATTACAGAGACCCCTGTCATACAATTTATACGCTTGGGTCAACTGAATCCTAATCGGGTACTAGAGATAAAACTTTCCTATCAAGAAAAGGAAACATACAAGTCCTAATCGGCTAGGAAAAGAACACTAACAAACCTTCCTAATTACATAAGGAAATATTTAAAACATGCCTAATTAATAGATAGAATTAAATTGCCAATCCGTGGTCTTCACGACTCCTACCCAATTTCGGCCTATTCTTTCCATCGGCTCATGCGTCCTTTCCTTTACCAAATTCAGTAAAGAATCTACCAAATTTTGGTGTCAAGAGATACTTGATTCTACCGGCAGAGCAGGCGAGCTAAGTCATTATTTCCTAAGGCATTTCTTTTGTAATGGAAGAGAAAACATATTTGGATGCATCTTTTTTTGTTTCAATTTGTATACATGCTCACTCGGTCATTGTCAAACTTAAAGGGTAGTAGATCGGAAGAATCATTCCAAATAGTGGAAGAATAGTTCAGGTCCAAATTTGGATACAACATGGAGTTTTCCCCCTCAACTCAAATTGGGGGAGAGCTCAATTTCTTCTAATGGTATAGATTGAAATATTTCAAATAACATGAGTCAACCCCTTGGTTGAAATCGAGATGCCTTCACTTTCATGGGCAATTAATCTCTTTCACTTGATTTTGTTGAGGAAGTTCTGTTGACCAGGGCTATTTAGTGGACAAAATTAATTGGCACAATTTATTTTAAGTATAAAATGTAAAGTGGTAACATTTTGAAAGAGCACATTTTGCTAAAGCATGTACACAAGGTATCGATATTCAACCAATATGTCCACATTAACCTATGTTTGGAATATGAGAAAACACGAAAGAAACGCCAAACATAGTGTGAGATAATAAAGCCAACCATACTTCTTTCATCAATTTGCATATGATATTCATAGATCTATCTCTTCCCTAGTTTGAGAAAGACAATAAACATAGATAATTACTTGAAATTAATGTAAACATCAATGACAACCTTGTCATCTATTGATAGTATTACTACTCATGCCACCGTTGATTCAATCTAGTAAAATTTGCAGCGACATGTATGACAACCAGAAGAATGGCGGTAAAGGTGGTCCATTCCTTCGCAATTGCGCTGTGTGGCCTATGTCTTGCATCTTTGTTCACACTCGCTGAAATAGTCCCTCTCACGTTCAGTATACAACAAGGTCCCACCCCCTGCACATGACAATAGCAAATTTTACATAGGATTTGGTAGGATTCAATCATTTGATTCAAACGGCTTCATAAGATTATTTTTCACAGAGTTTAAATCATTTATTGTTCATACATCGTTTTTCCTTGATTCAAAGGGGCCCTCAGAATTTTGTAAGAGTTCATGGATTGATCTCTTGTTGTTAAAGTGGAAGACATAATAGGTGTGTAGTGTGTATGCGTGTATTGAGCCTTTTATATAATTGAAAAAGTAATATAAAAAGGTTTACTAAAAACACCAAAACAAAAAAGAGTAACAGTAGCAACATACTGCAAGGTGGTGCATCTACATGCGCCGGTGATGATGTAGATGTGGATGTATGGGTGCACGACATGATCACAAGAACCATGCAAAGTAGTAGCGGCAATCTTTATCTTGACGGGTGCCATGGGGAGATGTTATAGATCGATGGAGTATGATTGATACCCTTTTTCCTTCTGTCTCACTAATAGTCTGGCTGGCATACGGTTCCTTGCTGATGTTTATATAGAGAAACTCAAACATCAAGTAATGCATATATAATTGGTATGTTCATGGATTTATTTGTACATTGATATTTTGTAGGTTGCATTTACATATAACTAATGCCTCTTGTGTACTATAATATTCTATACACAATCCATTGGATTTTCATTCAGTGTGTTGTTTATTGATTTGGATTTGTCTTCTCAGGTCCCATAAATGTTTGGTATAACAATGCTAAGACCTATATATATATATATGCGCATAAATATATTAGATTTTTCAAATAAATGCAGCAGCAATTCACGTGATCTGCTCTCCACGTTTACTAGTAGACATTTTATGTTCAACCTAGTATTTTTTTATTTTGGATTTATACCCTCATTGATATTAATATTTCAATAATATCAAGGAACATCATGCTACTTGCTAGTTTTGGATGTCTCTCGAAGTCTTAATTAATTTTAAGTATAAGATTTAGTGGTTGTGTACTTAGCAAAGCCATGCATCACATGCTCATCCGGTCTTCTTAAAGAGCGGAAAACATATTACCAAGCGTAAGAATTATTCATTAGGAAGCAAGCACACACGAATATGCAAGTTCTAATTTAGCTATGCAGAAGCCAAAATAATTTTAAATTAATTGTATTCTTTTATATAAAATATTACTAACAGTACATACACAAATCCAAACCACATCGCCCTTTATCTAAAACATACCACTTCAAATTATAATATAAAAACTTTGAACCCACATAAAAATGGATAGCCTAGAATTACCTAGTCGGTCCTATATCAAACCCTATGACATAAATGTTGTGCTAGTTTTTCCAAAGAAAGAGTCAATACAGAGCAAGTGCAAATGGGCAAGCATTACCAAAAAAATCTGTATTTTATAAGGCTGAGATACACAGAATAATCAACAGAGCAGGCGTGGATATAATATGTATGAAAAACCGGGATTTCTGAATGTGTGTATGCAAAATCTATATGCTCCAAGTGGAATAAGAATGGTGAGGATTGTTGTAGTTTTTAATCTATCAAACATAGGGAGTTAACATTTTGAGGGCGAGATATATTACTTGGTTATGTTAACAGGGAAAATAATCTTTCTGTGCACACTACTACACACCAACAAACAAATATAACTGAAAATTCTAGAAAAAAATATTCATGTACATCCAATAGTGTTACCCATGCCTACAAAGCCTCATGTTAAAATTGATTATTTTTTAGGTGCAACAAAAAGATGAAAAATCTGACATCTTTTTAGCAAAACTGTCAAAATTTTGTCAAAAAGTGTACTTTGAAAATTTGCGGGTGTAGGATATGTTCACACGTTACCAGCAAGTAGTAGCTAATCAAACCATCAATTCGACTAAGCTGTTAATTTTATGGTGATTGAGTACATCTGCTGATGAGCACCCCGGCGACGAGTGCCCTAATTTCCTTCTCTTTCACGGTACCAAAACGTGAATAATATATATATAAATTGATTGAACCCAAGATTAACTCAACTCAGACTAACACGATTAATTAAGAAATTAGGATGGCGGTAAATCAAAGCCAATAGAACTCTATCCACCTGAATCACATGAACGGAAAAAGGAGCACAGACATGTACCAAGTAGCAAAACCAGGAAATATCCTCCTGACCAAGCACTTCTCCAGCCTTCAACCGGTGGCAGCAAATTCACTAGAAGGAAGATGGGATCGCCATCTCCAGGTCTCCGCGGCAGTAGCCTTCACCGACGACAAATAAAAAAACTTTAATCCTCTCACCTTGATGCTTACCATAGATATATGGCTCGCAGGGCGTCTCAATGGCACGCAGGCCCAAAATCATTCCTAACAGGACTCAACTAATTGACTCATACACATACGTGTACATGTACGCGTACAATTAAAAATAGGCAAAATTGGTTTTATAGCATTGAACGTTCACGTTTTCGGTTTTATAGCATCGAAAGTTCTTGGCTCATTTTAATAGTATCAAAGTCTCCGTCTGTTACTGTGTACAACACTTTTCTTTCCTCCCATCCGTTTCCCATTATCTTTCACTTCAGATGGGCATGTCTAATTACCGCTGTAGAACATCAAAATCTGCGACTGCAGAACCACAAAATCTCGATTTTGTCCACTTCACCCTGGTCGACTCCCCACCGAGGCGTCGATGGCCGTCCAGTGCATTCACTGCCCCTCTGCTCGTCCTCTGTTTCTTTCTGCCCCTCCATCAAGAGTATGGCTGCAGCCCTCCACCACTGATTCCTGGCACCTCGTCCGTTGAAGTGGCTGCTTCTGTCTATTGCCATGCAGCTAGCTCCTTGTTCGTCACAAGTGACCTTGCACCAATCACTGGCAGCCCCACCCCTACCAGTGAACAGTGCCAATAGATTAGTCTTGGAGTGTGTTCTTCAAGTAACAATGTTGTCATTTTCCTCTAATCCAGTGAAGCAAAAGCGTCCGTGTTGATTCCCAAATTTTGCTTTAGTTTGAATTTAGAAAGAATCAAAACCAAATTAGGAAAGATTGGGGAAATCTCGCGGAGGCCAGTGGGATCAAATAGTTATTCACTATGCATGAACTAGCGGGGAGTCCCTAAATTCAATCTATTCGGTAGTTTAGCTCCAATGATTTGATTAATTAGCCATCTACCGGTGTGAATGCTTACATTACTGATATGATACATTTTAGAGGAGTTGTACAATCCTTGAGGAGGTACCAGATACCAAGAGGTACCAAATCTCAGCCATAGATTTCTCTAGATTGAACGGCCGAGAAGGGTCGGTACCTACTGGAACCGCACCCCCGTCCACCAAGTATTGCTCACGTTCTTATGAAGGAGGGGTAAAATGGTACTACCTCCGTTACATATTATAAGGCGTCCTACAAAAGAGGTAGGATGCCTTATATTGTGTAACAGACTGATAGTACATTTTTGCTAGCCTCGCTAGCCAACAGAATCACCGCTCTCTCTGGACGCGTTGACTTGGCGTTCCGGCCTGCAGCTCCCGGCCAAATCCGGTCGCCATGGGCGTTGCGGATCCAGATATGTTCGAACTCCTCGAGCTCGGGATGGCTCCATGGCTTTGTCTCTCCTTCTCAGCGTGCTCTTAATGGTGTCGTCGCCTTGTCCCTCCTCCCGGATCCATTCTTCATTCTCCCTCCGCTTTTTCTCACTCATGCACTCGGGCAGGCCACCGCACTATGATGGGTTTTAGATATTACGAGCATATAGGTGTGTTTGCATTTTATGTATAGTTGTCTTGCGGTAGTTTGGGTGTGGACAATGATTGAATGAAATTTTGCTTGTGATCATCTCGCATTCGATTCCGGGACACATGACTATTTTTTTATTTCATTTCCCTTTTGCCTTTTCCCCTAACCAGTCACCTTACTGAGAAGACAGGGTGTTCTGCTGTACATGGCGACCGAGAATTGGAGGTTACCTTGCCCCTATTTTCCCTTCCTCCTGATAAGACTGAATGATTTGCTCCTCCAGGCCTGAGTTTATCTTTCATCCATCACCTTCCTGAGAACCTCCCAGGAAGGCAAGACAGAGGTAGTTCTTTCTCCTGTCCATGGTGATGGCATCGTGCAACGCCATGAACTCCTGTAATCGGCAGTCAATCTGCATGTTGGTTAATTTTTCAGCTTTGCCGACATGGTTAGAGGAGGTTGGTTGTGATCGGCAAAACCGTTTCTCCTCTACACCAGCCTCGGGAGGGAAGTTCGGGATTGCCCCCGGCCTACACCAGTGCTATAAAAAGGAAAGAAAGGAACAGAGAAAGCCAAGTCCGATTCTCTGTTTTTCAAACCCTAAAACCTAAGCTAGCCCGATCGGGCAAGCACTGGAAAGAGGGCATAATGCAATCGCTCGCTGCATCAAAACCAAAGAAAGAAAGAAGGGAAGAGAAGGACAAGAAGAGTGAGATCGATGTCTTGGCAACATGGTTAAGAATCAACAGATCAAAGTCAGTGAGACCTCAACACTACAAGAATCGGTCTCCGGCGGCGCTGCAGCGGCGTGGCGTTCTGATTGCGCCTCGGCGGCTCTACGCGCGAACGGCAAATCTGGTGCTACAACAGCCGCTTGGCCTGATTCCAGCGTTCCCTGTGACGGAGGAAGTCACAATCCTACCCTTCTCAAATTAGCAGATGGATGCAAATGGTATCTCATAGTACTGGAAGCTACTGACCCCTCAAGGACCGTAAAAATACTTTAATTGCTAATGAACATTTTTAAAATTAAAAATATAGTTCACATCTTGCAGTAGTTATTTAATAGTTATTTTAAAGGACTCTATACCATCACACAAAATATCTCCGGCCAATGATGTGCCGGGAAGACCGCATTTGAAGGCAATATATGGGCTATAAATAAAACACTCTGCAAAAAAAAAGAACGCACTGTGAATGACTAATTTTCTAAGTACCGTAGTTTTTATATTATATATCGTCCTCAAATTTTTTTTTTGACTATATCTCTGTCTCCAATCATTTTATACACTTTATACCTTAGAAGATTATAAAATACATATCTTGTATATGCCTTAAGATCTTACCTTTTCTTATGAAGAGAATAATGTACTGATTTTTCTCCAAACTAACACAACATACTACTTATAGACTCACTGCTGCAGAACGCCTAATAGGTGGCGGCTCCAAACAGCCCATAGGTGGCGGTTTTGGGAGCCGCCACCTATCGAGCGTCACCTTTGGGTGGGGGCATAGGTGTCGGTTTTTATACCGCCACCTATACTACTTACAGGTGGTGGTTATAGAACCGCCACCTATAACCTCAGAAAACCGTCACCTATATCAGAATTTAGGTGGCGGTTATTATGAGATACCGTCACCAGTAAGATGTATAGGCGACGATTATGGTCCCTCGTAGTGAGTTATAGGTGTCGGTACTTGCAACAAAACCGCCACCTATTTTCTTATTATAGGGTGTCGGTTCTGTCAAGAACCGTCACCTATTTTCGTATTATAGGTCTCGGTTCTGCCATGAACCGCCACCTATTTTCGCATTATAGGTGGCGGTTTTTTCAGGAAGCGCCATCTTTTATCATATTATAGGTGTCGGTTCCTCTCTAGAACTGCCACCTATAATCAGACGAAATAAAAAAAATGCTGAAAATTGGCTAAAATTCACAGAAACCTACACATAAATAGCAAAATCCCAGAATACACCCCAGAGTTCACAAATCACAGGTTCATTCACAGAAACATAATAATACAAGTCATGCCACTAGCTCCCATCATCACAATTCAAATATTCAAAGTATTACCACCAAATACTTGTCACATTTGTAATATACAATTCTTCAGCCAATAATTCATAGAGTGCATACAAGTGATAGTAATACAAGTGACCAACAATTTACAAGTTTCAGTAAAAGGAATGAGCCCATGAATAAAAGTGATAATAATTCTGTTTCTATGACTTAATTCTTGTATGCCTAATTATTAAAAAGGTTTAGGTCACAAATCAAATATACAAAGTCTTGCCACCAAATACTTGTCACAATTCAAATATACAAGTCTTAAAATTCACAAAACAGCTACTACTGTGACTGACTATCTTGAGGCAGTTGCGCTAGCGGGGCATATGACTCAGGTGATTTGCTTATGTGGTGGCAACCGTCTTCATCTGCACGTGCTCACGGATGAACCCACATAGTGCCTCAACTAGGCTTTCGGAGACGTGTGGCAGCAACCCGGGCGCATCTTTCATGTTGATTATCTATTAAAAAGAAATGTTGAACTTACTATTGGAAAGATGGGGGTTTAAGGTGAACTTATATCAAAGTACCGTACCTCGGCGTCTGAAAGTTCACTACATTCAACATGGTGCTGCATCCATTGCATGACGTTAAAGCCACATTCGTTGTTGCCAGTAAGTTGACACAGGATAATGTCGGGCAAGCATACATTAATGGTACGCCCTGTTCAGAACATTGATGGCCGCATCATACTCTTCACGAGGTTTTCTTAGTCTATCGAGGACAGTGAGCACACTGTCGTCTATGTGGATGACAAAAAAGATGCAGTTGTCAGGGTTACCGATTAGGGGTACCCTCACTACCTAGGAATACGGAGTACAACGGAAAGGTATATCTGCACGGATAAGGAAAGAAAGCCAGGATATAAGGAATAATACAAGAGCCCGCAGTACGGATAATGAAACGAGACAGAATCCTACTCGTATGGGACAGGGACTTTCCTATCGTGCGTGATACTTAATCGGAGTCCTGTTCAGAGACTGCAGGGAACCCACGGTATAAAAGGATCGCCCACCCCATGGGTACGGGGTAGATTAATCAAGCCGAAGGAGATGCCGAAGCCGTTCTAGTAGTTTTAGCCACTAAAATCGCTGAGATCGTGTTCCGGGCCTTCCGAATACGATCCCATCGACACTTAGCCTTCCGCATATTGTACTCTGTACTCGGGGAATCCCCTTTAGCAATCCCATATAAACTGGAGTAGGGTATTACCTTCCGAGGGCCTGAACCAGTATAAAAATCCTTGCCTTAGAGTAGCATCATGTCATATTACTATAGTCCTTACGCCAACGTTCCCTCGTCTTATACATACCCCATCTACAGATACCAGCTGTTGACAGCAGTGTACACAACTCTTTCCACTACACAAAGAGGAACGATGATTTGAGTTAACTGCGATGGACTTGCATGGCATGTGAAAGAAATAAGGAGACGTTTCAACAAGACATACCGAAAGAGATACAGCACAATGATTCACTGATAGGTCTTCAGTTTGATGAGCGCCTTGTATAGATAATCCTCCATGGCTTGAGGATTAGCCTTGATATAGTCACAGTTCACTACGCCTGCATCGAGACAAGCACAATTCTTTTGTCTTCTTCTAAATTCGTAGGCGCAATATCTACAGACAATACGATATGTTAGTGTACGATAAAGAATATGGATGGAGTTATATCGAATTAGAAGGATTGGTCGGACTCTTACAAAGAAAACAATTGAAGTACACAAATATCGAGGTCCCTTCTTTGAAAAAGCTAGAAAATTTCTTTGAATGGGACCCATATCACCCCATCTGACCCATGCAAGTCCATATCGGTATAGTATGTGCCAAACATTTGTATGTCTGCGCATGTATTCCTCAAATACCAGCGATGCATCCACCGCTTTTGAGTCATGAGGGTTTCCAACACTGGATCTAGGAGCATGTTCTCTCATGGCAGGTATTTTCTGGCCAATGGTGCAGCTTCAAACTTGTGTAGATTCTCCAAGATATTGAGCTTTGCTTCTTTGCACAATTCTTCTCTGCGAGTTTGCTCATCACGAACTTTTTGGCTCTACAACGCACCCCTCTATTGTTTATCGCTCTTCGATTATTAGAATTTAGAGGAGCAGGTTTGTTTGGATCCTTAGTGAAAGTCTAGAAGATGTAATCGACGACCTTCTCTGATAGGGTGGGTTCCTTGCTATCTTTACCTCCTAACAACGAAGTTATGCTGCCGCTTACTTTCTTGTTTGGCATCGACTTTGGTTCAGACGCCGCGGCTTTACCAGCTGCACTGGTCTTTGATGACTCATGAGATCTTAGAGACACACTCTTTTGCTATTTTCCCTGAGCTGGAGGTGGACTTGAGCTCTTTCGCTGCTTTACTGGAGCTGGGGGTGGAGTTGGACTCTTACGTGGAGCTGGAGGTGGACTTGAGCTCTTTGCCGGAGGCAGGGATGGTACGGGGCTCTTTGGCGAAAGAGGGGGTGGACTGTGCTTCTTTGGCGGAGGCTAGGGAGATCGACGTCCTAATGAGGAACTAGAACCATCATGGTCGCTTTGTTCGCCTTCTGTTGACGAAGTAGATCATTATGCATGATTGAATATGGAGCGACCATGTAATACCCCAAAATAAAAATGTAGTGTTTTGGTTTATTAGTTTGGACTGACATGTAAGTGGAAATAAATATTGGAAGTTTAAGAGAAAACTATTGGAGGTTTATTTCCTAAAGTCAACTTGGCCAAGGCCCAACAGCCCAGCCCACTAGACACCTATTTTCTTAGGAAGAGGGGGGGACCGAATCCCACCTCTCCCTAGCCGCCGCCGACAACCCCCTCTCTATTAATTTTGATGATAATTCTATTGCATTCTAATAGCTTGTTAAAGAATTCACTTGCTGAGATTTATTCTCACTCCCTAATAGTCTTTTCAGGTACTTGTTGCTGCATGTTTGCATGAAGGGATGGGAGTAGCCATGCACCTCTATACACAATGATCTCACTTGATTTGTATTTCGTATGATGTGGTCATAACACAATTGTTATGATGCCTTAATAGAATAATTAAACACTGGTGTTGTTGTTTCTAGCTTATCAACATTTGGTTAGCCAATTTATATATGTTAGTCTGTTGTTATTGTTGGACATAAACCCTTATGTAATTGGTGTTGCTTCCGTGATGTTTTTTCTACCAAAGTACTTGTTGCCGAAATTTTATTATTTTGGCAAAGTTGCGTAGTTTTAGTGACATCCCAGACGTAGCCATGTGTAGTTTTTTTTCTGGGGTGTTATAGACCAACACCGATTGCTCGAGGACGGCGAAGTGAGCTTGTGTAATGGTTGTGAGGTCTGGAGGGTCTGTTTTTGTATGACCCAATTTTCCTTTTCCATAAAGTTTGTTCTCATGGCGGGAGACGAGCACACCAATAGGGTTTCAGATGCATATATTCGATGCAGAACTCAACCACCTCCTCTGTTGCATATGCTTCAAATCTGCTGGCTTCAGGTCGAGCCCTGTTACGGACATATTTCTTGACCATGCCCATAAATCTCTCAAATGTCCACATGTTGTGCATATACGCAGGTCCGAGTATTTTTATCTCTCTGACAAGATGTATCATCAGATGCACCATGATATCAAAAAATGAAGGAGGAAAACACATCTCTAGCTGACAAATTGTGACGACCATGTCGTCCTCGTGCTTGTCTAGCATGGCTAGGTCTATGATTTTCTAATCGTTCATTCTTCAATGCGGTCGGGTAAGGAGATCGCGCCACGTCTCCACATCCGATGCCTAGGAGGGTGTTTCCCCTCCCACCGCATTAAGGGTTTATGCATTGTGCATAAGCTGTACAAAAGGGTATCGAAGTCATTTTAACAGGCTTGCGCACGATTTACGTAGATGTTATGCTGAGTTACGCAAAAAAAAAATTCCAACCAGCACAATCCCCGGTTTACTCCCATGATCGCATCATCCTGCCGGACTATGGTCACCGCGAAAAACAACAACCGTCGCCGGAGAAGATAGACATTGCCCATGGTTTACGTTAATATAGTTATGGTTTACGCTAATGGCTAAGGACCTGCCATGTGGCCGGAAACTATTAATTCTTACCAGGCCGCTGCTTTATTTAGCGTTTGAAGAACTAGTTTAGATGACCCGTCGTAGAAGATCCGGACTGAGGGAATGATTATCCGTTTACATATATTCCTACATGGTTACGCAAAAACTTATTGCGAGTACACAGCCAAACAGATCCGGAGTAAATGAATGAATTACGTTCTGTTAAATAATAATGTTCTGTTGTGGGCCAGCCCTACAAAGAAGGTCAAGTAAACATCGCATTTTTTATTAAAAAAGTCTAAAAAGCCTCATTGCAATCTGTAGCGGATGGCCCAACAGAAGTACATGAAATAGCCCATCTGAGCTGTAGTACTTTACTACTAAAACCTCTACGTTTGCATAATTATGCGCAAGTTCTTATAACTATCTACCATTTAGCACCTTGATATTTATCAAATTTGGTAACTATACTTCAATATTTTATTTGATACCTCCTAGATTGATAGGTAATTACGTTTGTATCTCTCAAAGGTATTTGCATAATTTATTATGTGTGGTTACAGACTTACACATAGGATCTACCACAACTACAATTCATCCTCCTTGGAAAAGGCTTATGCCAAGCAGGACATGACAAGCAGGGAATCAGCCCATACACCAAAAAACTAAAAAAGATGGATGGAAAGAACACCGAAGAAACATCTAACAATAACAATTCCAACATTTGACACGGATCGATATCTAGTAGAGGCGAAAATGTACAAGAGGTTCTAATTCTGTAGGTTGAGGAAGGCTTTGTACACATAATTCTCGTTATCCACACTTCCCTTATTGGCTACTTTGAAGGAGATCGCGAGGTGCCCACATGGTTCGTGCCTAGCTGGCATCCCCGACGTAAAACATCCATCGTGCAGTGCCGTTGTACGATAGACGTGCGTGAATTATAAGACGTGCGCGGTTTACGTGGTTCGCTCCTTCCCAGCAGGCATCCCGGACGTAAACACGCAGTCGATCAGTTCGTAGGGAAGAACGCCATCCCCGACCTATGTGGCGGACCCCGAGGGGAGTCGGGGCCTTCTTTATGCGTCGGGTTCCCCCGACCCCATCGGTATGATATACGTGGCACAGGGGTCGGGTGCATAAATTTGTTGACGCGCACGTACGTCTAGATGCCTTTTACCGTTGATAGCATGGTATTTACTGAGAAACGCTAACACTCTATAATCCATTTCGCTAAGCATGTAGCCATCATCATATATATACGTATTAATTGTGCTCATTCATCAATTCGTCCGAGCCTGCCATTACAAATTTCTTTTTTTTGTTATTTATAAGACAACACACCAATTTGTTGGCTAGTTTTGGCACTACCAATTTCTTGGTAGAGTAGAGTTTTTTTGCATGTGTTTGTTTTGCTACCAAAATGATGCCAAAATCTATGTTATAGAGAAGAAAGTTCTAGATTGATGCCAAATTGACCTTAGGCACTACCCATGAATTGGTTTTAAACAAAATGATCATTGTTACTATTTATGTTGCCAACAAATTGGTCGGGCAAGTTTTAGCACTAAACCAAAATGCCCCTGATAAGGCGGGCATGCTAACCTCACTGTCAAGTCCACAGTTATGATTCGAAGACAAACGAGACGGACCGGGTGAATGAGTGCCGTTGCACATTGTTGGTCACATCCTCCATATATTAATTCTGTCTATAATGTCTCGGGAGTTTGAAAGATGCATGAAAAAGTTTGCAAAAATGATGCATTATAAAACAAAGGTCATAGGAGGGGACTAAGAGTTACACATTCTGTGGTTGTATGGTTCGGTGTGCATTACATGAAAATGTGGGCCTTGTTGTGTTGGTTCTATTGAGGGTACAAGTGTTGGTTCGTGAAGGTCCCGGCCGGATTGTAAACTCTATGTTTACATCCGCGTAAACATAGTTTTACTACTAGTAAGTTTGTTAGTGTTCTCATAGTTCTATGTTGCCGTTAAATGGTACTAATATGTTGCGTTATATAATATGTTTCCTCTAAAATGTACTAGGAGTGTACCACTACGTAGTAGTACTAGGTTTACTCCTAGTGGTAGTACTACTAGTAGTGTATAAATTTGGAGTAGCAGGAGAGATGCATCCACAGCGATAAGATCAGGAACAGACAACCGTATTATTGCTGGTGCAAGTGTGCTTCCTACCAGATGATACGTCGCAGTACTCAACTGTTTATACATAATCGATCATAACTGGAGTTTCAACCTTGTTATAACTCCGTGCGATAATCGAAGGAGTTTCAACCCTGCCACAGGGTACATCACACCATCATCATAACTGGACTATGGTTAGTCATACTACTACTGCTTTGAATCTGGAGTATACTCCTATATGAGTACTAAGTACAGTACCCCGCGGGGTGCAAATTGCCCACATCCCCGCCCCCGCAAAAGAAAACGGGGGGATTTTTCCATCATCTCCGCGCCCGCATGAAGCCCCCATCCTCGTCTAAATCAATATATGTGTGGAACACCACAATAGAGGAGTTGTGAGGGATTCGGTCAGGGACCTTTGCGATATTTGTCGTGCGGGATCCATACACGCAAAATAGCCACTCGACCTCACGCCACCACGGCGATGGCCAAGTACCTTTTGAACAACCCAATTGTAATGCCCGGACAGAGGACCGACGAAACAATCAACATGGGTAACTTACCAGTCCACTACCAGACACACTCGTCACCTGCTCAATGGCGGAGACCAGAAATGATACGCGTCTCACGGGACTCGATCTCCAGTGTTACCCCGCAACGGTCTCGCAAACCCTAAGCCCATCCTCATATGTGCTAGCTGCCCAGGAATGCAACTAGCCCACACAATTCATCTCCAAGCATGACATCAAAATAAAAGGGAAACTAAAGCATAGGCATAATTTAGATCTTATTACAACTACATTAATACAATGGCTTCATGCCAAATATAATTTAGAGGCTCAGCGGTAGGCGAAGCTGCATACCGACTTGGGTAAACCCTAGTGAGGTGACTTCCTAGAAGTCCAGCACACAAGCTGCAAAAACTCTGTACTCAGCATCCAATACCTGCAGCGGGTCAGAAACAAAAACATTTACACGCAAGACTCAGTACATTAACGAATTAATGTACTGGCAAGGTAAAACAAACCTACCAAGCTACATGCTAGCTCTACTTCAATGAATCATGGCAGTGTATCAGTTTATTGTGCAAAGCTAAATTTATTTCACAATACATGTAAGTAGTTTGCAATGGAAATTTATAAAAGCATTTGGAAACATGTATAGTATTGTAAAGCATGTGACATATATCATCACCATGTTCATACCCATCACCATCCATTTCACAAGTTCAAGTTGAAATCACAAAGCTATACTCCTGACACTTCCCCAAGTAGCTCATGACCGTGAGCACGGCTAACCGGCTAGTTTTAACTCTGCAGAGTTTGTACACGTCCGCACGATGTGATAGAAGCCCGAAGGCTACACCCTAGGTGGTTCGATGTCGGCCAAAACACCACCCACACTCTCACGGTGAGTGCGGCCTAGAGGTCATAACGTAGCTGTTACATTTCTTAACCACTAGCCTTGTACTAGCGACGATGTGTGTTACTCTGTACCACATCTAGAATGCAGCACCGCTAGGAGGCGGGCCCATGCCGTACCCTAGCGCCGTAGGCACAACCTTTCCCGGGTTCCCCATGAGGCACGACACCGTTGTATTGGACAAACTTAGTCACCCGTTAAGTATTCGTGCGGGAACTCGGCCCGCCACGATAAATAAAGATTTGTTGTGTCACATATATATGGGAAGCTCCTCTAAGTAGTCTTATTTACCGTTACAGGTGCAATAGACCCTACCCATACTACTCCGGCCTACCAAAATGCAAGGCTAGTGAACAAGAAACTTAATAAGCTAAGGTCATCCCATGATAACACATGTGGCAGTATACCTAGTTGGTGACATAGAGTCCAGTCCTTAATCGACTCGGGCGAACTCTCCCCCTATCGGCGTACAACTACTACCATATGTACGCCACTCGCCGCCCAAGTCTACAAATTCCAGTTTTCCATCAGTTTAGTTCACAAGTAATTCCAAATGAACACTCCTTTGTTCATCGGTGTTTAAAATCCCAGATCTCACATTTCAAATAGGTAATAGTGCTTTTCAAACTCATAGCATAGCATTAAACGGCATATAATGTAATTATTGTCCATCAAGTATAGGAAAAAAGACCTAATTAGGTTCAGGTTTAGCTTTGGCATGGAAGTGGATCATCAAGGTGGGATTCATGCAACAATTTAGTTGTAATTACCATTTACCACATTTCACATAAGTTTAAACACATAACTACTTAACGCATGCAAAATTTGCAATCAAAATACTTTTGCCCAGTAAATCATAGGACCAATGTGTTCAAAGGAGGGGCACTCGCCTGGCTCAGCAACACTTTACTCAACATGGCAAGACCAAAAGAAAACCGGTTGCTTTACCCTTCAATATCGATACCTAATGCAATTCATACGCTGCAGGATAAATAAATAAACAGGCATAAGAATCAATATGAATATGAATGTGCATGATGGATGCAATAGGTTCTATGGGTCTGATCAGGTCCTGGTCAAATGGGTTTTAGTCCTATTTATTTGTATTCAAGTGTTTTACGGCTCGTATATCAAGCCTAGGTGCTATGTACCAAATTTTAGTGTACATAAGTGAGGTGTTCTAGCTAAGTCTCAGGTTACAGGAGGATAGAGTACTACTGTACAAGACTTACAAAATTGGTTTCACAATTTTTGGACTCAATTTGGATTTTATACAATTTTTATAAGGTTGTATGTTCAGATTAAGCATTTAAAGTACCAAGTTTTTATAAGTAATGTTCTATACAGAAAAGTACCGAGTTTTATGTTTTGAGTGGGTAGAGAATGGATCGAGGAGTTGAACAAAAGTGGTCTCATGATTTTTGAAGACTGGATAAATTTCCTATGAATTTTACAAGCCTCTACTCCATTTTATATCACCCATTTGCTATACTAATTTTAGAATGAATTCCTGTACAGAAGGTATGTTAGATTCTACAGTGAGGTAGAGCAAGTTTTTATGAATAAAACAAAAATTGTTTCACATTATTTGGAGATAAGATGAATTTTCTATGAATTTTACAAGTTAGGAATATTTTCAGCCTACAGATTTCAGTTTGAATCTCTAAATTCCAATTTCAAATACAAGGGGGCCTGCTCGTCAGTGAAACTTTTGCAGAAAACCCCCTGGGAAAACCTAGGGTTCAACCCGCGGTCCATACCACGTGGGCGTTATTTTTCTAAAGAGCTCTCCAGGTTTCAACTATTCACATTGGTTCACGGTCCCACGTGTCATAGATTGGCATTTTACGTTTTAGACCCTACAAGTTTTAAATTAGTCCTAATCCAACCCCAACTCTCTAATCACATTAAGCCCACATGTCAGCATTGCGGCAGAGCGAGGCCGACCGGCGGCGGCTCAGCTGAGCTCACCGGCGCATAGCGGTGGTCCGGCGGTGCGTGGCGAGTGGTGAAAATGCATGGTTAGACCTGGGCGATGCTACGGCCGGGGTTTTCATGGCGGGAGGCAACCGAAGCTGGCCTGCCGGTGGTGATGGCGGCGCGGCTGCGTGGGCTACGGCGGCCGGCGAGTTTGATCTCAGTGGCGCTGGCGTTTGGCTCGGTGTCCGGAGCTAGGGTCAAAAGGAAAAACGTTTCTAGGGAACTCACAAAGCTATTGGAGGTGGTGGTGTAGCGGGATTTGGTCGGGACTTCGTCGGCGACGAGCACGGGCGGCGGCGGCCTTACGGTCGATTGCGAAGTATAGGCTCTAGGCCCAATTCGTTCGAATTGATTCACGTGCGAGCGATGGAAGTGCCTAAGGATGCTCACCGAGCGATCTACGAGCTCTGGCGGGGTCCGTGTAACGGTGGCGTCGACGATTGATGGCTGGCGGCGGTGAAATCTCTCCGGTGCACGGCGGCAGCACACTTCGGGCTTTGTCCTGGCAAAAGATTAACGTGGGGAGCTTGCTTAGGCCCTGGGGATGCTAGGAAACAAACTAATCAAGTCCGAGCTCACCAGAGGGAACAGATCAACGGTGGCGGCACTCCTAGCCGGCGGAAAAGTGGGCGGCGTCGTTCCGGTGACTCAAGGGCTTCAGGATCGTTTCGTTGCGTTCATGGGTGCTCCAGAGCGAGGCGAAGACAACGGTGATAATCCCATGGGCTGTCACGGCTCCTAGGCTGAGGAACGGCTAACTGAACTCCGGCGTGTCCTGGCGGCCGGCGGCGAAGACGATGACCACGCCACTTACTCGATCTTGGGCTCAAGGAAAAACAAAGGCACCGGTGAGTATGACATGAGGAGGCGGTCTCGATGAAGGCGACGCGACGGCGGCGAGTTCGCCGGAGCCGAGGAAGAAAAAAGTGTTCCTCGCATTTCCTGGGTTTTAGGTGGCTGCAACCTACGGGAATGTAATGAGGGAGGTCAGGGACACGTGTTGGTGGGTGTTTGCGTGGTTTCGTCGGGGTCGACTCGTCGATGATGATGAGAGCGTTCCAGAGCGGCACGGTGAGGGGAGAACGCGTGTATGCGAGCGTGGCTGCGTCTCCTGGGTCTTCAACCGAGCATGGGCGGTGTGTGGGGCTGTCATGTGGGTCCCAGGGCCTGTGGGGCCCACTGTCAGTGCTTCTCTTGCAAGGAACAGCCTAAAATATCTAAGGGTGAACACTGTGCTGTCAACAGTTTTGCCCTCTCCTTTTAACTAAGCTCCATCACTGTTCACAGTGAGGGATTGGGTCCTCCTCTCTTTGTTAATCATACTACTACTTTGCTGAAACAACATTTCGCAGACGGATTGGGAGCTAGCCTAAATGATGTCCTAAACATGTGATCAGGCAATGATTTCCAGGTTCCCAGACTTAAAAAAATTCCTAAGTCCCAGGGCAGATGTAGCAATCAGTTTTAGAGAGAAGAATTGGAATAGGTAGAGGTTGAATTGGCCCAAGAAAAACCTGGAGTTTGCACTGCACATGTTGGTGTACATTTTGGATGACATGGTTTTCACTTAACAGGTTTTCTTAAATTTTGGCAAAGGCCTAAAGTTCCTATCAGAGCACTGATTTCATCAGGTTTTCAGAAAACTTAGAGTAGACCATCAAGGCTCTAAATGAAGTGATAAAATTCTCAAAATTTGCAGGTTGCCTACTCTTGGTGTATAGTATTTTTGATGATTTTTCCAGCATTTTTAGGCTCATAATTTTGCACTCAATAATTGTTAGCTAAGCATTGCTCTATATGTAAATGCCTTGACATGAGATGCTAAAAATCCAAAAACAATGGAAATAAGGCAAGGATATGCATTTGTGTGTGTTTGAAATTTAAATTCAATTTGTGGTTTCATTTTTGCCAAGCCCTAGCTTTCATAATTTGCCACCTTGGTTCAATATGGTCCTATATGCATTTGTCAAATACTAAATTGGCTAGGATTATACCTTAACATTATATATAGAGCTAAGTCTACTAAGGTTTTAATAGTTCCCCTCACCCCATGGTACCCATGTAGGTCTTCCTTAGGATTTATACCTATTTAACCTAGGTGGGGTCAAATTGTTTGGTCGTCGCGTTTTATTCCCGGTCCTAGTTGAGCTGTTGGGGGAAAATAGTCGTTTCCGTACTTTAGTCTCGGGCCAATTACTAGTTTAGCTTTATGATGGTTGAGTTAACGTACCGGTTCAAAATTATTCCGATTTTCACACACGGGTTGAACTCTAATTTCGCGTCGGTCGTTTTCGGTATGTTACAATATGCATATCAAAAAATATATAATACAACACATTAATTCATATCTTATATGATTATATAGTATATCAACATGTATTTACTACTAATCATTTGACAATAAAAACACAAGATAATCAATCCTCAAGGTTATATTATACAAATTTGAACCCCTCTAGTATATATTAATATTTGTATTTGGACATATCCTTATACTACTACACTACTTAAGCGGGTGTTCGTGGGGGGCGGGGACGGGGGACCCCCGCCATACGCTATGGGGATTGATTACCCGTTGGTATCCCTAATGGAAGAATTCCCCGCGGGTAAATGGAGAACGGGCGGGTACTCTGGCCGCTCGTCAGCTTGCGTTTTTGCAGAGCAGGGCGCTGAGGCACTCGTTCCTCTGCCAAGATGTGACGCAGATTGATGCTTGATTCATCAGTGCCTGATGCGACGCAGGTTATGACTGGAGTGCTCTTGCTTGTGCTCTCTGTTCTCTCACTACAGTACCACAGAGGGGATTCATTCGTCAAGTCCACACGTCACTTCCTTTCAGCTCCTGTGCAGTCTTTAGTAAAAATGCTACTACTATAACTGTATTGGGAAATGATATTATAACAGAGGTGGAGTTTGATGCGTTGGAAACTAGACTCTTCCCTCTTTCCAACCATGTATGCCATGCAACACATCTATTGACTGGCTGGGTCGCACAAGTCTTGGAAGTTGAACCTTTGCAGCGTAATCCATCTTCTTGTTGGCGTTGACAGCTGCTGGTTAGGCATGGGCTGATTCCTCCTCGGCATAAACCATGTCGTCCTCAACGTAACCCATCATTCTTGGCATAGTGATGATGTCCTCGTGTGTAAACTTAGCAATACAAAGTAAGAACATTTAGGTAGTAGTATAAAATTCTCACTAAGATTTGGGTTGAGTTTAGCAAAGAACGAGTTCACCTCTTGTTCTACGTTCCTAGCACGGCTGCGCGTAATTGGACCATGATAAGTTTGGTCATTCTTGCCAAGACGTAATTCATCAACTTGGTTTAATTACGTCGTCTTCATTTTCTTCGTGCAGCTGAGATGTCCTCATCATAAGAGCACACCTGGTCATGGCACGACGGAGAAGGCAAGAACGACGCTGATGACAAAGAAGACGAGCTGCACGGAGCAAGATGACGGAGATGATGACGACTACAAAGACTACAACCTACTCCATCGAGGATGAAGGATTGGAGTGTGGCATATGTTTGATGCCATTCGAAGCTCGAGTCTACATGGCAGTTAATACTCCTGCTTAATTACACTCTATGATAGTGGAGTGCTTGCTAATTTTATTTTTGTTTGCTAATGTATATAATATTAATTATGTGGATGCTGTGCACGAATGAACACCCTGCTTGTTCCAAGCGCTGCCTCGGCGTGAAGAGTGCATGCCCAAGACCTACAGCGAGCCGATCGGCGACATCCGTTGCTGTCCACTGGAAAAGGTGCTTGCCGCCATGTCGTCTCCCTGCAAGTTCAGGACGACCGCTGCGCGAAGACCGTCGACTACACCGAGAAGCGGAGCCACGAGGCGTCGTGCCTGTGCCTGTTCCAGGGCTGCACCTACCGGCTACCGCGGCATGCTGCTGTACCACCACATCCATGCCACGGACGCCGTCGACGTCGCTGCTGCGCGGCACCACCGTGACGGTCCACAAGACCAAGCCGTTCCACGTTCTGCTCCACCGCGGCGGAACGCGCGTGTTCCTCCTGCTCAACGGCGCGACGTCCTATCGTGGCGATCTCTTTTGCTGGTTAGCGTCGGCGCCCCGCCACCGGCCAACTGCGATATGTTGTACAATATTGAGGTCGCTGTCGTCGAGCCCGCGGGCACCGGCATGCTCGCTTCCGATGGCGTAGGGCACGGTGCCATACAGTCTCTCATTTTGCTCCAAGACAAAAAAAATACTAGTACTACTAGGAGTACTACTGTCCTGTACGGGGGTACGGAAGCCAAAATTGAAGACGCATGGATCCCGCATACCACACCTCCCACATCCTTCCTAGGAGTAGTATAAAGCATCTATGCCTATCCACCCACACTTGCACCTCTCCACTCACCGTTCATTGTAGGAGAACTACTACTCCACTCCACTACTACTAGTATAAGCCAGTGTTGTTCTGCTATCATGTCGAACCGGACTCTACCATGCCGTCTACTGGCGCCCTTGCTCTCCGCCTCTCTGCAGTCTAGCCACGAGCAAACTGACATTTGGGTTCACATCAAGGGCCTACTTGAGCCATCGGGCATGTCCGCTCACAGGGGCGTGAGTTCCATTCCCTGATCTCTCAAGTTGTTGGGGCCATGGAGCGGTTGTCCAACACGCATGAAGGTAGTAGTACTAGTAGCTCAGTAGTTTGCTGATTGCCAGTGTAGTATGTACAGGGATCCGGTGCTAGTATGTAATTATTGTTGACGGTCGTTCTAGCAACATTTCGACGGTCAATTCAACTAAAATAAAGGAGAATATGATATGCTTGCAATGCATATTTATTTTAGAATAATATAGTTCCACTTGTACTTGGAGAGTATTTGCTTGTAGAGAAAATACATTAAAATGGAAATATTCACGAGGAAACCTCACTCTCAAGCAAGCTTGTGGATGAGAGAGCCTGCTGGCACTGGATACAAAGGTCGGTGTACCAAAGAAGACAGAGGTCGATAGATGGCTGGCCTGGTTCGGCCGAACCAGTATTGCCGCCTCTCCCACCGACCTTGCACGTGTCACTCACTGGTTGGATGCTGATGGCGGTTACCAGGGGCAAGAAGGTCATTTCCCATTGGAAGTTGCCGCCATTGGAGCCTATAAAAAGAGGCCTCACTCCACTGTCCAACACACACTAAAGCAAAGAATCAAGCTTCTCTACTTGTAGTATTAGTCCAAGTAATAGTGGAATAGAATAGTTCTAGTTCAAGGAAGCTTTCGGATGAATTCGGGTAAAGTTCTACTTTGCTTTCTAGTTCTTTTGTAAGACTTTCATTAGTTTAATATAATCATTCTTGTTTTATACACTTGTGTTATTTTAGTCTAGGTCTTAGATTATGGATGCCATACTTAGTTCATACATGATTAATATACTTGGTGTAGTTACATTATTTGGGATTTGCATTGGTGCGAGAATAATGTCTAAGGACTAGGTTAATAATCTGCTTAGGTTGAACCAAGAGTTATTAGTCTGATACTTAGGTACTCTACTTCAATCGCGAGGCTATAGAGTAGGGAGTGATAGCATAGACATGATGTCTAGGCAGGATCTTACCATTATTTGGGTGTATATACTCTCGAGGGAACGCAGGATGCTTATGTTGATAGCTCAGTGCGGGTGTCGCCCCCACTGTATATATTCCTACATCAGAATTCCTGGGGTTAGATGCACCTCCGCATTTAATTCTGGTTGGATGGTTATGACGGACTGTCGTAAGGAACTCGACAGTCTGAAATAACTTTGCAAAGCACCGGGAGAGCATAGCTAGGTTAAGGCATAGCTATAGCTGTATTGTAAGGAGGGTACACTACACTGTTATATATTAGTTAGTATGTGCTAGGTTGTTGTATAATAGAAGTATAGAAATAGAACTTATCTATAACTACTATTACTAGGACTAGATTAGGATTAATTATAGAGATAGTATATTCCTTTGCTTGTGTCACTGTACCCAAGATATTTTTCTTACCCCTGCTTAGAACTATAACATATGCAAGTGTATAATATAATATTAGAAAGGTTAGTTCTATACAAATCTTCCCTTGGGATTAAATAAATACGATGCCTTATAATACTTCTGGGTGAAATGCTACAATGATATATCCGTGCGCTTATGAATTTATTCTATGAACCATAGAATACCCATTGATTATTTCGAGTTGTTGGAATCATATTTCCAAGGATGACGATAAGAAATACCAACAATTATGCAAGCTGCCAGATGACAGATTTTCTATCAAATGCACTAATCCTTTCAAGTCGTGCCATTACTCAGGTTTTGTCCACAATTCAAGATATGGTTGTTTCTTTTTTGTCAATAGTTTTTCCTTATTTTTGTATGAAAATGTAATTAAGGGCAGAATGGACATTTAAATATTGAATTTTCTCGTACATACTCAATTTTCATTATTTTATAAACCGTCTGTCAATTTAGAGCAAGTATAATAGATGGTTGCAAGTTGGCTAAATGCTGAGGTGGAGTGAGGAGAGAATAGAGAGCAGAAGCAGGCTGCAAAGTGTAAACTTACAACCTTTTGGGCACAAGAACCAAAAATCTTTGTGAGAGAGATATGAGGGACATGTATCAATAGTGAACAAGCCGGTTGTATTATTAGCCTTGCTCTTAGAGCGTAATCTAGATTAGGAGATTTCTTCTTTTCCCTAAACATCCATGAATCCAAAGGCACCCCGGACGTAAAGACCAGTCAGTTCACAGGGTAAAACGCCGTCCCCGGCCCATGTGGCGCACAACGAGGGGGGTCGGTGGCCTCCACACGGGTTTGGCTCTCGGCCCCAATCCCCGTGAACATGATACACGTGTCACAGGTTGAGTGCATAAATTGGTCGATGCACACGTACGTCTGGATCGTGGACTTAACCCCAGATATATGGTTCACGCCTGCCCATTGTACGAGATATGTGCGTTGTTTATGCGAGGTGGCTACGTGGTTCACTCCTACTCAGGCACCCCGGACGTAAACAACCAGTCCGTAGGGAAGAACGCCGTCCCCGACCCCGTCGGCATGATACACGTGGCACAGGGGTCAGGTGCACAAATTGGTCGACGCGCGTGTACATCCGGATCTGGATCGCCTACGCGTTGATGTTTGGGTCTTTCGGACGTAAACTATTACATTGTTTTTATAAACTTGATCAAACTTATTAAAGTTAGAGTAGAAAAAAAATCAAAACGAGTTTTAATATAAAAGGGAGGCAATACTAATCTAATTTGCATACAAAGATTGGGAAGTCCATCTTATTTGCTTGATTTTCTTTGTCGTCACGAACATCTCCCGTTGGCACGCTAGATTATTTATTTCCCGTGCAACGTCAATAGCATAACACTGACGAGCATCGAAGGATGAGACTACCTTTAAATGCTTTAACACAACTCGCGAACCACTGTACGCTCGGCATTCACGGCGTACGTGGATGGTTTACGCACACGATGGGAATGCGCACATAAGGCAGGTCGAACGTATGAGTAGAATCGATGTGTTTACGTCCGCAATCAGAGGACAGTGGTGGCCCGAGGACAATACCTTGACAAAATTATATATCACATTTTAAATATTTTGGATAATAACAAGGGGCTAACAATAAAATCGATCATGTGTGTCTGGCTCATAATAGTGGAAATATTAAGGATTATTATATAAAACAGTTACTGCCTAAATGGGCTTCATAATGGACTGACATTAGAATTTACTCCTATCGTTATTCAGTACACGGTTGAGAGGATTACCTGCTAAATGTAGGTGGGCCTGGCCCATCATAAATTTTTTAGTCTCACGGAGTAAACTAGAGGAGTGCTACGGATCTTACGTGGCTATGTACATTGTATGTTGTATTTGTAGACCAACAAAAACAGTATCTTCTACTTTAAGCTATGATCTTATGCATCAGATCATCTGTGCCACTTTTTACGTGTGTCGATGCTTCTTTAAACACGATCTGAAGTAGCGGCGCGATATCGAGAGTAAACCATAAAAAATAGCACATAATTCAACTTTCCACTCGCCTCTATCGCCTCTAAGCTTTCTGGCGACCGGAATGCCATTCCATGAGCTGCATGTCACCTCATGGAGAGTCTGGTCATAATCGGTGGATATTTTCATTATGACGTAAACAGTGTGTAATCGTGCATAAACCTAGCTCCTTTGTCTTCTCTGGCGAACTGTAACACCGCGTACGTTCCTCCGGTTTGAAATCAAGACTATAGTAAACTAACGATCAGAGTTTATGCTCGTGTCTAAATGACTTTAATACCGTTCGGGCAATTCAACCCCATTACTTACTCAGCTGCCAGGTGGCGCTCCCTGATTGGTCGCGCATACCTTTATGCTTGTTTATGCCGACCGCACTTAAGAAAAGCTCATATAGATAATTACTTGAAATTAATGTAAACATCAGTGACAACCTTGTCATCTATTGATAATATTATTACTCATGCCACCGTTGATACAACTGGGTAAATTTTGCAGACACATTGATAACGCCCAGAAGAATGGCGGCAACAGTACTTCATTGCGTTGCAATTGCGGTTTATGGCCTCTGTCTTGCATTTTTGTTTGCACTCGCTCAACACGCATCTCTCAGGTAAAACAAACAACACAGTCGCATTCACTGCACATGACAATGGCAAATTTCACATAGGATTTGGTAGGATTCAATCATTTGATTCAAACGGCTTCATAAGATTATTTTTCATAGGGTTTAAATCCTTTGTTGTTTATACATCGTTTTTCCATGATTCAAAGGGGCCCAAAGTATTTTGTAAGATTTCATGAATTTATCTCTTGTCGTTAAAGTGGAAGACATAGCAGGTGAGTGGTGTGTATGCGTGTTTTGAGCCTTCATATAATTGAAAAAGTATTATAAAAAGCTTTACTAAAAACACCAAAACAAAAAAGAGTAAGAATAGCAACATACTGCAAGGTGGACGTTCAGGCGCAGGTGGTGCATGTGCATGCTCTGGTGGTGGTGTAGATGTGGATGTATGGGTGCACGACATGATCACAAGAACCACGCAAAGAGTAGTAGCGGCAATCTTTATCTTGATGGGTGCCATGAGGAGATGTTATAGATTGATGGAGTATGATTGATACCCTTTTTTCCTTCTAGCTCACTGATAGTGTGGCTGGCATACGGTTCCTTGTTGATGTTTATATAGAGAAACTTAAACATCAAGTAATGCATATATAATTGTTATGTTTATGGATTTATTTGAATTTATGGTCTCTTCTACATTAAATAACACCAATGGATTTGTACATTGATATTTTGGGGGTTGCATTTACGTATAACTAATGCCTCTTGTGCACTATAATATTCTATACATAATCCATTGGATTTTCATCCGGTGTGTTGTTTATTGATTTGGATTTGTCTTCTCAGGTCCCATAAATGTTTGGAATAACAATGCTAAGACTAACATATATGTATGCGTAGATATATTAGATTTTTCAAATAAATGCAGCAGCTATTCATGTGATCTACTCTCCACATTTACTAGTAGACCTTTTACTTTCAACCTAGTATTTTTTTTGTTTTGGATTTATACCCTCATTGATATTAATATTTCAATATATCAAGCAACATATGCTACTTGCTAGCTTTGAATGTCTCTTGAAGTCTTAATTGATTTTTAAGTATAAGATTTAGTGGTTGTGTACTTAGCAAAGACATGCATCACATGCTCGTTCGGCCATCTTAAAGAGCGGAAAACATATTACCAACCAAAAGAATTATTCATTACGAAGCAAGCATGCACAAATATGCAAGTTCTAATTTAGCTATGCAGAAGCCAAAATAATTTTAAATTAGTTGTATTCTTTTAGATAAAATATTACTAACAGTACAGGTTCAGCAAGCACAGACTATATCCGAAGAGAATAAAATTCAAATGTATCTATCAAAAGCAAGAGAAGAAATCATACCAAGAGGAAACCTTGTAGCAAAACCACCCTTTAATTAGGCTTTGATTGAGTTGTCCCTTGAAGGCAAAGATGACAATCGAATGTGCCGGTCTGTTCAGTGACAAGCAAGAGAAGAAATACCATATCAACTTGAAGATTATAAGAAACACCTCCTAGATAACACAAATTATATCTACGCCTACAAATTTATTCAGCGTTTGTCCACCATCAGAAGGATTGCATATTGGCATCTAGTCAGATAATATGAACAACTTAATTTCTGTTTCGTGGAAGAGAATAAAAAACATTTAATATAAGAATAAAAAACAAAAGGCTTGTATGCCCCTTGTAATGCTACGGCAACATTTAATAATGTATTATAGAAAAACATGGTGAAGAAAGTGCTCTTTGATATAAGAAAATTGTTATCGTGTAATAAACAAACTTCTGAAGAATAATAAACATGCTCATTTTTTTCCCTCTACTTTCAAGTTGATCTGCATATATTGAATAATTATGAAATCACCATAGCAATTAAATAGGTAAGTTCGACTGTTGGACGCTCCTTGAGCTCAATTGCAAAATGATATTATACCATGTAATCTTGGAAGTTTAAAAGTGCTTGCAGGCAATACTTATACAATCGAAATGAAAAATGAGAATGAATACGCATCATTTACTCAATTGGATATATTATAGTAACGTGGATTCCATGTGCACCCTTACCTATTTTAATACTTTAATCTTGAACCCTCCATGTGCACGCAAGCATTTGCATCTTTCACGGTCGGACCAGAAAGGATGTTGAGAGTTGGATAGTCGTTAATTGTGACGAATAGCATAGCACGTAGTTCAAAGTACGACCATTTGTAAGCATCCCAAACTTGGACGCCATTTGTCCACAGCTTTAACAAATCCTCCACCAATGGCTTTAGGTAAACATCAATATTGTTTCCAAGTTGCTTTGACCCTTGTATGATCATCAGGATCATCATGTACTTGCACTTCATACATAAATAGGATGGTAAGTTATACATGCATAGGGTGACTGGCCATGTGCGATGACTGCTAGTCATATCACCGAATGGATTCATACCATCTATGCTAAGGCCAAACCTTACATTCTTTATTTCACTTCAAAATGACTTGAACTTTCTATTGATGTTCCCCCACTATGACCCATCAGCTGGATATCAAAGCATTCCGTCCCTTTTACACTCTGTGGTATGCCATCTCATCATCTTCGCGTGGTTCCTAATAGCAAACAGACGCTTCAATTGATGGATTGTAGGGAAGTACCATATTGTCTTAACCGGGGCTCGCTTCTTGCTCTTTCTCGTGATCTCCTCATTATCCTTGCTATTCACATGCTTATGCCATGATGCTTCATAAATTGTGACCCATCGGCTAGATGTCGAAGCATCCTATCCCTTTTACGCTCTACGACATGCCATCTCATCATCTTCGCGTGTTTCCTGTTAGTGAACAGACACTTCAATCGATAGATTATAGGTAAGTACCATACTGCCTTAACCAGGGCTCGGTTCTTACTGTTTCTCGTGTTCTCCGCGTCATCCCCGTTATTCACATGCTTATACCGTGATGCCTGACGAACTAGGCAGTTCTCAAGCTCTCAATACTCCTTACCTTAGAGGATGCAATCATTGCGACATGCATATATCTTCTACACTTAAATCTTGTATGTACGGCATGGAGGCGCATTTCAAATTGTATATCCAATGCCGATCGATCTGTAAATGTTAATTGTTTTTGTGCTCATAAAGACACTCATCCACTACAATTAAATCCACTAATGAACTAATTAAGCACACGCCTAATATATTAACGTCTGTGGTATTAAACATAGCTTAATTAATAAACTACAAATTTAAACCATTCAACATAATGTCATAGTGATGAAATAATTAAGAGTCTAAAACAGTAATTAATGCCATATTTGTAAGACATAACTAACTTTCAACCTTGATTAGAGCAAGTAATACAAAATTATTGTCAAAAAAATAATTATCTTATGTCACTAAACAACTTATTTTAATGATCTAAGAGCATGCCCAATGTGGGTTTTGGAGGGGGTCCTAGAGAAAAGAGAGTAAGATAGAACTGGTACTACACATTGCAACAAATGTTTTCAATGGTTCCAAGCTAGAACCGGGCAATAGTGTTGATGCCCAACTCCATAGGAGAGAGTCTCTCTGGCCCACCTGTCATAGAAAGCAAACATCATCAATCTTTTTTAACCATGGTGGGTCCCACTCAGCACCATATGGCAGTAGGGTAGTACTATTTCACACTACAAAATTTTTTTACTGGATATCATCTCTGTCATGGGGCCCACCATAGGTCCTTGCCCATGAATTAAACATTGGGCATGCTCTAAAGGTAACTCACTCATTATGTCATATAAATTAATTACCTAATTAAACCACTAATTATCAAATGTCACTATTCACCTATATGTATATATCTATGAGATAGCTACTTAACTTAATTAGCTGTATAAAGAAGGTCTAATAGTAGAGAGAGGCTAATTAAGAAAAAATATAGGCTAATTGCATGCACCTTCCTTCGATGATGCTTGGGCCGTCATCTTAATCGATCAAATTATGAAGAGTTTTGGAAAAGAAATTACAAAAACTTTCGCCCCCTCCACCAACAATTTGAGAGAACAGAGCTTCTAAAGGCGGGGGAGGCCACTAGCCTGTATATAGGGAAGACTTTTGTGCCAGTTGGTGGATAAAACCAGCACTGATAGCCTCCACATCAGTGCCGGTTAGAAATAACAACCAGTACTAACAAATATTTTCCTGCCAAAACATGCCTATTTTTACTTTGTGCTGACCGGAAAAATAACCGGCACAAATGCATTTACGTCATTTGTGCCGGTCCATTAAAAAACCGAGACAAATTATCTTTCCCCGCCCATTTTTTGCCGGAAATTAGCTTTGTGCCGGCGCTAATTAACAACCAGCATAAATATTGTAGATCATTAGTGCCGGTTCTTGCATACAACCGGCACTATATATTATCTGTTCTATTTGTGCCGGTTGTAGGTATTAACCGGCACAAATAGGTGGTTATTTGTTCCAATACGTTGTGAAGTTTTGCCCTAATGTGTTTCGTGGGATCTTTGAGGCGGGATGGCCGTTATCTGTGAGGGGTTTATAGTAACCAACACAGATAAGGTAGCATAAATGCATGTTTTTGTGGTAGTGACCTCAAAAAAGTGTTAACTAAACGGTAGTCCAAAGAATTTTAATGCTAGAGAATCGTCTTGAACATTTTTTTTTGCAATTAGAAGGATAATATCATGCCAACACCTCATTCCGACTTAAATGGGAAATTGATTAATTAGAAAGGCAGTCTATTATTCACTTTGGTTCGAACCATCTTTCTTTGGTAGAAACAATATTTTCTAGAAATTTTTGGTGATATTTCCTAGTTGGTGCGTGCGAAGTGTACATGGAAAACTTGTGGGTGTAGGATATGTTCACATGTTACCAACAAGTAGTAGCAACTCAGACCGTCAATTTGACTAAGCAGTTAATTTTATGGTTATTGAGCACATCCGCTGATGAGCACCCGGTGGCGAGTACCCTAATTTCCCTCTCTTTCACGGTACCAAAAAACTGAACAATATACACTACTGGAAAACTGATTTTACTCCCGGTTTGTAACCCCCATTTAGTCCCGATTCAAATAACCAGAACAAAAAATACATTTCTAGTCCCGGTTGTTACCAACCGGGAGTAAAAATGATGTCCCCGGTCCCACATCCCCCTGCCACTCGTAGCTTTTTTTTTACTGATCGATGCAACCTTTTTCTGTTTTTTTACTGGATCCTCAAAAAATCCTAAGATCATCCCAAATCATGTTCAAATTAACCACAGATCAAATACATTGCAAGTTCTCAACCAAAATTTTTTCACAAATTCTCACATCCACACCTCAGTTATCTACAATGCTGCCATATCCTCAGCGGTACCGGAAGAAGCCAACTATGGAGGAGCAATTCACTCAGTTCATAGAGGTGATATAGAAGATCCACATCAACATACCGCTGATGGATGCCATGCAGGTGCCGACTTATGCTCGGCACCTCAAGGACATTCTCAACAAGAAGAGACCACTACCAACAACAGAGGTAGTGAAGCTGGCGGAGGAGTGCCATTCCATCGTCTCTCAGAGAAGAAGAAGGATCCAGGGTGTCCCACTATCACCTACTCTATTGGGACACAACAGTTCGAGCAGGCCTTCTGTGACCTTGGAGCAAGCGTCAGCGTTATGCCCAAGGGAGTCTTCGACAAGCTTAACTTCGCGGCATTGTCCCCAACGTCGATGCGACTCCAGCTGGCTCTCTCCGCTACCCAGCAGGCATAGCCAAGGATGTGCCAACAAAGATTTGGGAGTTCTTCGTATCGGTGGATTTCGTGGTGCTGGACATGGAGACAGACAGGGAATCGACGCTAATTCTCGGGCATCCCTTTCTTAGCACCACGGAGGCCACAATCGATGTTGGAGCGGGAATCATTTGGTTCCACATTGATGGGAAGAAGGAGGAGTTCGAGTTCCGTCTGAAGGCCACAGAACAATGTTCGATTAAGCATGGGTCGAATCCGCACAACATTCATGATGTTGTGCTGGAGCCGAGGGAACCTGACACTCTCATCACTTTTATGAGAGAATTCCTGGAGAAGGATGCTGAGCGTCAGAGCCAGGAGCAGAAGGAAGCTTACTAGAAGTGGAAGGAACAGGGTAAAACCATGAACCGCCCTGTTCCGCGAGGCGACCGACCGCCATAGCAGCCCATGAGGACTCCGTCAGCACCACCACGAAGTCATGGCGGCACAACAGGAGTACATCCGCTCCATCACCTCCGGAGGTGGGTGGAAGGTCCGAGCAATGATCACAAGGAGGTACGGTCTTGCCGTCGGACCAAAAATGACATCGTCCTCGCCGATAGGTAAATCGGTATTTATTCATATTTATTTTCTGCATTATTGCATCTGCATTTAAAAAAATTATTATGACAAAAATATTTTGAAGCAATTTTTGCAAGCTTCATTCCTTGAGTTGCAAAGCTTGCTCCAAAAGTTTTTGTCCACCTCTTTGCATTTAGCTGCATATACAAGTTGCACTTGAGAAGGATACTCGGTGGGTAGAAATCTTGCTAGAGTTAACCCCGCCCGAGTGTTGTTTGCCACTTTTGTCCAGGTACATCACGGGGAGATCCTCCGTCCGCAAGCTCTAATGGCATGCCCCCGTCTTTCCGAGTTAGATGTTCCACTTCCTCTCGCGGGGATTTGGAAGGACTCACCTAGAGGATGGAGACGCTGGAGTTCCGGATAGGAGAGGTCCAGCATGACCTGGAGAAACACAAGGCACGAACGCAGGTGTGGCAGCACAACACGAATACTCGATTCAACCACCTCAACCACGACCTGCTGGCTTACTTTCGCTACCTGGGGATCAACCTAAACCACGGTCCCTAAGGGAAAAGCAAGCTTGGGGGGAGAGTCTACTCCCCCCACCAAGGTAACTTGTATCACCCTGCATATTTCTTTTCTGCACTGCATATTTGCTTCTCACATTGCAACCATAAAAATATAAAACAACATAAAAACTTGCAAAATAGAAAATACCAAAAATATAGGTTAGATTTTCCATGCTAGGTAAGATAGCTTATTCCTTGTTGAAATGATGAATAGTTGCTCTGTCTATATGTTTTGAATATATAGGTTCATGGTAGAATGTTGTCTCTAGCTGTAAGTAGGAAAGCTTAATAATACCTAGAGATCTTGACTTGTGAGGTTAGACATTTCCTGACCCAAGTTTAGGTTGTCATGAGGTATGATATGGTGAATGAGTGCTATGAACCTGTTCTAAGTTCAATTGAGCTCCGGAAGAATTTTCTTTTTCAAAATCTAAAATGAAAAGTTACTCATTTGATATGAATACCCACCAGAGCCAAAAATATTTTCAAAACAAGAAACCACATACATTTTGGTTACTTGCACGTCCATTGAACTTTGTCAAACGTTTTTTTAGACGGTTAAATAGTAGGAGAGGCTCCTACTGTGTTATACTAATAATATGATAATAATATTTACAAGAGAGGTGTGAGTATGTACAAAAGGAGTAAAATAAAAGGACTAAAGACTGTTTATCCATGATTGACCAATATCGTTTAGTTCCACTTTGACCCTGTGCAAAAGCAAGGTAAAATCTTCACTAAAACTGATTTTCCATCTTTGGAATGAAGGTACTATATCATTGAAAGTTTTATCATTGCGGCATTTCCATATGTTCCACATTGCTGTGCCAATAACTTCAATGAATAAACTGTTTGAGAAAGTTTTATGTGCTTGTGTAACCATTTGCATGAAATCCAACTGAAAGTTCCATGAAATTCCAAGGAAAGTCCAGCAACTTTTGGCAAAAGTACAAGAGAAGAAGAGGTGTGCCATGTCTTCATGATGTGCTGCTGAACATAGCACACATGTAGTGCCTCTGTCAATGTCAAAATTTTTTCTTTGTAGCATATCCTTTGTATTGAGCCTGTCCATTAGGAGGAGCCAGAGAAAGACTTTAATTTTGAGTGTACATTTACTTTTCCAGATTGCCAGGATTGACTGTTCTATTTGATGATTTTGATAAAATAGATCATATATTTTCTTTATATTGTATGTTGGTCCCCATAAATATTTCCAGCAGTCATGAGTTTGTTGTTGTTCTAAATCCTGCAGTATTCCTTGTATCTCTTGAAACTGCTCAAATGCTTGTGCTGATAATGGAAGATGAAATAAATCTTCTAATTGTTCAGGTTGCAAGGCTTGGAAAACAGAAATATCCCCAGCTTTTACAAATGAAAACAATATAGCATATTGTTCTTCAAAAATTTGTTGTTGCCATGAGTCTTTCTAGAATAAAACAGAGTCTCCTATTCCCAATTGTACCATTGATATAGCTCTTAGTATTGGAATTAATCTGAAGATGTCTTTCCACCAAAAAAGAACCTTTTTCCTTGTAGGCATGTGCTGGGCACATTGGATTATTGTAATATTTGTTCCATATTAACCTGACCCATGGTAGATCTTTTTTGTTGAAGAACTTATCTAGGTGTTTCACCAGGAGTGATATATTTTGCACCTCTATGTTGATAATTCCAAGGCCTCCTTTGTTTTTAGGCCTACGTACTATATCCCATGCTGCCAAAGATTGTGGCCTGGCAAGTATGTCATTTGATTTCCTCCATATACAATTTCTTCTGTCTCTATCAATATGTTGTATTGTTTTTCTGGGTATCTTCAATGTGCACATGTAATAAGTTGGCAATGATGATAGAACAGAATTCACCATTGTCAGTCTTTGTCCCTGGTTGGGAAATATTGGTGTGGCTGGTAATCTCTTTTCAATTCTGTCTATCAAGGGCCCATAATGGATAAGTCCTGGCTTATTCACTCCAACTGGTAGACCTAAATATGTGAATGGTAGAGTACCAACTTTGCAACCAAAAGTGCCTGCCAAAATAGCCATCTTTTCTTCTTCTACATTTATTGGTATCATACAAGATTCATGATAGTTTATCTTGAGAGCAGTGGCTTGAGCAAAGGACTGTAGGATTACTTTAGTTAAGAATATTTCCTTTTGATCTGCTTTCAAGATGATTAAAGTGTCACCTGCATACTATACAATTGGAAATTTTCCATATGTTGGAATTGGCATTTGAATTACGTTCATATCTCTTGCCTTATTGATCAAAATTTGCAACAGATCTAATGCCAGAACAAATAGGAGAGGTGATAATGGATCACCTTAACTTTGTCAAACGTTGTGACTTATGTTAAATACTTTTCATGCCCTATGATCAAGATCATACACCCACACATGCTATGCTTCTACACTGGAAGTAAGTATCCACTCCACCAAATATCTATTCAACAAATGCTCCATCATTGCCCTGTTATCCCTCCACAAAAATCCAGAAAAAAGAGGAGTGGCCAAGAAAAAAATTATAGAGGGGAAGAAATAAAATGTTTGTTCTTATACAAAAAAAAATATGAGTATGAATTTCCTCCATTACCCCCTTTCCAAAAAAAAAATAGCCAACTTCTTCCTCACAAAAATATTTCCACAAAAGGAGAGGAGATACAAGGGAGCAACCATCTTTATTTTAATTATGACTTCCTATCTTGATCCATACCGAGTTCCGCATATAAACCTTTAGTATAGGATCAAAAGGTACTCATGGTGAGGATCATACACATTTGAGTTATGAGTGAATCAATTGAGGAACTTGTTTTACTTTTCAAAAACCCTTTCAAAATACTCAGGAATAAAATATTGAACAAGGAACAGGTGATTGGTGGTCTGCATCCGTTCTATCTCTCAACAACTCAAGACAAAGCAAAGGTATGTACTATTCCCATAGGGATAGATGTATGGGTAGAGTCGAGCTTACTTGCTTAAGTTTAGAGAGAATATTAAACCATGCACCCATATACTTGGAATATATGGCATTGTAGCAACTCATGATCAACAACCATGTCTTGTTTTCTTTTTGTCCTTTACCCAGGACGAGCAAAGGTTCAAGCTTGGGTGGTTTTGTTGACGGTCGTTATCGCAAGATTTAACCATCAACTTAACTATAATAAATGGGAATAAGTTATGCTTGCAATGCATTTTATATTTCAGAATAATATATTTCCACTTGTACTTGGAGAATATTTGCTTGTAGGGAATATTAAATGAAAATGGAGAAGAAATAGAGAAAACCTCACTCCTAAGCAAGCCCAAGGGATGTGGGACCCACCTGACTGGGATAACGGCCAAGATAACCGTCTTCGCAACTTTAACCGTCATAAGTCGGTGGGCTGCACCCTTGGTTCGGCCGAACCAAGGGGTTCGGCCTATCACGCTCGAAAAATCACCTTTTCCGAACGCTAGTGTACTAATCCTCGTCCTAGGAAAAGCCGGGGTACACCACAACAAATTGAATACAAAAACACATCTTTATGACATCGTTAATATTTACAATATTACAAAGGCACTTGAGGCCTGACAATAAAAGATAAACAAATAAAACTGCAGCGGACTAGCGGGCCTATAGCTCCAACTTCACAGGCGCTCAACTGGGATATAAGCCAAACTCCACCTAGGACTTCTTCTTCTTAGCTTCCTTGCTGCAGGGGGAAAAAGAGAGCAAGACTGAGTACTCCAACTGTACTCAACAAGCCACACCGGAAATGCATGAATAGATGCAACAAGTCTCAAAGGATAGGGTTCTTTTGCCAAAAATGAGCAGTTCACAACCTTTTTTTTAAGGCAATTTTAATAAAACCACGATCCTATATCTAATCAAGATTAAATTACCACGGCGACATACCCATGCTAACCGGCCTTAAATCCCAGGTTAAACCATCTGAATTTTAGCACCAATATCCCATCAAATTTTAATTAGCGAAACATCTAACTTAGGTACATTGCTCAGCTCGCCCATGTCCAAGGGCTCGGCTATTCAAATAGATTTACTCTGATTAGAGGTGTACACTTTCACCACACGACACCACTTCCTCACGTGTACCCCACGTGCCGAATACCACCACGGCTTCCCGGGCGAGAGCAGTGACACAACCTTTCGCCCCATACTAAACCTAAATGGTTGGACAGACGCAAACCCCGTCGCCAGCTAGTTCCCTGGGACAGGGCGACATGGTTCATGCCCCCGGCATCTCGACACTCGAACCCAGAGGCCTTCGTTTGCCGAGATATCAACCCAAACCCAGGGCCTCTATCTCATCGTGTCCTATCATTACGTCTAGTACAGAACTAAGGATCATGCATTGCCCATTCTGCATGTGGTTGTACGGTAGTGCTTTGCAACCGAGGCCTGAAGACCGGTCCTTATGGCGACCGAGGTGCGACTAGCAAAACCTTGCATCCCGAATCCCAACGAAAACATTTTGGGGAATTTTGAATGAAAAGGGTGATCATGATCATAAATTCCATCATGTGAATAACATCACAAATATTATAATGTGAACAATTTTCCCATGTCTAAATTAATTGCAAAACACTACACTAGAATTTTATAAGCTAGGCTAAGCATTATCCTAGAATAATCAAGCTAGCAAACATTACATAAATATAATGATACTAGCTAGTTTTGGTTACCTAGGGTTGTATAAACAATAAAGCCATAACAAAGGAATAGTAGGCATAGGTAGTGCTAAATAAAATTCATCATGAGCGCAGTAATTTTTGGAGTAAAGCATCATGCATAATTTAAATCAACATAATTTTGCAAATGGGATTGACAACATGTTCAAGGAATGGGTGTGCTTGTCTTGCTCAAAACGGACTTCTGACGGCTTCACTTCGCTCTAGGGAACCTCCGAACGAAACAACTACACGAGAGAAACAAAACTAGGCTAAAACTCTAAACAAACGGCAAGAACAATACATAAAAAGAACATACATGGATTCTTTAGGTTATAACAAAAACAAAGAGAGTTAAACGAGTCATTTTGGAGTTCGGATGCCGATGATATGACCATCCAAATTTTATATGCAGTTCATGGGGACATTTCCGAATTGTCGTATTAATTTTCCTTCAGTAAAAGCATGATGAACACGACACCGAGGAGAGATGGAAGCGTGGCTGCACGGGAGACAAGGCTCACCGGCACACGACAAGAGAAGGGGACGGGGAGGGGATTCTCACCACATGAACGACAGAGGTGACGAGTGGAGGTTGACAACGACCTTGAGGAAGAAGCGACAGTCTTCGGCTTGAAGCGATCGAGGGGTTCCTGTGAAGCTTCGGCAAAGGAGAGCTTAGGGTTGTTGACGACAACGCTATTGCAGGTTCTTCGGTCGATGGGGCAGCGTAGTTGAGCTTGATCTTGATGACGACGGGGCTGCCAACAAGATTCCGGTATTAATATCCCAAACATAGAGTATGAATACCATTATGACTCTAGTTATCTTGGGTTGCGCGATGATGCCTACTAGGATTTGCATTGGTACGGGTATAGTGTCTAACTACTGGATTACTTTACTGCTTAGGTATTTAGACCAAGGGTGGGTAATCTGAGACTTAGTTACTTTGTATAACAAGCTATTGTATGAAGTAGTAACTAATATCTTAGGCAAGGAGTCTAGGTGTTTAGTTACTATTATTTGGTGGTATTTACACTGGGTGTGTTTGCGGGCCGCCAATGGTGACAGCTTGGTATGGGTGTCTCTCCCGCTGTAGATAGCACTACACACAATTTCCTAGGACTGGATGATCCTCCGTAGCTAGTCTTGGTTGGTTGGTTAGGACGGACTGTCGTAAGGAACTCGATAGTCTGAAGTAATCTATGCGATGTACCAAGGGGGTGTTGAGTCTGTATGGACTCACTGCATTGTAAGGGGGTTAGTGTAAACCTGGGAGACAACTGTGTCATACTAGATAATGTATACTAGAAGAATACTGGAATGTGAACTAGTCTAACTACTACCACTTAGCCAATTAAGGATTAGGACTTGTTAGGAATGCCTGTGTCAAATCTACCCTATTATCATCACTTACACATGCATAGACTATATCGTATTACAAGAATGTTGACGGCCACTAATGTCACATTTTATGCCATCAATGCCTACATAAGCATAAGATAATAAAATATCTAACATAGTGGTAGGGGTTATTTCTAACCATTTCCATAAGTGTTGGTGAAATATTTGTATGCATGGATAATGTACCAAAAATGGGAGAAATAATCCTAAATGGAGCTTACCTCACTTCCAAGCAAGTCCAATTGATAAGAGGGCCCACCTGACAGGTGTAACCGCCATGGAAACTGTCATCGCATCCACAACCGCCATGGGGACCTACCTGTCAGAGACCTGACTGAGGCAGAGGTCGGTTGGAGCCCACACTGGTTCGGCCAAACTAGTGTTATTCCACCTGGCCCCCAGCTTCCACATGGAGGGCTAGGATCACATGCTGGTGGCGGTTCCAGAGGGCCTGGTGGTCATTTCCCATCTGAGGCCTATTTAAGGAGCTCTCATCCCACACTTAGAACACACACTAGAAGCTTGAGCTGAATTATAAGAGGCTCATTTGTACACTAAAGTGTAGAATAGTAGGGAGAGAGTAGAGTAGAAGGTGTCGGAGGAATCCCAGAGTTGTTGGTAATTCTTCTTCTTTCTTTTACTTTATTGTATACTCTGATTATAATAGAAATATTATTCTTGAGTTTCAAGTTTATCTTAGCAAGATTTACTTCTCAGTTAGTGGCTAAACAGAATACTGGATTACTGTTCACTATAAACAACAAACTTGAAGCGATTGCTTGGGTGCTTAATTAACACTTAAGTAGTAATTAACTGCTTAGACGTGGTGTCTAGGTAGATTAATTTCCAGTAGTTGCTTCACATCCTACAGATAGTTCGAGGCAAGTGTAGAAGTGGTGATAGCCCTCGAGATCTCGTAGTCCTCCCTGTGTGGGTGTGTAGTAGAGCGTTTTATCTAGGAGCAGCGAGCTGGCTAGTGCCCAAAGTATCTCATTAGGATTAATGTTATGCTTCCTGTAGACACTGTTTCTTGCTAGATAAAACCTCTCTACCCATAGCCAATCAGCTTCGTGTCTGTGGATGGTCGAGAGGAGGAGATTGGCACACACGTTCCCTGTGTTCGATACCTTGGACTCATACTCCCTGGTGAAGTGCTATAGTGGTATTTCGTGCGCTTGCGGATTTATCTGTGATCGTAAGAACAAAGTACATATAAGTTATCGGTCTAGTTTACACTCTCACATAATCTTCCCCTGGGATTAATTACGATACCTGGGATACTTCCGGGTGAAATGCTAAAATGGTATATCCGTGCGCTTACAGATTCATTTATGTGAACCATAGATATCCATTATATTTCTGGGTTCATTGTTGGAGACTATGTTTCTAGTAATGACATTAGTAAATATCAATAAGCATTTCTGGCGCCATTGCCGGGGAAGATTAAGAAAGAGGAAACTATGCCAGTAATTTATATATACCTTTGTGTAAGATATCATCCTTTGCAGGCTAACCTTGCTTGTTTTCACTTTGGTGTGGAAACTGGATAGTGTATGACTGGTTTCAACCTACCGACAAACTTCCACGAAAATCCAGAAGCTTTCGTTCGGAGTCAGGCCAAGGGTTGTCTCGCCGCAGAAAGTTATCTCCGGCAGACCAGTCATACCAGCGCCAACCGATGTTAAGATGGCCGGGAAGACACTCAGTGAGTTCGCTGACAATGTGCCCACCGGGCCACAGGTCAAAGTTGCGGATGGTGACTTTGATCTGAAGACCAGTCTCATCACCATGGCGCAGGCAAGTCCGTTCTATGGCAATCCTAATGAGGATGCCAGTGCATATCTTCAGCAATTCATGGAGATATGCAGCACCTACAAGGTTACCGGGGTCAGTACAGATGCCTTTCGGCTCCGTCTGTTCCCATTCTCCTTGCTTGGGAAAGCATAGCAGTGGTTCTTGTTGGTATTTCTTATTGTCATCCTTAGGAACATAGTTCCCAATGACGGCAACTTGAAATAATCAATGATAATCTATGGTTTGGCAGAAATGAATCCGCAAGCGCACGGATATATCATTGTAGCATTTCACCCAGGAGTATTCCAAGGTATCATATTTATTTTATCCAAAGGGAAGATTTGTAAAGTGTAATCATTCTAATAAAATACATACACATGTATAAGTCATAGTTCTAAACAGGGGTAAGAAATATATCTTGGGTAGAGTGACACAAGCAAAGGATCTAGATAAACTCTATATAAATCCTAAATTAGTCTAAGTAAGAGCAGTAATAGTATACTTCTATTTTTTGTACTTTATGCAACACTCTAATATCTTCTAACCAGTATATAACAGTGTGGTGTACCCTCCTTACAATGCAGCTATAACTAAGCCTAAACCTACCTATGCCCTCCCGGTGCTTCGCAAAATTACCCCGGCCTGCCGAGTTACTTACGACAGACTGTCATAACCATCCAACCGATGTTAAATGCGGAGGTGCATCTAACCCCAGGAATTTGTATGTAGGAAACTATACTGCGGGGGAGACACCCGTACCGAGCTGTCACCATCGACGGCCCGCAAACTCACCCAGAGTATAATCGCCCAAATAATTATAAGATCCAACCTAGACACCACATCTAAGCCATCACTCCCTACTCTACAGCTTTGCAATTGAAGTAGAGTATCTAAGTTTCAGATTAATATTACGAGTACTAGCCTACGTTGAATACTAACCAAGTTCCTAGACATTATACCGGCAAGAATGCAAATCCCAGATAAATATAACCACACTGGTATACTAATCATATAAATGCTAAAGTTGGCAAGACTAGTCTATGATTGGACTAGGCTACCGCAATTGTATAAAGATGAATATATTGAAGTATTGAAAGTTGTACAAAAGAACTAGAAAGCAAAGTTAGAACTTTGCCCGAATTCCTCCGAAGTCTTCCTTGAACTAGAACTATTCTATTCCTACTTCTATTAGACTAATACTACAAGTAGAGTGAGCTTGATTCCTTGCTTTGGTGTGTGTTGGAGAAGAGAGTGAGGCATCCTTTTATAGAGCTTAATGGCGGCAGCTTCCCATGGGAAATGACCACCATGCCCCTTGTAACTGCCATCAGGAGCCAATGGGAGATGCCACGTCAAAGGTTGGTGGGGAAAGGCGGCGGGCCTGGCTCGGCCGAACCACCCTGTCTTCCCACCGACCTCTCCTTTGGTCTGCCTTCTGACATGTGGATCCCGGTGTCAGTGCCACGTGCATTGACGGTTACTTAGGTCGTAACTCTGCCAGTGGGCCCTCTTATTCCTTGGGAGTGAGGTTTCCTCCATTTCTTCTCCTTTTTGATATATTTTCTCTACAAATAAATATTTGCCAAGTACAAGTGGAAATAGATTATTCTAAAATAAATATGCATTGTAAGCATCCCCAACTCTCCATTATTTTGGTAATATTAATGGTTAAAATGTTGCAATAACGACCGTCAATAGTTCTACACCAACCGTACCACTGTGGACACCTGGGATAAGTGCTCCATGGCATTCTTGGCGATGTTCTTGCCAATAGGTAGGACAATTGCACTTCGCGGGAGGATTTCAGGGTTCTAGCAGACGAAGGATGAGTCGATCCCCGAAGCATGGGAGTGTCTGGAGGAGTACGTCGCCGCCTGTCCTCATCATGGGATGGACGACTGGCTGATCCTGTAGAGCTTCTACAACTGGCTCACTAATTTGTCCTGCGATCACCTAGATGCGGCGGTTGGAGGGGCCCCCAGCGTCAGTGTGATGCCCAAGGCCGTCTTCGACAAACTCAACTTCACTGAGCTCACGCCCACTCCGCCAATGCATCTCCAGCTGGTCGACTCCTCCGTCCGCTACCCAGCGGGCATCGCCGTGGACGTGCCACTGAAGATTCGTGACCTCTTCATCCCGGTGGATTTCATCGTGCTGGACATGGCTAAGAGGGACATGACACTCATCCTCGGGCATCCGTTCCTAAACACTGTCAAAGCCACTATTGATGTCAGAGCTAGAGAAATCCAGTTCCATATCGATGGGAAGAGGGAGAAGTTCGAGTTCCGTCCAAAGGCCCCAGGGAAGTTCTCAATGGTTAAGATCAAGTACGGGCAGGACACACAGAGGATTCAAGAGGCTGAACTGTAGCCAAGGAAGATGGACAGCCTCGTTGCATTCATGAAGAACTTCTTGGAAAAGGATGCTGAACTTTAGAGCCGCGAGCAAAAGGTGGCATACTGGGGGAGGAACGAATAGGCTAAGCGACTGAACCGTCCTAGTCCCAAGGGTGGTCAGCAGGCTCCACCTCCCCAGAAGGTTTGGCGGGTTAACAAGAACACGCCCGCTCCATCTCCTCGAGAGATGGGTGTGTCGATCATGAACTAAACGCCGGAGGAATGGTGTTGCTGTCGGACCCGAAACTACGCTGCCCTCGCCAATAGGTAAATTGGTATATATCCCTTGTTTAAATTCAGCATACTTAAAACAAAAATTTCGAAAAAAGATTTTCTTTAATTTTTGCATTTAGGGAAAAATTTTGGTGTAATTTTGCAAAATAAAATAATTTTTGAGCAAGTGGGACCATTGCACCACCTGGACCCTCTATTTTTGGACGTTGGAACCCAACGGTCGAAAGTGGGCCCGGCTAGACCCGACAGTGGTTCGGCCGAACCAGGGTAGCAATGACTACCTACCATTTTTGGCAGGAGAACGGCTAGTGGGATCCACATCCCGTTTCTAGTCGTTGCTCTCTGTCCTATAAATGGGAGGTTGGCTGAAGGGGAGTTCCACACAATTTCCTCAAGCTTCCACCTTGCTCCAACTTTCATTTTTGCATTTTGCAAAGTTTACTTCAAAGTTTTAGTACATTTTCTGGATATTAGTTGCATACATAAGTTGCTTTGGAGGATAAACACTCGGTGGGTAGAAATCTTGTTCTATCCTAAACCCCCGCCCGAGTGCTGCGGAAATCATTTGTGCAGGATGAAGAAGGGCCTCAACCGCTTTTTCTCGAAGGGTTCTAGCTCTCGATCTCTCCCTCGCCATGACAAGCAATGACACATCGATGGATGATGCGGACGATGTGTCACAACTGATGAACGACACCGACATCGACCTCGTCAGGGAACCGTTGACGTGAAATTTGGTTACACGTGTTCACACCGAAGGCCTGAGAGATCTGCTTAACTCTAGTGTAGGTCCTAAATTCGGTTCAATGCGTGCTAGTTGATTTTATCCTGCAATCAACAAGAATAGAAGAAACTAAAGTTAGATTCAGAGTGTCATCGACCACTCGGCCGATGACGGGTAGCCGATGACAATAATTTTGCGATCGGCTTTTACGTTAAAAGAATCTACATCGGCTATTTGGAAAGGAATGAACCAATGAAGTTTATAATATGAATTTGAATTAAAAGATAGGGTATCAGCTGAAACCCCGATAGAAACACACACATTATCAATTGGTGCATCTTACCCGATCAAGTCTAGTTTTAGCCCGAAGGATCGAACCCAATCGAGACAGCTTGCGCCAAAGTTATCATTGATCAATCTAGATGAACCAACCAATGATATGCATGTTGGTAGATATATCGTGTCATATAAAGTACAACCCTGATGTATTTTTGTCATGAGTAATCTAATTAGAATATCGGACTTAACTGAGAAAGTCCTAACTAGCATCTTAATTAGAATATTGGACTAAACCAAGAATGTCCTAACTAAGATGAACCAACCCAAATATATCATGGTCCATCTATGATTGTCGCGTCCCGATAAATCCATCCTGGTTAAAAATCGTCTTTCAATTGGAATAATAGAATTAAATAAAAATCAAAGGAAAATCATCAAACCATAAAATGCGTCTAAGAAAAATCCGAGCGAGCGTCGGAGTAATTTTCTTAAATTCTCCATGCTCTAAATTGTTCCCCCAATTTTAACTTGAATTTACAAAGCACTAGAAAAGTTTATTAATCAACAATAACCTAATGTCAGAGCTTTATAATAAAAAATATAAAATAAGCTTCCTTCTCTTTTGGGCCAAAAGTCTGTCCAAAGTTCCTCTCTACGCTGATTCGAAGTTTTCTTCACCTCCTTTTGTTTGGGCCGAATCCAGACCAAATTCCTCTCCTGCTCCTTCCCGGGCCCTCTCTCCCTCTCTCAGGCTTTGGCCCAACTCCTCCCACCTCTCCTCTCCTCGGCTTGGGCTCAGCCCATGCGCCCCTGCCTCTCCACCTCCCTCCTTGGGCCAGCCCAGCCTGCTCCACCCCTTCCCCTTCCCCTCTCCACCGAACCAGCCAGGGAGACGAAGAGGTCAAGTCGCCTCCTCCCTCTTCCTCTGCCGAACTCCTCCCCTTTCTCTCTCTCATACAGTGAAAGAAAGAAAACCCCATGTGTTTGATCTCCCTCTCCACTTGATTCCTACACTGTTTGATGCCACAAATCGGTTCGTCTCATCTCCCTCAGCAAATCCCCCACAAATTCCCCTCCAATCGGTGGTTCGATCGCCGGGAATGGCTACATCTTCCTCTCCGTCAAGCTGCTGTCACTAATGGCTGATCAGTGGCTTCCTCGGCGCCGTTCTTCCTCCTACAGTGCTGCTGCGACGAGCTGCAGCCGTGGTCCTCGTCACCGATGATCCAATCCTCGTCGGCAGCCCCTCCGGACTTGCCGGATCAGCGTGGAACGTCATCGTTGCGGCCATCTTCGCAGCTGTGCCGATCTCCTCACCGGCATCGCCTCGGAGTCGTCCTCCTCGCCACTGCACCGCGTCTGCCACACCACCACCTGACCGCTGCACCACTGCCATGTCCACTGCCGCTGCCGCTGTGACCACCGTCATGTCGCAGCCAGCCACCACCAAACCCGGCAGGTTGCTGTCGCTACACCTTGCCATTGACACACCACCACCGCTGCCGCTGTGTCGCGTCTCACCGATGTGTCGTGCACCACGAAACAAGCACCATCACCCTCATGCCGCTGCACCACCGCCGCTGCTGTTGCCGCCGAGTTCACCACTGCAGCACTGCACCACCAATTCCACTGCCACTGTTACATAGTCACGCCGTGTTTTGCCTCGCCGCACAACCAACCTTGCTGCACCACCACTGCCACTGTCCACGTCATGCCACCATCGCAGCCACACCAGTGCGCCATTGTTCTCCTCGGCAAAATCCACCTCGAGGGAACGCTGTCCTGCAGTCCTGCTGCACCCTCGCCAGTGTCGTCTCGCCCCGGCCGTCGTTTGCTCCCTAAAGGATCAGCACCAACCATTGTCCTCTTCCTCGACTCCATCTTGTTGGGTGTGTTCTTGGTGCCACCCTTCCCTGAAGTTCAAGGCAGCAGGAACGTCATCCTCGACATCAAGAAC
>CM002478.1:6825451-6839004 GCA_000325765.3 Leersia perrieri
CATGCAGCATGGGCAACGCATGACCCGTAGTTCTGTACTAGACGTAAATGGGAGGACACGGATGAGGTAGAGACCCAAGTTTTGGGTTGATACCTCGGCAAATGAAGGCCTCTGGGTTTGAGTGTCGAGATGCCGGGGGCATGAACCATGTCGCCCTGTCCCAGGGAACTGGCCGGCGATGGGGGTTTGTGTCTGTCCAATCATTTAGGTCTAGTATGGGGCGAAAGGTTGTGTCACTACTCTCGCCTGGGATACCGTGGTGGTATTCGGCACGTGGGTACACGTGAGGGAGTAGTGTCGTGTGGTGAAAGTGTACACCTCTGAGTATGATATAACGATATATATGATATGCGACATGCAAATCAACTATCGAGTATATCGGACAAAACAGAGAAAGTACCGATAGTCGATCAGCATGAAGTTTGATGAGACATACCTACTGCCATAGTTTGAACCAAATCGATGCAGCACGACTCGAGAGCACAATCTAGTTGAAAACTCAGCAAGCGCTAGGGTGGTGATGCGCCGAAATTGTATTGTTGAAAAAGTGATCCCTATTACAGTACCCGGGTTACAATATTTATACCCATGGGCATTTGACTCTTGCTTGCACACGTCTCGATTGGCTTAACATATGCGATCGTTACACAAAAGGGAACTAACTCCTATCTTTACAAACTAGGACTCTAATAACTTGCAAACAAAAAATAACAAACTTTCCTATTCTAGATAGAATCGGACTTCATGCCCGATTTGGCCTAGCACAACCCACGTGATCACTGTTGACATAGTCTTCATCGGATCCCTGCTTCCATTGGCTTGACTTCCATGCTTCTTGACCTGATGATGACTTTGACCAACCGACGCAGGCCTTGATCCGATCAGGCTTCTTCAATCGGCTTCCGAGCCGATCCAAATTTTGTTGTCAACACATGCCCCCCGATTCCGAAGTAGTTGGAAAGTGCTTTGAAATTATTTCAACAAGTTTGATTTGCATCCTCTAAGCCCATTTATTCCTGACACGAGGACAGCGCCTGGATTCTCAGGATCCTTCTAGCCGAAGGCAAAGTACATTGCCCTAGAAGATTCACCCCTTCATATATATAAGACCCGCCGACTCCACTTCTAGTCTTCTACTCTCGCCACCATATTCAGCTCACTGCGACTTCTCCCTTTATCTTCATCTCATCATGGCAGCCTCGAACACTCCCATGGTAAGTCCTCTCCTATATATGACTGAAGGTTAATCACGGTCCCTCCTTCCAGCCCAACTCATCCTCATGTGAAACTTATCAAACTCTGAAGGTACCGTAGTCCCATGCTCAATCTTAGGAGACACCGACCATATGTCTATTGAGGTTTGACTTTATTCATCACTGTTTCATCAATACTCCATCATTACTCTAATGCTGAAACCCTTCAGGGCCCTGCCAAATACTTCCCTTTTGACATATCTCAATATCTCGAAGACGACAAAGCTTCAAGTGAACCCTTCCTATTCCATTATCGGTCAAACGGCAATCATGAAGAAGCTCTTGGAGTCACCCCTAGACACAGTTATTGAAAAATCGGATTCTATCGAAAACATCATTAAAGAGATTCATGAGTACCTTCCCAAGTATTTCATTGATGACCTCAACAATGCTGCCTTTATTGACAGCCATTCTCTTGCAATTGCAAGGGCACGCCCACGCATATCCGATCGTCACACTTCTGATGGTCGGCAGGTCCGCTTGGAATCGACATAGCAAAACGTCATCTCCATAAGAGACAAACTTGAGAAGATAAAAATGGCTCCTTCCATAATTGAGAGTCAAATTGCCTCTCTAGACAATCAGGAAACCGAACTTCTGGCTTCTCTTGAACAAGTTCGCCAAGATCGAGCAGAGAAATATCGCCATAGGATTGATAAGGTGGTACTTTAATAGCTCCATGACATGACATCCGATAAGCCCATAATGATTCTGATAGCGCATTATGCCACTTCTTTGGCTGCTCATTAATCTTCCTCTTTATTAACTTTATCAAACTTTTGTTTGATGCCTCAGCTTGTCCATTAGCCTGAGCATAATAAGGTGAAGAATTCAACAACTTGATCTCCATACTATCGGTAAACTGAATAAACTCATCGGCTATGAAAATAGACCCCTGATCGGTAGTAATAGCCAAAGGAATTCCAAACCGATATATAATATGTTCCTTGATGAAATTAATAGCATCAGCCGATGTAACTTTCTTCAACGAGATGGCCTCGACCCACTTAGTAAAATAATCAATCGCCGCTAAAATGAATTTGTGTCCTTTGCTTGATGCTGGGTAAATTTGCCTAATCATATCAATTCCCCAACCCCGAATCAGCCATGGCTTGATAATAGGATTCATAGCCAATGCAGGTGCTCGCTGAATCGTTCTGAATTTTTGGCAGTCTTGGCGCCCTTTGTAATATTTGAAACAATCTTCTAACATTGTAGGCCAAAAGTATCCCGCTCTCCTGAGTAACCACTTCATCTTAAAAGCCGATTGACGTGTTCTACAAATGCCTTCATGTACTTTACACATCATAACTTTTGCTTCCTCCAAATTTATACACTTGAGCACAACACCATCGATCGTCCGATAATACAAGTCATCGTCCAATAAAATATATTTCAAAGTATGATACTTTAATTTCCTAGAAGCCGATTGTGACGGATTCTTTAAATAATTATAAATCCCATACCACCAATCATCTTCATTTATTATTGCCATAATTTCTTTGACAGTCGGCCCTTCAAACTCATCTCCAACAATTGGCTCTTTAATTTCGCCCTCGTCATTACCTATCACTTTGAAACCCGATACATCTTGGGCTAAACCATTAGCTTCCATATTCTACTCCCTGGGAACATGTATTAACGAGACAATCCTGAATTTACTCATCAACTCCACACATCTTTCATGATATATTTTCAACTCATATTCTCTACATTCAAATTCCCTAGATAACAGCTTTATAACTGATAATGAATCCCCAATAATTTCAATCGCATCGGCTTAGACTTCCTTCAATAATTCTAATCCTTTCAACACAGCCTCATATTCAGCTTGGTTGTTGGTTCGATACGGCTCGATGGTAAATGCAAACTCAAAATTTGCCCCACGAGGCGAAACAATAACCAAACAGATTCCACATCCATGTCTACTAATCTATCCATCAAAGAATAAAGTCGAAGGAATCGGCTCTACGTAATCAACCAAATTATTCCTGTGTTACACTATGAAATTGGCTATAGCTTGGCCCTTGACCGCTTGAGGAGATTCATATTTCAAATTAAATTCCGATAATGAAAAATTCCACTTCCCAATTCGCCGTTTTAGGATCGGCGCCAATAACATATACTTGATCACATTGGCTACACATATCACAAAGCACTCATTGTTCAATAGATAATGCCTTAACCTGGTGCATGAAAAATACAAGCATAAACACCACTTCTCTACCAATGAATATCGGGTCTCTGCATCAATCCACCGTCGGCTCAAATAAAATATCACCCTCTCTTTCCCTTCAAACTCTTGAATCAATACTGAGCCGATTGAATTTTTTGCAGCTGATAAATATAATTTGAAAGGAATATTTTCCCTTGGTGGTATCAACACTGGTGGAGAAATTAAGTAATCCTTGATTTCATCAAAAACTTTCTGATGTTTATCTTCACAGATGAACTGCTCATCATTTTTTAATTTCAACAATGGAGTCCAAGGCTCAATTCTACCAGATAAATTTGAAATAAATCTCCTGATAAAATTAATCTTTCCCAATAATGATTGCAGTTCATCCTTATTTGTTAGTGGACTAGTATCCTTGATTGCCATAATACTTCTTTCACTAATTCCAATCCCTCGCTCATGCACCAAGAAACCCAAAAATTGTCAAGCCGATACACCAAAAGCACATTTATTGGGATTCATCTTGAGTCCATATTTCCTACTCTTCTCAAACACCCTTCTCAAATCGGCTAGATGCTCTGAATCACCCCTTGATTTCACAATAACATCATCAATATAAATTTTCACCAATGAACCGATCAGATCATGATATATATAATTTATAGCTCTTTGATATGTAGCACCAACACTTCTCAACCCAAAAGTCATGACAACCCACTCAGATAAGCCAATAGCACCAGGACACCTAAAAGTAGTCTTGTGAATATCTTCTTCAACTATAAAAATTTGATTATATCCTGCATTCCCATCCATAAAACTGATAATCTTATGTCCCGATGCTGCATTGACAAGAACATCGGCTATCGGCATCGGATATTCATCTTTTAGCATTGCCTTGTTTAAATCTCTGAAATCAATACATACTCTCATCTTCCCATTCTTCTTGAAAACTGGTACTACATTTGAAACCCATTCTACATATCGACAGGGCCTAATAAATCTAGCTTCAAAAAGTCTTGTAATTTCATCTTTGATCGGCTCATGTAACTCTAACTTGAATCGCCTAGGAGGTTGTTTATAAGGACGATACCCTAGTTTAATAGGCAACTGATGTTCAACTATCGATCGGCTTAATCCTGACATTTCGTAATAATCTTCTGATAATGTGGCACTAATATACGTCGGCCCAGGCCTATCTCCAGGTCCAATATCAACTTCTTGTAATTTATGGCTGATGTAAATCCTTGCCCCAATTTGCCTTCTTCTTCCATTATGGCGCCTGTCAGAGCCAACGGGCACACGCCCCATCCCATATCGGTTGAATCCCATCGCTGGTTACATCAAGAAATTCTCCTTCCCAAGCCTTTCCCAATATACACTCGATCCCCTTTAACTCCCATAAAGATAGATCGGCTATAGCAACATTAACCGATTTATCGGCTTGAATCACCTCAATCTGATCATTGTTCCATTGTACCAGACTCTGATGCATTGTCGATGGAATAAAATAATTGGCATGAATCCAATCCCGACCCAATAAAAGGCTATAAGATCCCTTTCCATCAATCACAAAGAAAGTCGTTGGAATTGTCTTGCTACCCATAGTTAACTCTATGTTGACCGCTCCTTTTGGTTCCGATGGATTCCCTCCAAAGTATTTCAACACCATGTTTGCCTTGATCAATTCTTCCAGAGTTCCACTAATTTTCTGATAAGTAGCATATGGCATTAAATTAACTGCAGCCCCACCATCCACCAGCATCTTAGTCATCGGTTTGCCATTGACAAAAATCCTCTAATATATAATGGTCTTAGATGCCAATGCTTATCATCTTCTGGTTTCTCAAAAACATCTTGCCGTGGCTCTAAACACAATTGCGCAGATGATTCCTCAATTCTTCATCCAATTCCAATTTAGGTGCCCTAAATTCTTCTCGTAAGAAAAACACCATCTAGACATCGGCTTGCTTGTTTAATTCTTCATCGGGTTTTTCCTTAACGCGCCATTCTTTTCTTGTTGTCCTGGACCGATTTGCATATCGTTCCCTATTCAACTCCCGATTCCTCAACCTTTGCACCCTTCGCTTTTGATTCTTAGTAAAGATTCCACTAGGGCACCATTGTCCTTCACGCTCCATCGGCTTATCATTTACAGGACCCAATCGCTGATGAACCGATACTCTTTGAGCTGGTTAATTAGGTTTCTGATTCATCGGCTTTTGCAAATTACACTTAGGACAACTTTCAGCCGATGGCAATCTGATTCCATTATTCCAGCAATACTTGAAGAATTCACAATCCCAATGTGGATCATAATGTGGCTCTTCATTCTCATAATAAGAACATGATGCTTCCTCATATTGTCTCTGATATTTTTTGACCATCGCTTGAGATCCGATTCTGGGTTCTTGTGTCACATATCTTTTGCCTTGATGCACCCAGTGTACCATATTTATCGGGAACCGGTGTCCATCAATTTTCATCGGCTTCTTTTCCAAATCAAACTTTATCCTTCCTTGTTCAACAGCCGATTGAATCCATTGATGGAAAATTTTGCATTCATTGGTATGATGAGTTCCTGAGTTATGCCATTTACAGTATTTCCTTTTCTTTAATTCTTCAACCGATGGAATAATGTGACCAGATGATAACTGCAACTATTTTTCTTGTAGTAATAGGTCGAAAATCTTATTGGTTTTGTTAACATCAAAATCATAGTGCTCTTCCCGATCGGGGATCGCTTAATCCATGGGCAAACAATAACCTTTTTATTTTTAGTTGTCCATTCAGCCAATGCAATCTCTTCATCCGATTCAGAATCACTAGAATAATATTGATGAGCAACCCTCCTAGCTATAAACTTCTCTTTTCGTGACTCCTGAAATCGGGTCTCATGAGCAGATATCCTCTGTACAAGCTGTGACAAACTCTCAAATTCTTGTGATGAAAATTTCTCTTTAATTGGGTTTAACAATCCTTGGAATGCCAAATCAGCCATCTGAGTATCATCAAGATTTAAACTATAGCATCGGCTTCATACATCTCAAAATCTCTTAATATAATCAGCAACCGATTCATTAGGTTTCCATCCCACAACCATCAAATCAGTTATTTTCATTTCTTGCTTTCCAGAATAAAAATACCGATGAAATTGTTTCTCCAAATCAGCCCATCCTCGGATAGAATTTGGTGCTAGAGACGAAAACCATGTAAAACCTGATCCTGATAATGATAACGGGAAAAATCTAACCCTGAGTGCTTCATCAACCGATGCCTCACCACATTGTGCCAGGAATCAGCTAACATGCTCTATGGTTGAAATATTCTCCTGACCAGAAAACTTAGAAAAATCTGGCACTTTATATCGGGTTGGTAGGGACACCTGATGAAACCAATCTGGGTAAGGAGGCCAATACATATAAGTTTTCTCTTTGGGTTTTAGACCAAACTGTTCCTTCTTGATTCCTGCAATCTTATCGGCCATATCTTCAGTATGATTGTGATAATAATTATGGGGTCCTTGCTGATCATTCTGAAATTGATTTCCTTGATATGGATCGGTACGTCACTATAACTGATCGTTCTGTGTTGGATATTGTTGTCCGATAATACCATAGTTATATGTAGGATGTCCTTGAGGTGTTCCTGGATGTGGAGGATTGCCAGTAGGAATTCTTGGAGCTTCATTTTCTGTAGTTTCTCTAAATACATTATTCATCCGATCATAAATTGATTCCTTAGCAAAATAAACTGGTCCACCTGGTCTTGAAAATCCTTCTATTGTTTTTTTGTAATACATCAACTATGGAATTAGCAAACAACCTGGAATGATCTATTGGAGCATGATTAATTTGCCTGCTAAAAATCTCTTCAATCCTACGCACATCTTCATCTATCGGTTGTGTCCTTGATGGTTCTCCAACGGAAATTCTTGGAAACTCTGACTTCTTTATAACTCTGTTCCTGGTTGAGCTATAGGACTCCAAGCAAAGATCTCGATATGCATTAGTCATTTGTTCAAAGCTCTGCTTTTTGTGCATCAGACAATTTGTCCATAGTGACTAGAATAACACCGTCGTCCCAAGCCATGATTAAGCTTCACTGTCCCACCAGGCGTGCGAAAAAGTGTGTTGACGTGAAATTTGGTTACACTTGTTCACATCGAAGGCCTGAGAGATCTGCTTAACTCTAGTGTAGGTCCTAAATTGTGTTAAAGGGTTGCCAGTTGATTTGATCCTAGTATCAACAGAACAGAAGAAATTAAAGTTAGATTTAGAGTACCATCGGCAACTGGGCCGATGACAGGTAGCCGATGATAAGAATTTTGCGATTGGCTTTTACGTTAAAAGAATCTACATCGGCTATTTGGAAAGGAAAGAACCGATGAAGTTTATAATATGAATTTGAATTAAAAGATAGGCTATCGGCTGAAACCCCGATAGAAACACACACATTATCAATTGGTGCATTTAAACCGATCAAGTCTAATTTTCGCCTAAAGGATCAAACCCAATCGAGACAGCTTGCGCCAAAGTTTTCATTGATCAACCTAGATGAACCAACCGATGATATGTATGCTGGTAGATATATCATGTCATATAAAATACAACCCTGATGCATTATTTTCAGTAGTAACCTAATTAGAATATCGGACTTAACAGAGAAAGTCCTAATTAGCATCTTAATTAGAATATTGGACTTAACCAAGAAAATCCTAGCAAGCGCTAGGGTGGCTATGCGCCGAAATTATATTGTTAAAAAAGTGATCCCTATTACAGTACCCGGGTTACAATATTTATACCCATGGGCATTTGACTCCTATTTGCACACGACTCAATCGGCTTAACATATGCGATCGTTACACAAAAGGAAACTAACTCCTAACTTTACAAACTAGGACTCTGATAACTTGCAAACAAAGAAAATAATGAACTTTCCTATTCTAGATATAATCGGACTTCAAACCCGATATGGCCTAGCGCAGCCCACATGATCACTGTTGACTTAGTCTTCATTGCCTCCCTGCTTCCATCGGCTTGACTTAATTCCATGCTTCTTGACCCGATGATAAATTTGACCAACCGACGCGGGCCTTGATCCAATCAGGCTTCTTTAATTGGCTTTCGAGCTGATCCAAATTCTGGTGTCAACAGGAACGTGAGCGGCAGACGTATCAGATGCTGAAGGGCCGGGAGTTTACTCACACCCGAGTATACGACCCGGCTCTGCGAAAATTGATAGGTATGGATGTTGAATTCAGTCTAATTTGGAAGACTGTAGAATGGAGGAATTTTGCAGAGGTAGACGAGTCTAGCTCTCGTCTACTTACTATCTAGTTCCTTTGCACCTTGAGAGAAGTAGAGGATGGGATCACGTTTATGTTCTTTGGCAAGGTGTACACACTCACTAGGGAACGTAAGAACCATTCTCCTTTTCCATGATAGGTGTAGGACTGACTTTCGCAAGGCCGTCATTGGCTTTGAGAAGTCAGCATTCTGGTAAAGCATCTCTGGTTACTCCACCCTTAGGAAACCCAGAAATAATGACATTGTTGACGGTCATTATAGCAATATTTTGACCGTTAATTCAACTAAACTAAAGGAGAATAGGATATGCTTGCAATGCATATTTATTTCAGAAAAATATAGTTCCACTTGTACTTGGAAAATATTTGCTTGTAGGGAAATTACATAAAATAGAGAAGATAAGAGGTTGAAAACCTCACTCCCAAGCAAGCTTGTGGATGAGAGGGCCACCTGGCATGGATAACTGTCGAAGTAACCGTCATTGCAACTGCCAACCACCATAAGGGCCCACGTGTCAGTCACTGGAGAAGGCATTGGTCGGTGGAACACCAGGGTGGTTCGGCCGAACCAGCCTTGGCGCCAACTCCACCGACCTTTGTCGTGTGATTTGCTCATTGGATGCTAATGGCGGTTAGCATGGGCAAGATGGTCATTTCCAATGGGAGTTGTCGCCATTTCAATCCTATAAATGGGCATCAATCTCTTCACTCCAACACACACCAAAGCAAGGAATCAAGCTTCTCTACTTATAGTATTAGTCCAAGTAATAGTAGGAATAGAATAGTTCTAATTCAAGGAAGCTTTTGGAGGAATTCGGGTAAAGTTCTACTTTGCTTTCTAGTTCTTTTGTAAGACTTTCATTACTTCAATATAATCATTCTTCATTTATACACTTGTGGTACTTTAGTGTAAGTCTTAGATTATGGATGCCATGCTTAGTTCATAGATGATTAGTATACTTGGTGTAGTTACATTATCTAGGATTTGCATTGGTGCGGGAATAATGTCTAAGAACTGGGTTAATAATCTGCTTAGGTTGAGCCAAGAGATATTAGTCTGGAACTTAGGTACTCTCCTTCAATCGCGAGGCTATAGAGTAGGGAGTGATAGCATAGACATGTTGTCTAGATAGGATCTTACCATTATTTGGGCGTATATACTCTGGAAGGAACGCAGGCCGCTGATGTTGACAGCTCAGTACGGGTGTTGACCCCGCAGTATATATTCCTACATCACTTTTTCCAGGGTTAGATGCACCTCCGCATTTAACTCTGATTGGATGGTTAGGACGGACTGTCATAAGGAACTCGATAGTCTGAAATAACTTTGCAAAGCACCGGGAGAGCATACCTAGGTTAAGGCTTAGCTATAGCTGCATTATAAGGAGGGTACACTACACCGTTGTATATTAGTTAGAATGTGCTAGGTTGTTGTATAATAGAAGTACAGAAATAGGACTTATCTATAACTACTCTTGCTAGGACTAAATTAGGATTAATTATAGAGAAAGTATATTCCTTTGCTTGTGTCACTCTACCCAAGAATATTTATCTTACCCTTGCTTAGAACTATAACGTATGCAAGTGTATGATATAATATTAGAAAGGTTAGTTCTTTACAAATCTTCCCTTGGGATTAAATAAATATGATACCTTGGAATACTTCCTTTGTGCTTGTGGATTTATTCTGTGAACCATGGTGTCGGTGTTTTGGACCGGCAATAAAACTTATAGGGTTACACACGAGCTCGAAAAGAACGATGGAGAGGGGGGACAAGATTTATCCTGGTTCAGGCCCTCTCAATATGAGGAGTAATACCCTATTCCAGCCTTCGGCGGATTAATGGATGTAATCCACTGTTTGTTGTTGTATGATATTGTGTTCGGGTGCCCAAGAGAGGCTCCCCCGACTCCCCTTATATAGGGTTGAGGAGCCGGGTTACATGGAAAGGCCCAGCCAGATACGGCTTGAGTTTCCTAAATCTATACTAGGAAGTACTCGGCCGGGACTCTATACCCTGCCTTGGGATACAAGACAACATGGCAACCAAGTCCTAATCTATTACATATCACATAGATGTGGGCCACCTCCTATCTCTAGTCGGATAAGAGGCCGAGTGGTACCCGGTACCCATATCGTCCACAGTAGCCCCCGAGTCCTTCACAGTCAAGTTGCAGCTATCCCTCGCGGTTCTTGACGAATGCCGAGTGCTTCTATTTCATCATGTGATTTTCTGAGTGCTTCCTTGTAGGATCCTCCTTCGATTGTCTTGCAAAGAGGCTGTGGAGGGCTCCATCTTCGAGAGTAAAGAAATTGGGGCGCCGAATAGGCGCACCTATTAGGTGTAGCCCCCGACTCTATGATTAGTTGGGAAACAACAAAACTTAGAGTCTATTAGGACTAATAATATGTCTTGAGCTTAGCGTCGATCACCGGAATGATAGGCCAGAGGCTAAATCTGCATAGCTGGAGCCAAATGCAATAAATCATCTTGATTTTATCAAGGAAAATATCTTAGGAGCGCTGAATAGGCGCACCTATTAAGTGTAGCCCCCAACTCTATACTTAGTTGAGAAACAACTAGACTTAGAGTCAAGTCTTGTACTTATTCTTTTCGAATTAAGCACCCACACCATAAGTTTAGCTTAGCATCGATCATCCGAGTGGATCACTTGGACAATAGGCCAGAGGCATAATATTATACGCATAGCTAGAGCCAAATGCGATTTTTATTCAGATATACATGTATCCTCATCTTGACTATGTCAAGGAAAATAACTTAGCATCGATTATCCAAATGATTTGGACAATAGGCCAGAGGCTTAATATCTCACTGATGGGCTTTTAGCCGAGTGGATTTGTTAGAGAAGTAACAATTTGCACCTTAATTTTAATAAGGATAAGCAAACCCTATAGATAGTTACTCTCTTGTGTCGCATTATCGTCGTTCGGCAAATACCAAAGAGCATGTTGCGATTTGCACCGAGTAAACCGCATGTGATTTTTCATCACCTTATGGCACAAAGGGCATGCTTAAAATTGTCGGGCTGTATAAAGTTCAGCTTAGCATCGATCACCTAAGTGATAGGCCAGAGGCTTCTTGATTATGATAATAACCGAGTTGTCTAGTTGTTATAGCAGTCGGCTGCTCTTTATCTAGTTGTTTTAGCAGTCGGCTGCTTTTCGTCTAGTTGTTGTAGGAGTCGGCTGCTTTTTATCTAGTTGTTGTAGCAGACGGCTGTTTTTTATCTAGTTGTTATAGCAGTCGGCTGTTTTACGTTGAGTGTATGCAGAATACCAGTCATGCGAGTGTCGTTGTCCGCGTGTAGGATGCCGAGTAGTGTCTTCAGAGTAATATAATGACCAATATAGCGATGGCCAAGTAATGCAACCTTCAGGGACGCACATCACCCGATAAAGTAGTAGGAATGACTGGTGTCATAGTCGGCGAACAAAATGCGACTCCGGTGGCCATGAAGCTCGCATTGCTGTTCACAGGAATATCATCCAAAGTGACGCGATCTTGACAAGTGACGCGATCTGTCGCTGGTAGAACATAATAACCTATAAGCTTGCCCATCTTGACATCGAACTCCCAGGATGGCAGTTAGAGAGCTGATGAATGATGTCTTCTTAATCCTGATTCAGGAAACATCTGGCCAAGTGGACCACGATCTGAAAGCAGATTGATGTAGGCTTCTGTAATGACGACAACATCTTGGAGACAGCTAGCTGGCTGCATGTCTCGCTGACTTGTTTAGCATACTAGCGCCTCCTCGTTTGATCTTATGTATGCTTGATGCATGCACGAAGCCAATGGATGACTGAATCTGATTGGTCGGCCGGGTTGCAGCTGATGATAGCGATGGTATGCTGGTGTAGTTCCACGATATGCACGTGTACGCCATGAAAGCTAGGCATGACTCGGCTGAGATTGCACCAACCTGTGTCCATCGATCGCCGAGCGCATATATGAGTAAGCTTCTGACCATTTGGTGTAATTAATCCGTGTATATTTCGTTGATCTGTCCGATCAGAACTTCAAGTAGAAAATACTGCTGATGCAGCAATTGGCCGACTCGAACAACGAGGTCATATGCCTGATTTTGTAGAGAGAAAATCATCTTGTTTGTACGTCATGGCTTATCAGCTATATAACTGATCTTGATAGATATACTGCATATGTCATCGGTTAGTGCTTTGCGCCATTGAATCCTGCTGATCTGTATGAAGGTGGCTTCGTAGCTTGTTGTAGGTCAAAGCCTCATGGTGCTGCATGGCGACGTGATACGATCAGATTGGCCACTCCCATCTAATCATCTCTCCAAATCAGTCATCAGCTTTAGCCGGCAATGAGTGTCGTTTGATGGCTTCGCTCACAATGCATTTGGTATGGTAGCTATGTCGGCCTCACGGCCATACGCGCTCTGCCATCGCCTCCACCAGTTTTGCTTCATGCCGCGTTGTGAACGACGCACGTATGGACATGACCAGATTGGATGGCAATCCTTCTCTGATGTAAACCCAAAATTGATCTCCAAGTACAAGCTTGCACTACCGGAAAACGGTATTTTGCCGTGCGTGCATACGTTTGCCGTGCCTGAAATGTCGGGCGCACGGCAAACACCACCTTTGCCGTGTGCCAACAGTGCAACGCACGGCAAACACGCGGCGCACGGTAGAAGGGCAGTTTGCCGTGCGCCAAATATAAAGCGCACGGCAAAATCAATCTTTGCCGTGCGCCGACCAAGCGACGCACGGCAAACACACGAACGGCTGGCCGGCGACGGTGGCGACGGCCGTTAACGTTCGCCGTGC
>CM002478.1:6839104-6868628 GCA_000325765.3 Leersia perrieri
GCCGTGCAGCCTTTGCCGTGCGCATAGGAAAAAACCGCACGGCAAAGGCTTTGCCGTGCGGATTTGGGGCTTTGCCGTGCGCTCCAGGCGCACGGCAGACACCCTGTTTCCCGTAGTGTTGTACGTGCTTGCCCTTATCCGACTGGAGATGCATATTACGCCGGCGAGGACTCCGAGTCGTATGAGGCACGGAACATTGCCGTCCGTGACCTTGGCTGGTTTGGTGATTCCACCACGCCAATCCAAATGATAATTAGAGATTAAAAAGAACATGCATGCTTTGCATGCATGCAGCAATATATAGTCCTCTGTATTGGTGCTTTATGCATGGTTGGTTGGCACAGGCGTACAGCCATGGGTACACGTTCTGCTGGTTTTGTCACTGTTGATCGGTAGAAGCAATTCATCTGGCGCTGAGTTCTCGAGGATATGCGACCAATAGATAAAAAATAACTGATATTGGAGGCGTCATTGGGAACATAACTCCGAGGGTGACGTCATGCTGACAGATAATGCGGCAGAGCCTGTATGACGATCAGCTGGCTCCTGTGTGCATGTACACGTTGGCCCACACACTGTATGTCTAGGGTTCAACACCCGTGGTGTGAGGCGACGAGCATCCTTGGAACAAATCTTTGCCGCTCTATGGATCTGAGTGTGCATGTATCCAGCAAAGTCACAGCCAAGCTGTGATTGGTGTTGTAGTCTATTGTCAATGTCCGAGTAGTGCGGTGCCGAGGGGAATGTGACTTATGTAGTAAAGCGGCAAACAAGCAAGGTAGCCCTCAGGGGCATACGTTACTCGGCTTGATGATGTTTGAGTCTCGACTGGCACAAATACCCGGCTGACAGCCCTCATGTGGCATGTCTTGTGTCTCTCCCGACTGGTTTAGTCTTCATATATAGGAGATAGGGACATGGTCCCGAGTTATCATAATGTCATTCGGATCTAGGCCCTGTGTGAATAAATATATAGATGAGTAGTATCTGATATAAAAAATAACTACTCAAAATAAAAAATGAGTAGTATAGTCAAATGTGTATTTCTCCTCTCATTGATCTTGATTTCCCCGAGTAGTTTGTCTCATACGTTTATACACTCGCCCAACATGGAGCTGAGTTTTACGATTTGAAACTTTTGCTACTCAAGTACTTTTGAAATCTTAAAGAGAAAAATACTTTATAAACATGGTTGTCTCTCTTATTGATATAAATTTCTCTAAGTAGTTTGTCTCATACGTACACTCGGCCAACATGGAGCTGAGTTTCACAATCTAAAACTTTTGTTACTCAGATACTTTGGCCATCTTTAAGAGAAACAACAAAAATTTCCTCTTATTGATATTGATTTCCTCGAGTAGTTGACTCCATGCGTTTATACACTAGCCCAACATGGAGCTGAGTTTCACAGTCTGGAATTTGTGCTACTCAAGTACTCTCGCCATCGTTGAGAGAAAAAAAGCAAGATTTAAAAACTTGTAGTATAATACACATAGCCCCCGACTGGCTACTCAAGTGAGAAATCACTTGACGCAGGCAGTCGGAGTAAGTAAATAATAGAAATATAATGTAAAAAATAAGTAAAGGATAACTTAGCTTGTAAGTGTTTTTGCCGACTGAAGATATTTGACGATAATGATGTTAGCTGCCCTAGATCCAGATGTGACAGGCTCATGGCCATGCCCGAATGGAGAGCTAGGGAACCAAGTTACCGATCATAATTGTGCTGACCGCTCTTGGTCCAAACTCGATGGCTCGGGGCCATGACCGAGTGGAAAGCTAGAGGGAGTGAAGTGTTGAATTGATAATAATAACTCTCTGCATCCAAATCTGGACGGCTCATGGCCATGGCTGAGTCGAAATCGAGAGGAAATAAGCATCACTTGTTGTAAAAGTGGGCTAGTAAGCAACAACATCAGTGCCACCACACTTCACGATGGCTAAGAGAATGCTTCGTGAGTATGCTGCCTCTCTGCTGACAATGTACCCACAAGGCCACAGGTCAACATCGGGGATGGTGACTTCTACTTGAAGTCCAGCCTCATCACCATGGTGCAGGTTAGCCCGTTCTGTGGCAAGCCACACGAAGATGCCATTGCACACCTCCAGCAGTTCCTGGAGATATGCAGCATGTACAAGGTGAAGGGAGTCTCAGCTGATGCAATCCGACTCTGACTGTTCTATTTTCCCTCCTTAGGAAGCCGAAGCACTGGTTCTTCGCCAATCGTGCGACCGTCGACACCTGGAGCAAGTGTTCGACGGCATTTCGGGAGAAGTTCTCCCGATGGGCCAGACAAATGCCCTTCGCGGAAGGATTTCCAACTTCTAACAGGCGAAGGATGAATCCATACCAGAACCTTGGGAGCGTTCGTAGGAGTACATTGCCGTCTGTCCTCATCATGGGATGGATGACTGGCTCATTATGCAGAGCTTCTACAACGGACTCCTTCCTTCGTCCCGCGATCACCTGGAGGGGCTTTCTTCTCTAAGACAGTTCGGGCAGCCACCGAGCTGATCGAGAAGATGGTCTCCAACCAGGGCTGGAGCAATGAACGACTCCAACCCCGTCAGCGAGGTACTCATGCCGTCAAGGAGGCAGACATGCTCGCTGTGAAGATTGACCTCCTCATGAAGAAAGTTGAAGATCAAGAGAGGGGCCGATCATTTGGGATGGTAAATGCCTTGGACTCGCACATGACGTGGGAAGACTGCGGCGGCACACGACATTCCGGGAAGGACTGCCCCGAAACTCGTGCCGAGGCGATGTACATGGGGAACAATTTCCGTCCCCAGGGTGGTCAAAGGTGGAATATAATCAACCTCGACCACAGTACCAAGGAGGCAACAACGGGCAAGATAACTATCAAACCCATAGTTATTCTGGTCCTAGCCCCTTGAGGGATGTTATTGCTAGCCAAGCTAAAATTAATGAGGCAATTAATAAGAAGCTAGCTGCAAATGATAAGCTCCTGGAAAATATTAATGTTAAGCTAGATGGCTTTGCTTCCGCATTCTAAAACCAACTTAGCATTAATAAGATGCAAGAGACCCAGCTGGCGTAGCTTGCTGCCTTAGTACCTGTGCATAAGTCTGGGAAGATACCTGGGCAACCAGCATCTTCCGTAGAAAATGTTAAGGCTGTGACCACGAGAGGGGGTAAGACCACCTGTGATCCGCCGAACCCTAATCATGCAAGGACCAGCAGCAGCAGCAAGGAAGCAGCACCATCCAGCCCTATTGAGGAGGCAGTAGAACCACAGTCGGTGCCGCAGGCCTACTCCGATACAACACTGCTGCCATTCCCTCAGCGGCACAGGAAGCCATCCGTAGACGAGCAGTTCACTCGGTTTGTGGAAGTCATCCAGAAGATCCACATCAACGTGCCGCTGCTGGATGCCATGAGGGTGCTGACTTACACTCGATACCTGAAGGACATCCTTAACAACAAGAGGCCACTGCCGACAGAGTTAGTGAAGCTCACGGAGGAGTGTAGCGAGGCTATACTCCACCAGATTCCCGAGAAGAAGTCCCACCATCACATGCTCAATCGGGGATCAACAGTTCAGCCAGGCTCTATGCGACCTTAGAGCCAGCGTCAGCATGATGCCCAAGGCTGTCTTCGACAAGCTCAACTTCACCGAGCTGAAGCCCAATCAATGCGTCTCCAGCTGGCTGACTCTTTAGTCTGCCATCCGGCGGGTATTGTCGAAGATGTGCCAGTGAAGATTTGGGATCTCTTTAAACTAGTGGACTTCGTCGTGTTGGTAATGGCAGAAAGGGACATGACGCTCATCCTTGGGCGTCCGTTCCTCAACACTGCCGAAGCCACTATCAATGTCCGTTCCACATTGATGGGAAGAGGGAGAAGTTCGAGTTTTGTCCCAAGGCCCTAAAACAATGCTCGATGATCAAGATCAAGTATGGGGCCGACTGTTGACGGCTTTTAATGCAACATTTTATGCCGTCAACTCCTACAAAGTTCACATAAAATAAATGATCCAACATGGTGATAGGAGTTTACTTCTAACCATTTCCATAAATGTTGGTGAAATATTTGTGTGCAGGAACTTATACCCAAAGTGGAGAGAAAACAAGCTACAAAGTGGGAGTTGCAATTTCGTTGAAGCCCATGGAGTGTCAAGCCCATAAATCCAGAAAAATGTAACAACCGAGGCTATGGCACGATAATATGGCCCACTAGGCCCACTAGCAAGAACCTAGAAAAGGCCGAAGGGATTTGGGCTTGGCCAGGGTTTGGCCTTGGCCAGGGTTTGGCCAAACCCAATGGTTCGGCCGAACCGACCTTGCGCCGCCACATCTCCAGCTTCCATGTGGACGACCGGGATTGCACCCCAATGGCGGTTACCAGGGGCATTACCGACAATTCTAACTGTCACAACCATCATTGAGGAGGCTATAAATAGAGCACTCACTTCATACTTAGAACACACACCAAAGCTTGAGCTGAATTATAAGAGGTTCTATTGTACACTTTTGTGTACTAGATTAGGGAGAGAGTGAAGTAGAAGTCGTCGGAGGAGTCCCGGAGTTGTCAGTAACTTTTCCCTCTTACTTTTACTTTATCAAATACTCATGCTTTAATAGAAATATTATTCTGAGTACTTGATTTTATTATCATAGGATTTATTTCTCAGTTAGTTCTTAGCAGAATACTGGATTACTATTTACTATAAATAATGCATTTATAGTAATTGCTTGGGTGCTTAATTAACACTGAAGTAGTAATTAATCTGCTTTGGCAAGGTGTCTAGGTAGATAATTTCCAGTAATTGTCGCACATCACACAGTTAGCTTGAGGCAAGTGTAGAGGTGGTGACAACCCTTGAGATCACGTAGTCCTCCCTGTGTGGGTGTGTGGTACCTCGCTAGATCCTAGGGCAGTGAGTCACTAGTTGCTCGAAGTATCTCTGCTAGGATTAAATAAGCTTCCGATAGACACTGTCTCTTACGAGTAAATCCTCTCAACCCTTTGGCCTATCATTAGCTTGTGTCCTTAGATGAACTAGGGGAGGGTTAGTCACATTGTTCCCTGTGGATTCGATACCCTAGGAATACTCCTTAGGGGAAGTGCTACAGCGATATTTCGTTCGCTTGGGGATTTATTCTGTGGACGACAAGAATTACCAACCAGCATTTCTGGCGCCGTTGCCAGGGAACAGTTGCTGATTTTATCATTTTCAAACCCAAAAACCTAAGCTAGCCCGATCGGTCAAGCACTAGAAAGAGGGCACAGTGCAATCGCTCACTGCATCAAAACCAAAGAAAGAAAGAAGGGAAGAGAAGAACAAGAAGAGTGAGATCGATGGCTTGGCAACAAGGTTAAGAATCAACAGATCAAAGTCAGTCAGACCTCAACACTACAAGAATCGATCTCTGGCGGCGCTGCAACGGCGCCGTTCTGACGCGCCTCGGCGACTCTACGCGCGAATGGCAAATCTGGGTCTACAACAGCCGCTTGGCTTGATTCCAGCGTTCCCTGTGGCGGAGGAAGTCACAATCCTACCCTTCTCAAATTAGCAGCTGGATGCAAATGGTATCTCTCCCCCCACCAAGGTAACTTGTATCACTGCATTTGCGTATTTACTTTCCACATTGCATCTAACAATTTAAAACAACATAAAAATTTGCAAAACAAGAAAATACCAAAAATATAGGATAGATTTCCCTATGCTAGGTAAGACATCTTAATTTCTCCATGTTGAAATAATGAACAGTTGCTCTGTTTATATGTCTTTGATATATAGGTTCATAGTAGAATAATCTCTAGGTCTTAAGTGGGAAAGTCATTCCATGCCTAACTTGTGGTAAATATTGTAGTAACTATCCTGAGCTGAACCTAGGTTGTTGAGAAATATGATATGATAAGTAGAAGTGTGGTGAACCTGTTCAAAACTTAGCTTGAATTCTGCATGATTTCTTTTCAAAATGTTAAAATAAAAAGTACCTCATTTGATATGAAATGCCTACCAGAGCCAAAAATGATTTCCATGATAAACCCTACATATTTTGGTTACTTGTACTTCCATTGAACTTTGTCAAATTCGATGACTTGTGTAGATGTTCTTCATGTCCTGGGATTGAGATCAAACACCCACTTACACATGCTTGACTTCTACACTGGAAGCAGCATCCATTCCATTTCCATCCACCATTTTCATTCCACCAAATAAAGCTCCACAAAAATATGCTCATACTCCAATAGCCAAAATCCAAAATAGAGCAGAGAGACCCATTGCCAAAAATCAAGAGTGCAAACTCTTTCAAAAAAATATATTCCCCAATAAAGCAAGAGTGGCTACAAAAATACTCCCTCACAAAAAGGCTTTCAAAGGAGGAGAGACTTCATTCCATAAAAAGGAGCCAAAATAAATTCCACATCCACTTTCACCTCATCTACCATACACTGTGCACGATCTCGGTCTTGGGTATGGATTACTTTCTGCTTTAGTCATAGTTTTCGACTTAGTAATAAATGTGAATGCAGGTATGCCTCACTTGATTCCTACCAAACTCCACATATAAACCTTTAGAGTAAGATCAATGAGACACTCTTGGTGAGGTATATACACACTTGAGTGACGAGGGAATCACATGAGGAACTTGTTTTCATTTTCAAAAACCTTTTGAAAACCCTGGAATAAAAAGTTAAACTAGAACAGGTGAATAATGTTCTACAAGTTGTTCTATCTCTCAACCGCTGAAGGCTAGGCAAAGGTATGTTCTATTTTCATGAACACAAGTCTATAGATATAGGATGTGCTAGCTTGCTTAAGTTTTAGAGGGTATTTTACCATGCACCTGTAAATCTAGGATATATGACTTTGTAGCAACTCCTTATCAACAACCAAGTTTAATTTCTATTAGTTCCTTTACTCGGGACGAGCAAAAGTTCAAGTTTGGGGGGTTTTATTGACGGTCGTTATAGCAACATTTCGACCGTCAATTTAACTAAAATAATGGAGAGTAGGATATGCTTGCAATTCATATTTATTTCAGAATAATATAGTTCCACTTGTACGTGGAGAACATTTGCTTGTAGGGAAAATACATAAAATGGAGAATATAAGTGGGAGAAAACCTCACTACCAAGCAAACTTGTGGATGAGAGGGACAGCTGGCGGTTATGATAACTGTCTTCGTACCAATAACCATCATAAGGGCCCACCTGTCAGTGCACCAGACAAAGGAGATGTTGGTGGGAGGCGGCCTGGTTCGGCCGAACCAGAGGCACCGCCTCTCCTACCGATCTTCCACGTGGCGACTGCTGGTTGGATGCTGATGGCGATTTGCAGGGGCACTCTGGTCATTTCCTCTCCTCCGCACGGTCGATGGACAGGGCGCCTCCCTCCACTCCGGCGGCGCGTCGTCCACCTCTCCTCCGCACGGGTGACGGCCAGGGCGTCTCCGTCCACTCCGGCGGCCGCGCCCTCCACTCCGGCTCCATCGGCGGGCAGATCGCCGCACTCCACTCCAGCGTCCACGTCCTCCTATCCGGTGGCAGGCAGCCCACTGAAATTGAAACGGAATCATCGATGCAGCAGTTTACTCACATTGATCGATCCATTCTGGCCTGATTTTGAGGTAGGAAGTGCTCACGAATGTCAAATGGAATAAGCTGAATCGATATTAGCAATGAACTTAATTTGCCAGTTGCCACTACCTAGGATGCTTTGATTCATATATAATTGGATGGCATGATTGATAGGCTAGCTTTCTGTTAGCGATGGCATTTTCTTGATTAATTCTTTTTGCACACCAGTCGTTTGACAAAATGCTTCAGCTGTGTAGGCACATTTTGTTTCTTTTCTCCATCATTATTAGTTACTGATGAACGTAGGGTATGCTACTGACAGCTAAACTGAAATTCAGCACAATATTTAGAAGTTTTCGTTACAGACATACAATATTTCGAGGTGATTTTTTTACTTAACACCATTGTGATTTTTGGCAAGTTGTTGCCCTGACAATTCTGGGTAAATAAATATTTTCCTGTATATTTTCTGAAGTAGTCGATTATAAAATGGATTTTGTACATAACACATAATGGTGATATTTTGCAAGTGTTGTTTCCCTGACACCGGCAGCCCTGCCCTCCTCACACGGCGACCGGCGCCGTATGGCCCCACCTCAGTTGGTATTGGTACTGTTTATTGCTATTGCTACTGTTTAAACCTTAATCCTAGCTTCTACGAAGAACTACTCTGTCATCTTTATCTTTATTGTTAGAAAATATATTGTTTCAGTATTCACTGTTATTGGAAATATATTCATTGTTGTTGGAAAATATATTGTTTGTAAATATAATGCTTCAATGTTCATTTTTGTTGGAGTGCAACTGTGGATGGATGCAGATTTGCATGAGTCTGTTCTATCCTATTGCATAAACTTTCTTTCCATGAATACTGCTAATTTCTTAGTCAACATCTGTTTGGAAGCTTACAATGTAGTTTCATAAATTTAGATTAACGAATTATCAGTTTAGCCAATATTGGTTTTGTTGATTTGTGATGGATTGTGAATCCTGATTGTAAGTTCCTCTTCCTATATGAAATGGACAAGGCCAAATTGTCTACATACACTTAAATCCGGTGTTATCTTATTTCTCATATAGTGGTAATTTGTTCTATTAGGACTGAGGTTACATTGCAATGGACAATGCCAAAATGTCTACACCAGATTATCAACACCATCAGGTTAGTTTTCCTAATGTTGACTTTATGATATAATCCATGGACACACACTTAAATTCAGTGTTTGATTTGATGTGTGAGGAAGAAGTGCTTGGTGATGTTACAAACTTAAGTGCTGCCGAAGTTAGACGAAAGCGTGAAAGGGAGAGATATGCTTCACTCTCCGCTGACGAAAAAGAAGCTAGACTTCAAAAGAACCGTGACTACAGGCGGAGGAAAAGGGAGGCAACTACTGTACTATCAGGTACCATTCGTAACTAATTGTGTTTTTTTGGTCAATCTGACTGCGGGTTACTAACTATAGATCGATTAAATGCAGGATCACATGGGGTTGTTACTAATTTAAGTGCACCCGAACTTAGTCTAGGGTACATTGTCTAGGGGAGTGTCGCGGGAGACCACAAGAATTCTTTCGAAGCCACGAACTGATATTGATAACACAGGGAAAAGCACCAAAAATAATGTATATAAAGAAGTTTTAGTTTAATCCATGCCAGCAAGCCTTTAAACCATTTTTGTTATATTCTCCTGAAACTAAATGATAATTTATTAGTATGAAACAATTTTATTCCTGTTTTTGTGTTTTATACTTGAAGACAAACTGAATCCAAAACAGCTGCTGCATAGAGTTAACATATAGAGTTGACTTTATCTTAAGTGTAGTTTCGCAGGTTGACGACTTATGAGCAACCTGAACAGTTTCTAAATGAGATGACAAGGACTGCAAGCTTCTCCAGCAGTATTTTACGAAGGCACTGAGATGTGAAGGCCTTCCCTTCCTGCATTCACGAATGGGATTTATTCGTTCTCTTAACCTTTTCTTTCAAATTGAGATGAACAAGGATTTGATTACTTGATTTTTTTTCAGACATGCAGCAGTCACAACTCAGAACTGAAGATGAGCTCAGTTTCAGTTCTGCGAAGTTAAGTGCAACAGAGGACCATCCATGTTGACATGAGCAAGGCAAGCAACAGCGAATAAACCCGATTCACATTTCCTTTTATTTAAACCTGTTTTTCGATCGTACAGAATAACAGAAGTTCTTACACTTACTGACACTCATTCTTTTGGGTATGATTAAGCTTCTCTTGATGCAGCACAAATTGATTTCTGTCTTGCTACATTCAGCCCTGAAGGTGAGATCATCTACCTTATAAGTGCCCTCTGCATCTGTAAATTGCAAGTCCATTTACATAAAAGCCAAATTTGTCAATGAGGGTCCTGTCAGACCATCTTTTCAATCAGAGGCCTTTCAGTGAAAATTTTGGTAGTTTTCTTGCCATATAAATGCAATAACAACCTTGGAGAATTCCTTGAGTTCAGAATAAAGTTTGACATGCATTTAAGCCTTAATATTCTATTGGCATGGAATTTATCCTTCTGAGTTCTGAACAAGACTGATTTGTTTTCCTTCAAGGCCTGGCCCAGCAATCTTTTTGCTGGTAAAGATTCTTTTCCTCAAGCTCCTTTACTAGCAAAAATATTGCTCGCATTTATCCTTCAGAACTCTAAACAAGACTGAATTCTTTTCCTTCTTGAATTTTCAATATGCAATTTCTGTGAATTGTCCTAACTACAGACTTGAATTTCCATTAGCTGAACAAGCAATGGTTAGACAAGAGGTGAAGGTTCCTTATATCTTGATTATAGCAAGGTCATGCCGTCTTATATGAAATTAGAAGGAACAAATTTGACTTGGTACAGATCTCGAAGAAGAAAATGTAGTATTGCTCTGTACTCCGACAGGAATTATTATTCCTAATAAGTTTCTTGTCAGTGAAAATAATTTGTAATCAGTTGCTAATTAATAACTGATGGGTGTTCTTTCTATGGTGTAACTGTTCTTATTTAGTTTTTTTTAATGAAGACAACATGTTATGGTAATTGAAGCTGATGATTTTCACAACAATAACCGAGTATTTTTGCCCTCTGGGAATAGCTGTGCAATACCAGATTTCCTAAGCAATTGATATTTAAGATCAATAGAGAAAAGTGAACTTTCACTATTTATTTCATTAGTGCTTTTTAAAATGCTTTTCTTCCATGAAAGATTTGATAATTACGAAATGGATACAAATGCTTGTATCCTACAATAATTTAGGCTTTTGCTGTATCTGTTCACAATGTCAACTTTTACTGGTTCATAGTTCAATGGTCATTGCTTGCCATAAACTTGCTGATCTGTTCTATTTCACCTTTGAAACAACCTTAAGTATCGCTGGATTGTTTCTCTCTCTTAATATTTAGCCTGTTAAGGTGCTTGGTAGTTAGTTTCTCCTCATACTACACTCCTGTTTTGTTTTTATTTCATAAGAGTTAGTGCATACTGTAATCGTATGCTATTCCTTTACAACAAAATTTGGTACTATATATACTCATACTTAATATATTTCCTAAACAAATCTTGCCATTGAAATAATATTATAATTCTAAAACAATCGTGACATAAAGTAGTTATGTGTTGATGTTATTTCCTTCCTACAGACTGATTGGGAGGGTGGATATTTCCCACTCACTATGCAATTCAGTGAAGACTACCCAACTAACCCTCCTTCCTGCAAGTTCCCATTCGGTTTCTCCCACATCAATGTATATGACTCTGGGGCAGTATGCCTATCAATCTTGAGCTTTGTAATTTATGCCTATGATTTCCTCACAGGCACCAGCAACAACAAACAGTAGCTTTTGCATCAGACATATTGGTTGTAGAATGTTGTGTGGCATATTTCACGATGTAATTTATTTGCTAATCGTTAACCTTTTCATCTAATTAGCATGAGTGTCGTTTAAATATTACCGTAGCGGTAGCACGGGCATTTTACTAGTAATATTAGAAAGGTTAGTTCTTTACAATCATTCCTTGGGATTAAATAAATACGATACCTTGGAATACTTCCGGGTGAAATGCTACAATGGTATCCATGTGCTTGCGAATTTATTCTGTGAACCATAGATTACCCATAGATTATTTCGAATTGCTATCTTTGGAATTCTGTTTCCTAGTATGACGATAAGAAATACCAACAAAGACTATGGGGAAGCTATGGAGGAAGTGGAAATCAGAGCTGAATGTGCAATATATTAAGAACGAACTCACGCCGTTTAAGGCCTACGGAAAGATAGCGCAGGCCCAGTGGGATGAGTTCATCGCCTTGAAGACATCGGAGGCAGAAAAGGCGAAGAGCCGGAAGATGGCTGAATCTGGAATTTTCAGTACTCTGAAGCCAACTTTAGGAATTTGGCAAAATTTGATCAAACCTGATTAGGTGAAACCTTTTCAGCTAAAATGTGAACCAACATATGTAGTGCAAACCCCAGGTTTTGGTGGAACTAATTCAACCTCTAGCTATTACTGATTCTTCTCCTCAAAACTGAAACTAGACTAAGCCTAGGACTTAGAAAATTCAGCAAAGTCTGGAATGCCTGAATTTAATGTCATTTAGGTCAATTAAATTAAACCATAAGCCTTTTGTGGGAAATCAATTCAACCAAGCTGAAGTACACATTTTAGAGGACCATGAGGTCCCATTAGCAACTAGTGATCAGCCATCTACCATAGCCACACATGGAGGAGAAAATCCTTGGCAGCACAGAGATCACACTTAGATTTTTTGAGCTGTTCCTTGCTCTAGAAGCCTGACCAGTGGGCCCACAGGCCCTGGGACCCACATGTCAGGCCCACACACTAGCCTAGTCTCCCAGGGACACAAGGTGACGCACCTACGATGCTCTCCACGCGTCTCCTTCTCCCTCAGCCTGCCCTAGGACGTGCCACGACGCCGTCGTGCTATCGACTTCCACCGTTTTGCGCGAAACTTCATCCACACGCATTCCTGGAGATGTACATCACGTTCCCATAGTTTGCGCCGCTAGAAACCCTAACCAAAGCGAGAGACGTCGTCGTCTTCTTTGGCTCCAGAGGGCTAATCGTCGTCGCACCTGTGCCCTGGTGAGCTTCGCTCTTGCTGTTCTAGCCCATCGTGACCGCCTCCCCACGCCCTACTCACTGGTGCCTTTCTTTTTCTCTAAGCCTAAGATCGAGCAGGTGGCGGGCCGCCGGAACCCGTCGAACCTCAATTGGCTGTCCCTCGGCGTTGAAGCCAAGACAGCCTATGGGATCACTGCCAACTCCTTCACCTCGTTCTAGTACATCTGTGAACGTGAGGAATCGACCCCGGAACCCCTGTGCCGCGGACGTCGTTGTCTTCATCCTCTCTGGCCAAGAGCTCCTCCGCTGTGGATCTGCCTCCTCCGGTGAGCTCGGGCTCGATTGATTCGTTTTCTTGCATCTCCACGCCCTAAGCAAGCTTCCCGCGTTGATCATTTAGCAGGCCGAAGCCCGAAGCGTGCTGCCGCCGTGAAACCCATGGAAAGTTGCCACCGCCGGTCATCGTCCATCGTCGCCACCGCTCCTCAGAACCCGCCAACCCATGCGAGCTGTTGGTTGAACGCCCTTGGACACCAAGGCACCTTATGCATGCACCAATTGGACCAAAACCAAGCCCGAACGCATCACCACCCCCATTAGCTTCGTACGGCCACTAGGAGTATTTCGCCTTTTGGCTGCCACCTAGGAAACCCATCCAATCGCCGGTGCCGCCGCGATTTAATTTGCCGGTCGCCGTTGCTCCAAACCGCCGTGCCGCCGTGACTCGCCGGCCGTCTAATCCCGGCCACCTCGCGCCATGACATCACCACCACTAAGACCGCATGGACTCCCTCTCCATTTCACCTTCAGACCACACCGTAGTCGCGCCGCCGGCGCCGGCGAGCAGCTGCTCGGCCTCTCCACGATGGCCATGCGTCGCTGACGCGTGGGCCCAGCGTAATTAGCGCGGGGGACTGGATTAGAAATAGTTTAAAACTTGTGAGGGCCAAAACGTAAACAGCAAGAGAATGACCGGTGGACCCAAGGACCCAAATGCAAATAATTAAAACTTGATAGACTCTTAAACACGTGGCAGGCACCGCGGGTTTAACCCTAGGTTTTCCCAGGGGGTTTTCTGCAAAAGTATTACACTGACATGTGGGCCGCCGGCTGAATTAAAATTTGAAAATAAAAAGGAAATAGCTGTTGGTTTTATATTTGAACTAGAAAAGTGAATTAAATTGGAAAAATTGTAGTAAATTCATCCTAAGTCCAAATTAGGTCAAACCAATTTTGTTAGATTCATAAAATTATATTTTACTGTAGGTTTAAACTAGGTACCTTATGTACTGGAAAAAAATCCCTAAAATTTGAATAGTAAACAATTAGGGTAAAATATAACTTGAACTTGTAAAATCCCTACAAAATTCATGCTTACTCCAAAAATAGTGAAACCAATTTTGCTAGTCTTCTAAGATCATTCTCTGTAGGATGGTAATAGAAACCATACCCATACTTCTAAATAAAATGACACACAAATTTAATATAAAGGATCGGTTCTAATTAGATGTGAGAATTTGTAAAATTCATAACCCAGAAATGAAATCTGATAAAATAGAAATCCCTTCACCCCAAACAGCCTTAGACCAGTACCAACCCACTGCACAAACCTCATACATATTTCGTACATTTTGATTGTATTGTTTTCTTGTATTCATTCGCGTACCGTTAATTATATAGAGATCAATACTGTTGTTAGGAAGGTCGTTGATTGTGCTGCCGATCCAAGTGAAGTTTTTGCTGAGCAAGGCAAGTCCGCTCTTTCCTTTGAACACTTCCAATCCTATGATTATAATTGGGCAAAATGTTTGTTTTGCAAAATTGCATGCGGTAGTTAGTTATGTGATTAAAATCTATATGAATTGGGAAGTTGGTAAATATGTCCTATTTGCTGCATTATCCACCTTGACTACGTGATCACTCATTGTTTGTAACCCTAGAATGGTTGGAGTACTTCTAGTGCTCAAATGGTTATGTATTACCTTAATATGCCGCTATATGCTTGCCATGTTTCGGAAAATGCCACTATCTACTTTGGACAAATTAAACTTGTGAAAATGATGACTTTTAAAAGATGTGGACAATGGAGTGTCTAATGATTACTTGTGAACTAAATGACAATGAACTTGATTTGAGACTTGGGCGGCAAGTGGTACGCATATGGTATTAGTTGCGTGCCGATAGGGGGAGTGTTCGCCCGGGTTGATTATAGACCGAACTCTATGCCACAGACTATTGTGTACTGTACAACCACATGTGCTAGTATGGGATGGCCATAGCTAATTAAGTTGCACGTTGCCTAACCTTGCATTGGGAGGTCGTAGTAGTAACATGTGATATGCCAGCAACAGTACTGCGTGGCTATGTGTATGGATTATGAATGTAAATGAATTATCTTGAAAGTGGGGAGCAACGGTATAGTTCTGCCACCTGTGTATTGAACTTGGGCAACCGTATTGCTCTCATGAGGAAAACACCGTATTATTTTGCCTCATGTACAACAATGTAATGCCACGTGAGGAGGGGACTGTAACATCCTGCACGGCGTTAGGGTTGGTTGGCCACCTCTCCTGATGGCGCTAAGATCTAGGCTTAAGGCTAAGTTCTAGACTTAGTGTGGACTCCCATTCATCGTGCTCATGCAAGGACTAGGCAATAGGCGATGTAAAGGGTGTGTTGTGGCCTCTAGGCCACGCTCAACGTGTGGAGCGTGGGAGGTGCCAACGGGTACCGAAACACCTAGGGTGTACCTCCGGGCTTCTATCACATCCTGTGGGCTATTCTATAGCTGTATAAACTCTGTAGAGTCAAAACTAATCGATTAGCCATGCTCACGGTCAAGAGCGACATAGTATGTGCCATGGGTATAACTTTACAATTTTGAAGGTCTTGTGAACTTGAGAATTATGGTATGTTTTGATTATCCTATTATAGCTATTATGAATGGAGATGTGTATGAAGCATGGAAAAACACTACCTTGCGAGGTAGTTGATGATCGTTTACTCATGTTGTACAATTCTACTTACTTGTATTTACTTAAACTGTTTTACAAATTTCCGTTGTGAAATATTGCGAACAAAATTTAGCTTTATGCAACTTAGCCATATATAGCCTTCCACCAAATGGACTAGCATGTATGGTAGGTTTGTTCCTGACTTGCCGGTACATTATTTCAATAATGTACCGAGTCTTGCTTTATTTTCGTTGTTGTTGCTAGACCTTGCTGCAGGTGATGTAGGTTTGGATGATGAAGTTATTGCAGCTTGTGATGCCGCTTTCTAGGAGGAAGTTCTCACTAGGGCTTACCATAGTCGACAGCCTGTGGAGTAGGGTAGCCAAGCCTGCCGTGGAACTCTGAATATTCGGCTTGTAAGCCTATGTACCATTGTAGATGTATTAGGAGTAATTATGCTTATATTTGGTACCCTTTAAATGTTGTGATGACATTGCTTTGAGATGAATTGTGCGGTATTAGTTGTATCCTGGTACGACTAGTTGCGTACGAGGATGGGCTTCAGAATGGTCGGGACAACCGTGGAATAGCCTTTGTTGAGATCGAGTCCCTGGGGTACGTTTGTGGTCACCGCCATCGAGCGGATTGACGAGCGTATGACGTAGGAGACTGGTGTGGCTATTCTATCGGTTATCCTTTCTATTCCAAGTCTGGTGCTCAGAGTCCCTGTAGTTTAGTCTTTTGAGATGTGTTAGGTGCTGCGATGAGGGCAGATGGTTACAGTACCTATTTGGTTCTTATTCGAGATCCCGGTCCGCCAAATATTTCGTGCTGACATATCTCAAATGAGTACACCACCTGGATTCAAGGGCGTCCCCACACACTGTCAGAGCCTGCACCACAACACTCCGAGTCTCCGCCGTCAGAGCCTAAATTGCAGGCAACCATCAATGTTTTAGAATTGCCTATCCTGCCTAGACCATCGCTGCCAGAGTCATCCCAACCATTGCAATCGTAACCAGAGAGCCCTAAGGGTGCCGAAGTGCCAGTGATGGTAACGGCATTCTACCGAGATAGGGACAAGGATGTCGTGAACAAACAATTTGATGAAAAAAGTTGAAAGGCCTCGCGAAGGCCACACAAGACTACTTGAACTATATCAACTGCGATGATGTGCCGTTTCATTTTGAGAATGGCAAACCATTCATCCATCTCTGACAGCTAGTAGAAGGGCCGTGGCAAATGAAAAGATTTCATGAATGGTATACCAGGGCAAGCACCGAATTTGCAATTTCAATGTTTACACAGTTCGAGTGCCAGGGAAAATCTTTTGCAGCGGTGAAAGCTTAGTCACCATCTATTTCAAAGATTTGCATTCAGTCTACTGTCGGAAGAGGCTCGACGTCAGTTTAATTACCATCTGGTGCATGTAAGTGCATGAGGGGAACATGAAAATTCAATATATATTAACTATATGAGTAGCTGAATCACTTCATCTATTTTTCGGGATGAATTATGTAGCCAAAAATTGTCACAAACATGTCGGCTTCCTACACCCAGAACAGAAAAGTGAGTCAAGCCACACCTTCTCGTTAGACGAGAAGAATTTACCGGAACACGTTAAGATGATGACTCCCGATGAGAGGCAAGCATACGTTGACATGAGGCAGCACGAAAAGATGATCGATGTGGCTGCTTACATGGCCACATCACTTGTGGCTATGTCGGAGAAGGACTTTGTTTATGCCCCATATGGCGTTAAGTACGTATTAATATCCACTACGAGTATGTATGTGTAATCACGGGTCGACTAACAAATTTATTTTTGCAGAGACCATTGGATAGTATTTTTTTTCTCTTTCCACATAAAAATGATGTAGTCGTCTTCGATTCTCTCAACAAAAAAGCCGATGATTATCAGGACATTCTAAGAATTATTGATCTGTAAGTCATCTATGTATATGTATATATACATGTCGAGGGTTATTATTCTTATACATGACATGTTTTTATCTTTGAGTCATCTTGAAAGTGCAAGTGCCCTTAATATTGTTTTGGTGATTATTGACAAATCTAATTGTATGAGACTAATATTTTCATTAGTATTTATTTATGTAGTCCCATTTGGATATGATAATGAAAATGGTAAGAGGTATGTATTAAACTCCTATTGTTCTATATTTATCTCTCTCATGGGTCTAAGATATAGAATTAACTCCTTTTGTATCCTCTAAGACACATGTGCACATATCTCTCTTCATATTCATATGCATGCACATATTTAGGGGGAGCTAATTCTATGTCATCAACTCAACTTCATATGTTTTATATTGGGTTGTCATCCGTCACAAAAAGAAAAGGATCGAAAGATCTATGATAATCATGTGCGTGATTGTTATTTTGGTGATGCATGATAAACCGTCCATGGGATAAACCTTTTCTTTGAGTTGTTGAATAGGTCACTCCCGGACTTGAGTTGAGTTAGAATCATCTTCATTGATGTTGGACCTTTATGTTGACAAGTACGAAACTATGGAGATCAAGCTATATGAGTATAACCCTAATCTCCATCTATACATTGATGTGTCAACATATATTATTTCCATGTGATTGACTTATGCATTTGAGACTAATGTTTTGTTTGAGCCATATTTTATTTAGTCTTTGTTTACATTGAGAACATGGAGATGTGAAGGTATGCATTTACTGTTATGTGAATATTTGATAAATGTCTTCTATTCTTGTATAGTATAAACTCCAAATGTATCATCTTTAATTATGCATACATTTGCTTCACACATATATTTTGTATGCATACATTTAGGGGGAGCCAATCCTCTTTATTGTCTATGTATGTATTTGATCCTATGTTATTCAATTACATCTATTTAGGATCATTACATTTGAGCTTACATTTGAGTATATGACAGATGTGGTGTTGATTAATACTCATCATATTTATTCAAATCATTCATATGTGATCGGTTGGTCAACAAGTGGAGGTTGACAACCGGATCTTTGGGACTGACAATTTTATTAAGTTAAATGAAAAGAATAGGTCCCAAGAATTGCTAAAGGGTGTCGATGCTCAAGTGAGATCGTGTCACCTAGAGACAAGATTGACAAAGTAAATGCATTGAAGATGTGGGTTACAAAGTGGCTATCAATGGCAAGACGGTGAAGGGCAAGCGATACTCGGTCGTGATGGACCATGCATTGGTAAAGGGCAAGTAAGAGGCTTGGTGCCGAGGGACCGAACCCCGTGGTGAAGAATGAGTAAAGGCTTTGTCATGATGGACCGTGAGAGGCCGGTTGAAGCTACGAGTGGTCCGCATCAATCTTTTGACTAACATGAGATGACGTTGTTGGCATCCCTCAAGATCAAGAATGAAGATGGAACAAAGACATTCCTAGTGGTATAACTCTATTTCTATTTAATTTTGAGTATAGGAATGCCGTACTATTAAGAGGGATGCAACGCCGATGAGTTTGTTTATGTCTCGGTGCTCAAAGTAACCTATCCTAGTGCTATCTTGAGAGAAACCCAAGCTTTAACCTATAATAAGAGTGATTTTAGACCTTGTTGTGGGTTGGATTGGATAACCCTTTGAGTAAGCTTTCCATAGAGTCCAAGAACGTCGAAATCGGACTGCCGAGCAAAGAGTTATAGCCGTTTTAAGTCTGTGTTCTCAGAACATCCGAGAGATTATCGGATGTTCCGAAAATTGACCAGAACTTCCGACATCTAGAATTGCTCTCTGTATCCTTTCTCGGATGTTCCAAGAATTTTATCAGATGTTCCGAAATATGTTTTTTCTTAGGTTTGAGGTCGTCGGGATACTGAAAAAATACACTTCTCGGATGTTCCGAAAGGAGTCTTGGAACATCCGAAAAGAGCATCTTTTGCCCCCAACGGACAGAAATCTGTGTGGGGGTATCAATACCCCTCCTTCCTCCCCATCCTTGGGAGCTGTTGAAGAGGGAAACAAATCCACATCCAAAGCCAAATAGCCACCCCTAAATCCCCTACCTTTGTGTTGTCTCTTTGTGAGAGGTATTTGAGAAGGGGAGAGATTTGTGAGAGGGATTTGAGTGGAGGAGAAAGTTGATTTGAGGGATTTGAGAAGAGAAGAGTTGGGGATTGTGAGATTGAGAAGTTGAGAGCAAGAGGGATTCACTCCATATTTTGAGCATTGAGTTCATGGCAAGCAAATCGGTGATTGTGTTTGTTACTCTTGGTGGTTGAGGACACCTACACGGCTAGGCGTCGCCTCCGAGCCACCGATTCGTTTGTGGTGCGCCGGTGAAAGTTTGTGAAGGTTGGATCTCGCCTCCGCAAGGGAAGAGATGCCGCTAGTGGAAGGGGAGTGCATTTGTGCAACTCCGAGAAAAGGGTTAGTGAAGACCCGGCTCATCGGAGCTCCTTAACGGAGAGTAGCGATCCCCTCAAGGATCCGGACTTCAGGAAACACATCACGTGTTTCCTCTCTTGGTTTGCTTGTTCTCACTTCTTCTATATCATGCTTGAGCTTATTATTGCCCAATCTATTTGCATGATGTGTTGATCTATTTGGTGACCTCATACATTGCTTATATGCCTTGTTAGTCACCTTTTAGTTCATCTAGAAGTTATATGTTTGAGCTCCAATTTCATAGCTAATGCTTATCTTGTTATCCGCCGGACTTTTCGGTTAAGAACGGAAGTTTTGATTTCATATCAAAAATTCCGATTTGAACCGGAAAGCCCGAGATTCTAATTAGCTATGAAGTTGTCGATGAATTTTTAGGAACGCCCATTCACCCCCCCTCCCAGGCGACATCGAGGTCCTTTCACATCTAAATTAATTATCTGTCGAAATAGTTTGTTTAAGAGGCTTTTCCAGCAAACTAGAATATGATCCCAAAGAAAAGAAATACTCATCCGCAATAAGTGACCGGTAAGAAATACTCGTCCACGATACTAGTTAATTTTAATAAGAGTAAAATGCATCAGTGGTACCATAACTTGCGAGGTGGGTGCAATTTAGTCACACATCTTGTAAATTGCTCAAATGTGTCACTCATCTTGTGTTTAGGGTGCAAATTATATTAAACGTGCATAATATGTTCACCGTATTGATATCTTGTCCAAACATGTCCCCATCCGACCCGAAAATAAGCAAACTATCTATATTATCAGTGATAAATTCAATACGATATGAACTATATTAAATGAGTCACACAACTTGTTTCAGGGGTACAAATCTTATCAAAAAATCATATCACATGAAGTATTTGCGATCAAGTTGAATTTTGTTCTGAATTAATATGTCGCTTATGACCCAAGCAAATATGCAAACGATAAAAATGAAAGTTAACCTCATGTTTCACTTAGAACACTACATGTGTGCTTTAATATACACAATTGCATATAAATTAATATTCAATAATTTAATATAGTATGACTAAACTGCACCCACCACACAAGTTGTGGTACCGCTAGTGCATTTTACTCTTTTAATAAATGCATGTGTGTATCCTTTTAATTTACTGATGTACCTTATAACTAATGTTGAAAGTGTTGAAAACTAATGTTGAAAGTGTTAGAAGCAACATTTCTGGATATTACGCCTGCGAGTTTCTTAGGGTCAATGGGAAATATTGCGTGAATTACGACCTTGTAAGTACAAACATTCTTTACACTTGTTAAATTACTCGCTAACAGTTTCATTAATTAATCATGATCTCTGGGTGCAGCTTCCAAGAGTTGGCAAGTCCGATAGAGCGCTTGATGACACATCAATCCAGAACATACAGCGGGACATGTGCTCCTTCATCCACCATGAGTGCGCACATAAGCGCAGAAGGTTTTTTGACAAGATTGGAATTTTGTCCCTGCCAGAGTACGACACCCTCTCCAGCTGGCCACTCCCGCATCCATGACATAGCTAGCTAGGATTGATGTATTCATCAATGACCATTTTGTAAGACATCCTAACAATTAATATATGTGCGTGTGTATATATAGTACAACAATTGTATATATATCGATGACTTATATTTGTGTCGTCGGTCGATTGCTATCAATGTGCATATCGGCTTCATACTGTACATGCGACTCTAGAATACACAAACAAACAAAAGAACAAAAAAATCTATATATTTTGGTTTTATTTTTTAAAAAACGGGTACAATCTTCGCAGGCGGGCCATGTGTCACTATTCTGCCTGTTCAATAATTTTCCTAGCGGTCGGACCTATGTCTTCGCTGGCGGTTGCCTAAGTCATCCGCCACCAAAGACATGTCTTCGCTAGCGGTTTGCTTAGGTCAACCGCCAGTGAAGACATATTTACGCTGGCAGCTCTCGTAAGCCAACCGCATGTAAAGATATGTCTTCGCTGGCGGTTGTTTTGACCACCTGTGAAGCTCAATTCCAACACTGGCGGTCAGTTTTTGTGCCAACATAGATGGAAAATAGCCTCCAGAAAAAACCGATTCTGCAGTAGTGCAGACTGGTTTCGTGAAACTTAGACCATAAAACCCGGGATTTTATGTGATTTACTCTTATAGAAATCATTATATGCAAATTTTGATGAAGGCAATGTAGTTGAAGCGAGTCTAATAAAGCAACCACGTGACCAAGATTTATGACAAATTAAGAGTTAGAAATGTATTCGTTCACATGACCATTCGAAAATGATGTGTAAACAGGACAATGACCCAGCTGTCATGAGTTCAGATATATACGATCCATAAATAAACCAATTGCCATTATTTTCTCTAGTACTAAAAAACATTATTTGTTTTAATGTCTAACTAAATGAATTGTAGAAGCGTACCTTCTGCTAATTTAATTTCAAGATGACCTCTGGCAAGTGCTTTTATCCTCATAGAGTTCTCCGATCATGCATGGTGTGTACAGGAATCCCTCGTATGTACCACGACAATAACAATTAGGACATGAGCTGCCCAAATATTGAATCTTTGAGCTATCCAAATGATAGGCTAGCACTAAGTAATTTTCACGAATAAAGGCAACTTCCTTGTATGGATGAAACCCCGTTATATGAAAGTAGGCATAGCAGTCCTCGCTACCTTCAACTGTAAAAAAATCTTCCCTGTCAGAGTCCCAATCAAAATTCTTTTGCTTTTGCAGAGTTTCCTCAGTGCCATACACATCAGAGCTATCTTGCTCTAGGGTCCAAGGTCCATAAGTCCTCATATCATTACCATGGAGTGAAGATAAATATTTGTTATAGGGGCTAAGGTTATGTTCATATGTCAAGACCCTACATGATTCATTGAGGATCCAAACTCGTAGATGTGCCTCATGAATTATCCCAGCATACACACCTTTCTTTGACTTCCCAATAAATGGTTTTCCATCTTTGTCCTTCTCAAAAGTGGATGGCATTTTAATTACATCGTACCTATAGCTGGACAGTGAAATCCTGTAAAATATAAATTTCACGTACAAACCCATTGTTAATTTACAATTTATATATAGCTACTACAGAGTAAAACAATTTAAATATAATTAATTTATAAAATATCCATGCAACATGATAAACAAAGAGCAAATTTTGTTCACAAAGCAGAAGACTAGCAAATATACAAGCAATAAAATAAAAAGCTTCATGACACAAATAGAACTTTAATAATAAAGGGCTCCTTCGCCAGTGGCAGATTTACCTCCCGGCCGGGCTTCAAGCCGTTGGGCCGTTAATATTGGTGATTTACTACGCGTGTGAAACACCAGCTATTCTAGCTCCAAGCCTTCAAGGAATAATATAGGTAGTAACCATACAACACCATTAAAGTTCTATTTGTGTCATGAAGCTTTTTATTTTATTGCTTGTATATTTGCTAGTCTTGGTGCTAAGTCTTTTGTCCTTACATAATTTTATTAAACCAGGCATATACATATATCAATAAATGCGGCTTGGTTATGGCAGGAACAAAATGCCTTACAGAGCTTTACCCTTTCTGAGAGCAGCGTGTTAATGAGGTACCGCCGTAGCCTAATCCCCATGGCTTTGATTCACTACGAGAGAAAGCATCTTTAACCCCTGTTTGCAACCCCTTTTGTCCCGGATTGCAAACCAGGCCAATCAATTCGGCACTAAAAATATTATCTTTAGTCCCAGTTGGTAACACCCCGCCTCGCCGGGCTCCCGCCTTCTGCCAGCCGCTTCCGCCACTGGCCCGACCGTGCAGCCACTTCCCGCTTGGTCGTGCGCCGCCTTCCGCCTTCACGTGCAGCTTCCAATGCTTGCCGCGCTGGCCACCGCCTTCCGCCCGACCGTACACTCCCTGCATGGGCCGCTTCCGCCGCTGGCCGTCGCCGCAGCCCCCGCGCGGGCTGCCGCCGCCGCCGTCGGAGGAGGGAGAGGGAGAAGATCTCAGGGGAGGACTGAGGAGGAGAGGGTCAGCCGAAGAAATAAATTAATGAGGGAAGGAAGATCGGATTGAGATAAGACAGGCGAAGGAAAGACAGATTTGATCCGCGCGCCTGATATTATTTTTTGTCCCGGTTGGGTTATACCAACCAGGACTAAAGATCATGGAGGTCAGACATTTTTTTTTTAAAATGAGACTAAAAATAATATTTAATCCCAGTTTGTATTACCAACCAATACTAAACATCAAAAAAGTGTCACTGGGTTTTTAAGAAGGACTAACAATATTTTTTAGTTCTGGTTCTAATAGAAACCGAGGCTAATATGATTTTTGGCCAACCGAGCGAAGATGGTTTCTTGAGTAGTGATTACATGTGCTAGCTCCTCCTTAATCCAACATTATTACATGTATCAACACCCATCGGCTGAATGATGCAGCAAGTCGTTACCTCGTCTATATGTATTACAGTTATCATGCATTCATGCTGCTGTAATAGGTATGTCTTTTGCTATTCTAGCACCTTAGCACAGCCACATGACCTAATATGGTACATTCTTTGTACATGTATTAAGCACAAACTAACAAATTAAAACCTTGGAACTATGTCATGCCAATTTAGATGTGTCCCTTTGCATCAACTAGCTTGCATACATTCGACATAAACTTTAACAAAAACCAACTTGGTGAATATGTCACGTCAACCTCCATTGGCTATTTGCTTTAACCTCCTTGTACCTGTACCTGCGATTGAGTTGTTTCTTTTATTTTTTATTTTTTTTCTAGCAAGTGAAATTGAGTTTGGAGTTGATATTTGGTGAGGATGTGATTAGTGTCTATACCAATAGTAATTTTTCTTGAATTTAAAACACTTCAATGTTCAGTTTTCATAGGTTTTCCCTGATTTGATAGTTTTTATATATTTTTCCCTAGCTTTTGGGCTAAAACTCTTGGAAATGTAAGTTCCACAAATGGACAAATGGTACATATGGAACTCTAGGTATCTATAGTACTACCTCCGGTTTTATATATACATGATGTTGGTTGAATTAACCAATATTAAATAAAATAAAGAAAATCAGAGGAAGAATATAATAATGCACCAATGCTCTACTTTTGCTTAGACGATGACAAGGAGGTGATCTAGATGATGGAAGAAAATAGCTAAAGTTGGGACAAAAGAAGAGCCTTAGCTACGTACGTGCAGCTTCCAGTCACGCATGCACGTACTAATTTACCGGCTTGACTGCCCGCCCTGGTGAGACCCGCTGATCACCAACCACAAAATTCAGTTCAGAACAGCGTGTAGTGCGCGCGTGCTGAACGTGGGGTTTCTCCAGCAGTGGTCATATAACTGCATGAGTATATATATATATATTTTTTAGGGAACAGAGAGCTTTATTGATTTAGATAACACGATTATTGATTTAGATAACATGAGTACAATCCTGCTCCAGAGCTTGCAGGACACAGTCGGGTGCGCTAAAACGCCAAACCGCGCTTTGCACCGTTCTGGTCGCAAGTTGGGCAAGTTCATGAGATACCGTATTACACTCTCTGTTTCAATGCCTAATCTTCACTTCCTGGATAGTGGACATCACCGCTTTGATTTGCATGAGTATATATTTGGTTGCAAAATAAGCAATAAAAAAACCTGTGTTCATGCTGACACAGTTATTGTGTATGTTTTCTTAATCGATGCATACATTATGAAAGAACATGTGTGTATTATGTATGATATTTTAATTGATTTAGTTTAATTATTCTTTGTTGTGTACACAAACCTTATATGATGATAAAAGACAAACGAAGGGAGTACCTCCCATATATGGAAATAGGCACGTTTCCTTTGCAGGTTGTATGGCAATTAATGAAAAACGAAGCTTGACTACATTCCTTATTTTGAATTGATCTTTTATTTAGTTACAACGCAAAATAAATCAACCCATGAGTTTTTAACTAGTACATGAGTTTATTGAAAAATACAGGTGGTTTTATTTCGTGTGCCTGATAACAGCAGGCATGCACTGCATCCAGCTCCGGTGGATTCAATGCAAGAAACTGTAATAATAAACTAAAAAAGCAGCATGAATTAACTAAAAAACCTAGTAATTTGGTCCACCTGGCAAGAGTGGAATGCAAAAGTGTTCGATGGGACTTCTTCTCATGAGCTAGCGTGTTTGCAGGGATGATGGACCTCCCAAGTTGTCTGATTTTTTTAGAGACGTAAACTTTGATTTGTAACCTGGGCCTAGGCCTGGATGTGACTTTGTTCCCAGCGTTGTATTTTCTCACCTCTTCTTAGTACGAAGACATATAAAACTTTTGTATGTTCCTCTAAAAATATTGAAACCTAAGTGAACACAAAGGGAGTAGTATAGTTGACCGTATGGCCAAGACCCAACGGCCCGACCCAAGGCATGCGAGGTTGGTTGGGCCCAGCCACTGTCGTCGTGCTTTGGGCCACATGCTTAGCTGGTGGGCTGTAGGCCGTGGCAACCGACCGGGCCGTGCCTGCCTGACTGTGTCAGGCCGGCCATATGGCCTTCTAACAGGGAGTACCGGAGTAGTATCACCTCCTAGAAAATAAGCACGTTTCATTTGCAGCTTGTATGGCAATTAATGAAAAAAGAGTCTCGATTCCATTCCTTCTTTTTAATTGATCTTTTATTTAGTTAGAACACAAAATAAATCGACTCAGTACCTGGTACATGAGTTTATGGACAAATACAAGTGGTTTTATTTCGTATGCCTGATGGCATGCACTGCATCCAGCTCCGGTGGATGCTATGCAAGAAAGTGTAATAATAATAAAAAATAAGCAGCACGAAATACCAATCACAAAATTAACATCACAATTAATCAAGCGTGCTCATGATGAGATCGCTCTCATTGCTTCGCGCCACCGTAGGCGCCGGCGACGTTACTAGCAGCAGCTGTTGCTGCCGGCGGCGGCGGCGTACAATTCTCATCGCCGGAGGAGGCGGCCGTCGCTGGCGCCGTCGGGGTGGAGACGTCGTTGGAGAAGACCTTGGCAAGGACGACCTCGAAGAGGTCGAGCACGGAGAAGACGTAGCGGAACTTGGCGACGACGTCGCCTTCCGCCGCGTTGCGGATGCTCCCCTTGGGGCACCCGCCGACGTACGCCGGCGGCGCGTCGGCGCCGCCCTCACGGAAGATGCCTGCCAGGGCGAGGTGGATCCTCCTCAGCCTCTCCACCTCTGGTAACGGCCGGAATTCAGCGAAGACTGTTTTGACGACATGCACCGCCGTCTCGCAGGTCGCCACGCACTCGTTCACCACGGCCCCCTGGCCCTGCAACACCAAATTTCCTTGAAATTTCTAATAATGTAATCAGATTTGGCTAAATTGTTCAAAAATTGAAAGCTGCATGTACTACGCCGGTTAGACCTTCATGTATGCGCGCATCTGGTCGGCGATGAAGGCGGCGGCCTGGAGGGAAGTCCAGGCGTGGCCGTCGAGGAGGACGGCGAGGGCGCTGTAGTCCGGCGGCGTGTCGGCGATACGCGGGATCATGGGGAGCACCTCCACGCACGACTCCGGCGACAACGCGTTGTCGCACAGCTTCGCCGGGTTGTAGCTGCCCTCGTCCACGGCACCGGTGATGCCGCCGTCCCCGCCGGTGGCGGAGGCTGTAGATGATGGGTTGGTGTATGACTCCACGGTGCCGGCGCCAGCGACGGCCAAGGCAAGAAGGAGTGACGTCAGCGCGAGCAGCGGGGGACGAGATGCGGCGGCGGCGGCCATGGTCGAATACTTAATGGGAATTTCTCGACTAATTAAGCCTCTTCTCTTCTTGATGGTGGTTTGGTTTTGATTACGCTTTCCTATCATTCTGAACCTGATTATCTATTTATATATTGGGGAATAGCTATATAATTAGTTGTTTCTCGCGGCATGCTGGCTATTAGGCGGGAGAGCTTCACAAGTGTCAGGCTCAGTTTCGTCGCGAATGCGCTCCGTTCGTTTGGTTTGCGGTACTGGGTTGTGGGCTTGCTTTTTCTGTATGGGTTACAGCCCAGGCCAACAAATAAGAGGCCATCTCTGACGCTGCTGTGTTGGTAAGTATCTTCCCTCCTCCGCCTCTTCCTTTTATTATCAACAAATTAAAATGCATGCATGCAAAAATAGATTAAAAAGGAAAAAAGTCCTAAATCCCCCCTAAAAACCTCAAATCCATCATTGCTGTCTATCATCATCGTTTTCCTAAGCCGCCACCGCCGCCTTTGTCATCGCACAAACGCTGTCGTCCTGTCACGAGCCGATGTCCTGAGGCCTCTCGGTCACCATCGCCGATCCGCCGCCTCCGCCCGACCCTCCGCCGGATAAACCGCATCCACCCGGTCCAACACCGGCTCCACTGTCCCGGATCTAGGTCTCTGCGCTGTGTACCCTGGTCGCTCAGCAGTGCCATCCCGCCTCATCCGCTTGCCATCACTGTGGGTGCGCGGTGCAACTCATGGAGCCGCACTGCCTCAGCTCACTGTCACCAGTGGTGGAGTTCTGTTCAATAGCGGCATGTTTGGCAACATGAGGGAGGAGGAATGGGAGTTTTTATGAGGAAATTATTGGTGAGATTAAGAAGGGAATTTGATTTTTAGTATCAATCTCCTGTTTGGTAGAGATGATAAGAATTTAGGTGGAAGTCTAGATGGAGAATAGATTTAAGTGAAAATGGACGGTTGAGATCTATCCTAGCAATACAAGAGGGAATTCCCTCTTAATTCCCACCACCACCCCAGTATTGGAAAGGAGGGAGTTGCCCCCTCAATTCCCCATCCCCATCCCACCAAAATTTCCATATCCTCAAACCAAACATGTTAACTAATATCCATATCCCTCTAAACTCCCATTCCCCCCTTAAAAACTCCCTCAAACCAAATGCACCCTAGGAGTAGAGGCGGAGGCAGAGGGCAGAATTGGGGTGGGTGGGGCAGGTTTTAGGGTTTCGGGTTTTATACTTGGCGTCTTAGTTAGTGTTTGGGAGACACTACAACTGATTTGTCATTTAATGACGATGAAAAAGTATCATAGAAAACTTAAATTCATCATAGATGATCCCCTGTGACAAATACAAAACATCACAAATATCGTCATGGAAGCTGCGTCATAGAAAGTTTCTGATGACGAACCATCTTTTTTCGTCATGGATCTATGACGATTTTTCTAGCGTCATAAAATCTATGACAATATAGTTTTGTCATGTATTATCGAACATTCGTCACTAGCTAATCCACGTGGATGCCTCCTGATAGTTGTAGCTATGACATTGCAAATCGTCACAGTTCACCATGACGCTTACAATATTTTATTACTATTTTTGGTTTCTAGTAATTCAGTTACCAGTACATGCTCAAGTAATATTGTAAACAAACTTATATAGTTGCACATGAGTGATGCCAATAGCACTTCATATATTTTATTTAATATATCTATCACATAGCATAAAAGATAGCATCCAGTGTTTCACCCTAAGATAAGCATCGTACTGACATATACAAAAGACATACCACACAGCTAAGTTAGACCATCT
>CM002478.1:6868728-6915661 GCA_000325765.3 Leersia perrieri
GAAGAGTAAGTGGCCTGGCCACCTTATCTAATCGACAGCACACACATGACGATGCATGATTTTGTCACAAATAGAAGTTTCTTTTCCAATAGAAATCGTCATAAAGTAGATACATTGTGACAAAAGATCAATCGTCATAATAATCGTCATAGATTATTTTTAATTGGCCTCACTGCCCCCATAGAACATCTATGACGAAACAGAGTCTATATTTTATGACCATTTTTAGAGATCGTCACAAAAATTAGCCTCCAGCCAGGTCTTGTGACGCGGCACTAAATATCGTCACAGATTATAATGTTCTATGACGAAACCATTATTTGTCACCCTCCTTTTGTCATTGAACGTCCGATCTGTTGTAGTGAGAGAGAATATCTAGACCTTTGGTTTGATCTAGATTGCATGGACATTTTTATTTCTGTATTATGGGCCCCATTAATAAGTTGTCGACCTATTTTAGTAGCCTATTGGGTACTTGCATATGAGCCTGCATTTGGTCTCATATAATCTTAGAAACACGGGTTTTCCGTACACACATTTCATTTATAGCTTGCATCGCAATTAGGGGCGGATCTTCCCATTGGGCACCCAATGGATAGATTACACGGCCGGCCGGTATCGCAAGCATGCCGTGAAAAACTCCCAATAGGCGGGATGGGAAGGCCGGCCTAGCTACCTTCCAAGTTGACCCACAACCCCAAAGGCTCTCCTAGCCGATGTAGTAACTATTTGGTATAAATTTTGGTTCATTTATTCATCATATAGGTCCACCGATCCAAGTTTTAGCATCACAAGTAAAGAAGGAGACCAAAGGTTCAAATCGTGTTGTGGTTTGTCTTTGTTGTCGTGAGTTCGCAATGCCTTCACAACAGCAGGGGCAAATGGATGATGCAACTTGTGAGTGACAGAAGCCATGTGTTGCTCCTTACCTCGTACACACCTACATGTACCATGCTGAGCAGCCGAGTTAACAATTTAATTCCATTTCGTGAATCAACTTGCTGCTCAGCTGTTAGCCTAGTACAATGAGGTTGGAAAAGTCATAATTGGCTCGATGCCTCGTGGACTCACGGAGTCGTGGCCTCACCCTCTCTTTCACTGCTCTCACAACCAGATGGCATGATTCTGGTGGTATTGGGTAGGCTGTTGGCTCATCTCCAGCACCGTGACTTTGCAACTCTGAGTCTCCAACACTCCATTATGCGTCTCTGGCTCTCCGCAACAGCGAGGTGTGATCTATCGAGAATTTGATGAGAATCTCTACAAATGTTTACTGACTAAGTTGTTTAATTAGTTAATTACCGTGGTGAATCATATGACTTATTTTTGGAAATTGATTTGTTTGCTATTAAATTTGATATACAATGGTGAAAAGGTTATTGCTCTATTTTTAAGTTAGAGGTATCATAGTTAATGATCTCTTGAGTATACTATATTTGTTTTGTGGATGCAATACAAATTCGCTATGTAATGTGCATCATTGTTTTCCGAGTAGTAATTTCCCACGAGCTGGAATTCCATCCCTTCCTTTTGAATTGATATAGTATGTTATTACAACACATATATACTGAATTGCCTTAGGAGACTGTACATGAGTTTACGGAAAATACAAGCGATTTGTGTACGTACTGCCAGACACAGCAGGCATGGCAATGCAGGAAACAGTAACAAAACATTAATCACCACTCCCTCTGGTTTTAATAATTTGACGTTGGCTTTGAAGTAACCAACGCCAAACAGCCGTGGATGAAGGGAGTTTGAAATAAATAGCAATCATAAGCCCTCTTTGCTGGGTTGTTTCATTAATGGAGAAACCATATTTACTGGGTTGGCCAAAAACAACATTAGTCCCAGTTGGCCCGAAAATCAATAATAAACATCATCTATTGTCCCGCTTCATTCCATGTTAGAGGGTGTCTGGGCCACACATCTTTAGTCCTAGTTGGTGTTACCAACTGGGACTAAAGATATAAATAAACTATAGTCCAGGTTGGTAACCCAAACCAGGGCTAAAGTTATCATTTTTAGTTCCGGTTGGTAATACCAACCCGGGCTGAAGTTTAGAAACTTTTATATATGTCTTCTTCCACCTCCAGGCAACGCCTGTGTCAGTTGGATTGATATATCGGAGTTAACCGAGAAAGTACCAATCTTCCCCGATACAAACGCCGTCGACGGAACTTACTTCTTCGCGGGAGGTCGGACCTAACCGATGCAGCCCAGCTTGGTAGCAAGACCCTGAACTCGACTAATCTTACAAAGGTTCTAAAGCGAACCTATGTAGCCCCGATAGAACAGTCAAGAACCCGTCGAGTAGGTTGTAAACCTAGCGGACTAGGGTAGTGATGTGCCCAAATTGTTGTATTGATTGTGGAGCTTTTATTACAGGGACCCCTGGTACACAATTTATACCCTTGGGTCTATTGAGTCCTAATAGAACACAACTCAATCGGCTTGTTATATGCAACTATTACATAAAAGGAAACTAGAACTCCTTCCTAATTATATAAGGAAAATAACTAAAACAAGCTTAATTAAACTGTCAATCTGCAGTCTTTATGATTCCTTCCTGATTTTGGCCTCTTCTAGATGACCTTCTATCACCACGTGATGTGAACAGTATCGCGGCGCTACAGCTGGCCATCGATCGTGGCGGCTGACGGCGGAGAGGGGCGGGAGAAGGATGTAGTTGACGAAGATGCCGTGCACGGAGAGAGGGAGGTGGTGCGTGACGAGCAGATTGGGGCCGTCCACGATGTCACGCCATGGCTTGCAGACGGAGCGGGATATCGCGAGTGTCCGCGGCGGGAGGAGGCGGAGGACGACGGCCAGGACGTCGTGCGGCAGCGACTCCATGGAAGGATTTCGATCGATGATGCGGCGGCGCTGCTCGCGATGGTTAGGTTTTTTTACGTACCGTGTGGTGCGTGGCTGTAGACGACGTATATCTGTCAAATTGGAGTCGTGTGGACATGGGCCGCGCGTGAGCCCAGGGACAATTCATGCTTACAAGAAATATCTGTGCACAACCAGGAAAGATGATACGTGACATGCATCTATTTTATTTGTGTTTCTCAGTCAAATTCTAGATCATAGGATTTGTGCATCAAGATTCAAGTTAATTATTCGAGCCTGCAACCGGCTTATGAATCAAACCCATACCGCTTTTTGTTCACCCCAAACCAGACTAGTAATCGGCCCGTGCTAACGCTATGGCGATATTTAATTATGCAAATCAAATAATTAAAAGAAATATTATATTTTTGATAATTGGATGTTCATTTTAAGATGGGCAAATATATGGAACAAATATAATAAATATACTTTGAAATGATACGTAAAAATAGTCATACATTACCCAAAGTAGAAATTTATATAATCATATAAATTGTCGAACATTCGATAACCATTACATATTCAAGTAAGTTTTTAATTGCTTTATAAACAATTAGCAAGGGCAACAGTTTCCAAACAGGAGAAAATGGTCATAACATCTCGTTATAATTCAATATGCAACAGTTTCCAAACATCTCATGACATAATAATGGTACTTAAATATTAAAATTCGTATAATCAAATTTCCATCTCGCACAATATCATACACAATCAAAGTGTGTAATATTCTACATATAATTCATATGAGAGGAAATGAAAATAGTACATAAAATTCGTGTCCAGGAGAAAATGGTCCTCAGACACTCAAGAGCCTCAGTTGGCACCCTATATAACCTTTTGTTTTCATTTCCATAATGTCCATTCCTATGTCACTGCAATCTTTGCCTAGTTTATATCTGATCAAAACAGTCGGCAATCATTTCAAAACAGAAATATCCAGCCAAAACAAGGTTTAGGAAATGACTTAAATCATCTCAACAAATCTAAAACTCACAAGTGATAAAACAGAAAATAAGAACATGCATGTCTATGAGAAAGAACACACTGGAAATTTCTAAGAAATTGGTCGTACTGTTTGGGACTGAACCATTATTTTTGTCATATTCATAGGTGGCTTGCCGATTCAGGAATTAAAAGCTAAGGGCATATAATAATTCACTGAAAAAGGCACATGAGCAAACGTCCTTGGCTGAATTGCTCTAGTAAATTGCCCTTGGTTTACTTGAGTAAAATGAGCTTGATGATTTGAAAGAAGCACACAAGAAAATGCATCTTTGTGGTCTCTGTCACTCTAAAAAATGCAAGAGTATATTCATTGGTTTGGGCTGCAGGAGGGAGTTGCGAATGCATCTTCAAAATGAAAAGGTAGAGATCATTAGTGCCATCTCATAATGTGAATTGCAGTCCAATATTGCCATAATATTGATTGGTCTGCCTTATGTATCTTCGACCAAACACTTTTCAAATGCACATGCATAGCACTCAAGGGAATGCTTCTGACAACTGCATCACATACAGAAAAATTCAGTTTGTGCAAATTAATGTGCAATGTTTCAGAAGTTCAGACAGTTGATGGCCATCTCCAGCTAGCATTTAGACACATAGGCTCTTACCAGTATACCACCCTGTTGAGAACACCTAGTCATCAATCCACCCGCGAGATCATGCCAATCACAAGCATAAGAGTCAATCCCCCGCCCGATCCTGGGCATCACAAGCACAAGTCGATTATGTCAATACCAACATTTTGTACTCTACAGTAACTAATAAGCAGAAATAAACAAATAGAGGATATAAAAAACATGTCATGGTCTGACCAGTCACCAGCTGTGCACTGAAAAATACTCGTAATCAATAACCATTTGCTATGTCCCTAAAAATACTGAACACTCCTCAACATATGCACAATCCAGGAGTAAATTATGGCACAAACAAATCCAGCTAAAATCAGTAACAATATTCCAAGGTCAAAAAATTACAAAGACAATTTACTAAGCAATGGCTTGTGTATTGCATATCATATAGAATCTCATATAATACACAAGCCTTAGAAAAACAGTACCCTAACGGAATAAAAAATCATCACTGCAGCCTAATCTTGGCCATATGTCTTTCAAAATAAACAAATTGAAATGATGGTGTATAATTCCTCGTCTCACCGTACACCTAAAATAAGGTAGATAAAAAATAACCCCCATGATTGTACACTGGTACAACTCACAGAATTGTTTACAACAATTCTGTAGCACCAAAATAAACCCAAATAGTTTCCACTTTCCAGGTGCAAATGGTTTCTTCATTGTTTGTAAGTTTAGCTATTAGGAAAAAAAGATTGCTTCAAAGTCCACCTCGACTATTTGGGAAAAAGAAATACAACCTGAAATATCTGTGGTTGGCAAATCACCTGTGTAGTTGCACACGTTTTCCTTTACGAGCCAATTAAAAAATTTTAATTGACAACTTGGCGAAGAACAATTAACAAACCTAATATAACTAAAAGTAGAAGTTGTACAGTACTGTCAGAATTAGACATATCATAATCATGTCTCGGCTGCTCCTTCGATGTGGACAAACTTATTCAACATGAACAAAATTTGAACTTTAAGAGCACCTTTTCTTAATCAAACACCATACTCTTGACCGGCGCCGGCGCCAAATACCGCGAGAGAGAAAAAAAAGAAGGCAAGTCATGTAGCTCTTGCTGATTTATTTTACTCTCTATAGCCCATGCTATTGGAGTGTTGTTATGTTGTATGCCATATACAGCAGCGCTCTAGAGGACACTTTACTCTCAAGTGCATGAATATGGCTAACCTACAAAATATAAAATGATGGTTAACAGTTAGTACACTATCGTAATATGGAGGGCAGCATAAACATTTCTTGTCGGTTTCTCCACAATATTAATTGGAAAATATATTTTTTACAATTGTTGTGGAATAAATATAATGAAACTATCCACTGAAAAAAGGCACATCAGTCATCCATCAGAATTGGCATTGAATTGTCAAAGAACACATGAACTGAAAATTGTTGGGACAAATATTAACAATCCAAACAAGAAAGTGACCTACTGCTTTCAAGATGTGTAAATAAAAAATGATATGACGCTTGTTTGATTCAAAATCATTAACATCACCACCCAGCCCCAGCTAGAACCTTCCATCGAATCTCACAGAGGCACTTTTTCAGGTATGGCCTCGGACCTCTTCTGAGATGGAGGCGTCTCAGATTTGCATGTCTCTGATGGTGGCTGCTGTGTGCGTGTATACTGCAACATCAATAAGATGTCAGTACTGACACAACGACATCTGGAAGTAAACTGTCTAAACATAACAATAATGGCAGTTAATCACAACAAAAACTTACAAGGTGCAAATTACTACAGTACATGAATGAACAAGCACTGGGTACGGAAACATAATGATAGAGCAAGTGTTCATGTTCATTAGCAAAAGTCAAAAGTTCAGACTGTACTACTAATCTCTTCAAGAAATGATCGGTACACACATTAAATGACTTGTATTAGAATCCATGAGTTGAATTAACTGCAAGAGAATGTGAGGACAAGAGTTCCAACCTCGACACCCACCGATGGGGCGTCTCTGGACGTCTGCTGCTGCCTCGCTAGGGAATCATATTGACCTGGTAAACCATCCTTATCCAGAATGACTTCGCTTTCCGGGCAAAAGCCCCCCGAAATCCGTACATAGCCCTCATTCAAGTTCTTCATGGATGTGTACTCATAAGCCGAAGAATTCTACAAGCACAACAGAGCCAATACGATTAGCGTCTAACCTTCCCTCTCCAAATCAAGAAACACAGCAGTTAGTATAGTCCGATCTCAGGGAAAGCCCAAACACAAGAACAGCATCGACACAAGAACTAAAACAGAAGTGAAGCATCGCGAATTAACCACCAATCTAGTAAACGGAATCAATCGGAACAAACGACCAGATCCGGCCACGCATCTAGAGGAGGGCGACGCTTACGGGGGAAGGCGTGGAGAGGGAGGGCTCGTGGTTGCTCTGGCGAGCCGAGGCGGCGGCCGCCGATGCTGCTGTGGCAGTGGAGGGGGAGGAGGAGTAGGTCAAGGAGAGGGAGGAGGCGTCGCGGTGGGCAAGAACAGCAAAAAGCAGTCGAACGCGGCGGTCGAAGACGTCAAGGTTGATCTCCTTGTTTGTCCAACTCTCCGCAGCGAACGTCGTCAGAGGTGTGTGATGGGTATCTGGCGGCGGCCGTCGTAGACGTAGAGCACTGCAATTGCCCAGTGGTGGCGGGATCTGGCGGTGGCAATCATAGAGGGAGAGCCCCGCCGGTGGTTGTCGCCCCGCCGCTTGGGGAGGTAACGTGGGGAGGGGCGGGGCGGCGGCATGTGGAGGCGACGACGTTTAGGGTTAGAGTTAGGATTAGGGTTAGGAGCGAGGGAGGTGGGGCGTGCTAGGGGCGTGGCCACGCGGGGTGTCTGCGAGTGCGGGGTAGGAGCGTGGGGGGAGCGCGCAGGTCGCGGGGGGACGCAGGATGTGGGGAGATGATCTGAGCCGTCGATGCTCAATAGAGAAAGCAATGCAGTACGTTGGATATGTTGAGAGCGTAACTGTGACAGTTTGGTACTTCTATTTGTTCAACTATAAGGTAGATAACCTAGACAAGCTGATTTGTCCCCCATTTTGTTCAAAGACGGCAGCACTCACTGTTTGACTCACATTCCCACCCCATCAGTCTGAGTGGTCGTCTAAATATTAACATATCACAAGTATATGTATGGACTGAAAAAATAAAAATAAATTTACTATAAAACCATCCCAAAATCGATATAGTTAGCTAAACACATAAAAAACACTAAAGAAGATATAAATTTCATGAAAACACCTATACACAATATTTGTTAATCAGGTACCACTGTAGTCTAATCCTCATGGCTTTGATTCACTACAAGAGAAAGCATCTTTAACCCCAGTTTGCAACCCTTTAGTACCGGATTGCAAACCGGACCAATCAATTCAGCACTAAAAATACTCATCTTTAGTCCCAGTTGGTAAGACCCGTCGGGCTCCAGCCTTCCGCTAGCCCCTTCCGCCGCCGGCACGGCTGTGCGCCGCCTTCCGCCTGCGCAGGCCGCCGCCGCCTTCCACCCGACCGTGTGCCCCCCTGCATGGGCCGTTTCCACTGCTGGTCGCGCGGGCTGTCTCCGCTGACCGCCGCCCCCGTCATCGCAGGAGGGAGAGGGAGAAGATCTCTAGGAAGGAGCTAGAGGGAAAGACCGAGGAGGAGAAGGCCGGCCGAAGAAATAAATTAATGAGAGGAGGAAGATCGGATTGAGATAAGACTGGAGGAGGAAAGAGAGAATCGATGCGCGCGCCTGAAATTATTTTTCGTCCCGGTTTGGACTAAAGATAGTGGAGGCCAGACATTTTTCTGAAATGGGACTAAAAATGATATTTAATCCTGGCCGGTATTACCAACCAAGACTAAAGATCAAAAAGTGACACTAGGTTTTTTAACCGGGACTAACAATAATTTTTAGTTCTGGTTCCAATAGAAAATAGGGCTAATATGATTTTTGGCCAACCCAGCAAAGATGATTTCTACAGTAGCGATTACATGTGCTAGCTCCTCCTTAATCCAACATTATTACATGTATCAACACCCATCAGCAGAATGATGCAGCAAGTCATTACCTCATCTATATGTATTACAGTTGTCATGCTGCTGTAACAGCTATGTCTCACTATTTAAGAGAGAGTTTAAGATTGGTGTTAAACTCTTTTGCTATTTTAGCACCTTAGCGCCACATGTCCTAATATGGTACATTCTTTGTACATGTATTCAGCACAAACTCTAACAAACTAAAACCTTAGAACCATGTCACGCCAATTTAGATGTGTCCCTTGCAGCTTGTACATGCATTCGACATGAACTTTATAACAAATACCAACTTGGTGAATATGTCACATCAACCTCAATTGGCTACTTGCTTTAACCTCCATGTACCCATACCTGCGATTTAGTTGTTTCTTTTATTTTTCAGCTCACATTAAGTCACCCCAAAAAGCCCACACCAAGCTCACCATCATCAACACATTCTGCTATATCCCGTGACTTGCTCTCAACTCCACATACAACAGTGTTCCATGTTCTCACTACCACACAAAACGGCATCAGGTCTGGTAGGTAACTAGCATTTATGCCACTTTTCCAACCTACACTAGGAAGAATGGACAAAAGAGGGGCATGTTGTAGAGCCAACACTTATGTGCATTCTCGAGCTGATTCTTTGAGCCGGCCCCTGTCAGAGGGTGAACTCCTTGAGCAGGGATAACAAGGGACCCCCATTTTGGTTCGGTCATAGGGGCACAATAGGGTTCAGCTCGAACTTTTGCGTTCGAGGGAGATGAAGACCTCGAAAGGCCTTGGCATAGCTTGCTGGAGGGATAGTTATCGAGGTTCAGACTGCAAATATGCGTAACAACCTACTACTGCGTATGGGCTATGTGTGAGTTTAGATGTGTATGCTCAGCTCTCTTGGGGGCCTTCTTCCTTCCACCTCCGAGAGCCAAGCGTACGATTCTATTTTCTCATAGTCTAACCTCCATATCGCTGGGCTTGGGCCTCCTATATATATATTCTAAAGGGTTCCCACAGTAACCCTTTCCACCCAGCTCTTAGGCTACAAAAAATCTCCAAACCGACTCCGGGCTTCCTTGCGATGTAAGTCTCTCGATTCCTCCCAATTGGGCTACGACATGCGGGCTTCATGATGATGATGTCTGGGGGATGGTACTGACAGACCACCTCTAGATTCGCCCATTCACAACTCCTCGAGCCCACCATATCTTGGGGAACTATCAGGATTTTGTTCCCATGGCGAGTTTGAGTTTGAAGTATGATTCACCTCTTCTGTAAATTGAGATAGATGCTCTCATTATGATGAGTGCAGATGTAATATATTTGATTTTGGTACATCTACATGACATGTTTATCAGAAGGTTATATTTGGAGATCATTATACTTCGTGTTTCGCGTCTCTATTATGGTACCAGCAGATTCAGGATTTTGATCTCAATGGCGAGTTGGAAGTTTGATGTACCGCTACTTGTTTGAGATTGGCATTTATGGGTATGACAAGATTGATTTTGCTATAGTCACACGGTCATCTACAAGGTGTTCTTCGATCATTGCTTTGTATACATGGAACTATGGAAGTGTACCGAGGTTTCGCGTTTCTGCTAGATTTAAACGGCTTAATGCTAGCAAACTCAGGATCACTGGCGATTATGAAGCGTGATATTTTCTTCGACCGTGACACAAGATTCTTGTTTTGGCAAGTCAATATATAAGCAATTTTAGCAATTGATGTGGTGGATGTTACATGAAGTTTATAAAGGAGATCTATGTACTTCGTTTTGTATACCAATGTGCATGGTCACATTTTTGCTAGGATTCAAAATTGCTATGCCAGCAGATTCAGGTTATATTCCCAATGGTAAGTTTGGGAATAGATTCAGGAGTATAATCTACCTCTTCTAGATTAAAGTTAAGTCGCTGGGCTTATTTGGCGCATGATGTTTACCTCTTTGAGGTGCTCTTCGGAGATTGATAATTTCGATGCTACAAGAGAAATTCGTTTTAAGGTGGAAATTCACCTCAAAGTGTAGATTGTTAAAATATGATCCGAATTTCTATATTCAAATATATTCGGATAAATTTCCTAGGACATGGATTAATATCCTATTAGTACTTTGTGTCTTTTCCTACCAGGACTTCTAGGTTTTTTCCTTTAAATACTCTTGTAAGCCGCACAGGAAGGGTGCGTTGCCCCGGTATATTCCCTGCATTCTGTATCAACTTTTCTACACTGATTATTGCCGGTCGGCTCCCGTGGTTTTTTCCGTAAGGGTTTTTCACGTTAAATTTGTATCTTCGTTGTTTCTTTATTTTCATATAATGATCGCTTCCACAATCTTCTTGGATTTATTCATTCGTATTATAAAACCAGCCCTGAAATCCACGTAAAACTTTCAGTAGCATATAAACAAATCATACTTTACAAAAAAAATTGTGACAACGTTGTCTGAGAATAGAGGATGTTATATCATAGGAGGTTTTACTGCCAGGGATGTGGCACTTGTAGTCTTGTGTGCCCATTTAGGACGGGCCGTCGCTGCAAACAAAGGCTTCCTTCATCACCACTGGAATTCAAGACATGTGGAGCCAATGGTCTTACAAAACAATGAGGGCTTTGAATGTTTCCGAAAGATAAAAGTCCAAATATTTACTACCATGAATATACAAATAAAAACACCTGAATTTTTACTACTACCTCCTTCCTCAAAATGAAATTCAAAATATTCCAACTGACTGTTCTGCCAATCTATGGAGATACTACTTGAAATTCTATACGTTAATCATTTTGAAGTTTGTCACTATTTGCAAACAGCTATATATCACGTGTCTGTGCAAACTAGCCACTTGTTTCCCACTTTTCTCTTTTATTCTTTCGCTAATTGTGATTGAGAACATTTTCAGTCTGTGCCAATGGTTTCCATGTCGCTTGGACAAGTATTCTTCTATCCTGAAACTTGTGAATATAAAACAAAAGACAGAACAGCCTACAGAGATTTATCGGTGCTGTTTTTGTTTATGATATTGGTGTTTATATCTCTATACTATTTTTTTCATTTCAACAAATAAATAAAACTTTTACGTGCCATTAATAATGTTTAAAGTAGAAAAGATAATTGCCTTAATTGATTTTTGTTTCATAAATGAGCTTAGTTTCCGTACAGAAGAGGTTTACTTCTCGAGCTTCAGCAGTGGAGTTCCACATATGAACTCCAGAACGAGCGGATACAATGTCACAATCACTTCAAGCTGTGGGATTGGGATCCCATGACTTTACTGTACAGCAGGTGGTGGCTGATATGTGGGCCGTTACTGTGAACAGTAACTTCACGGTGAACAGTAAAGTTAGAGGATCCACTTCCCAAGGTGTGTTTGTTTTTGGATTTATAAAAAAAGGATCAATTAGAAGAGTTGACCCTTATAGTTTTCAGATGTAGCGATAATCCACAAGACTCACAGCCCTTCTGCAGGCTTCGCTCCCTCATAGCAGGGAATCACTCCATCGCTAGTCTGTCTCCGTAGGTACATCAAATAATTCTGGCCTTTTTGATGGATTGTTTTGTGTATTTGCCAGTTTTACTGGCTTCTCGTTACATGGAGGGTCGTTCATTTCGTTCCCGATGTCTTGCATTCCATAGTGGTTTTTTCAAGTCCTTCCTAGTTCCTAGCTATTCTTGGCTCCACTATTTTTCTCTGTATTTGGCATTTGCAAAGTCTTTTCACGAGTTCTGTTCAGTAGAGAGAAGTACTGGAGTGTGTATATATATAAAATAGAGCTGATTAATCACTGCTCTATCATCCCTGCGCTGTTTAATTACAACAGGGTTGCCGATTGGTGGGCGTATTTTATGAAAACTAAAGTGTAATTCTTTATTTAATTCTTACTGTATTTATTTCGTAACCACTGTAGGGCCCCATAAAAACGACCAACACCCTCTGTAGGAAAAAAAGAAATGGCACTGATAAAACCACATTAACACCGGTTCTTTAAAAAACAGGAATTCATAAACAATAGTGCTGATTTATTTAAATAACTTCCACTGATGTCAACCCCACATTAGTATCATTTCTTTAAAAAAAGCCGGGACTAATAGTAACATTGCCAGTTTATTTAAAGAGTAAATTGCGTCGGCGGTACACAAACTTCTCAGGTGGGTGCCGTCTAGTTTATGAACTGGTAAAATGCTCGTTTTAGTACTTGAACTTGTCTAGTCCGTGCAAACCAAGGCTGAAATGTCACAATACAGCTATTTTTTTTTTATTTAAGTGTTGATTAGGATGCTACTTTAAGCAACCTATGTAAGAATGCCTCTATTCAATAAAAGATAGACTAATATTTAGATATAAAAGATGGAGAAATGGTGCAAACGGTTAAGAAAAAAAAGAAAAATAAATTGGTTATTTACAAATATATATGGTCTAATCTTAACTCATATGTTAACTCTTGTGTGCATATTATATTTTCATAACTGTCCAACTTAATGTCATTTTTGCCTTGATTCGTACGCATAAGATAAGTTCAACTACTAAAACGAGCGTTTTACAAATTTATGTACTGAATTGCACCCACCCGATAAGTTTTTTTTATGAACTTCTCACCCACCCGATAAGTTTGTGTATGTCCAATGTAATTTACTCTCAGTTAAATTAAAACTAGTACTTATATCAGTCCACGGAGCTGACTAGTAGTGCGAACCTATTGAGCCATGCGGTTGTCAGAAACAAGCGCTAGTGATATTATAAGATAAGGCAAATCACTGAGATTAGGATAAGGTTAACCCTTCCTCTCTCCCAAGCAGCAGCCAGCATCCAACAAGGGCAGAAGCGGTGGCCAGATTCCAGTGCGGGTGGGAGTAGCAGCGGCGGCGGGTGCCGCGGTGGCTTCCATCGCGGGCAGGAGTGGCTGGCGTCAGCCGATGATGGCGTCCAGCACTGGCAGGAGCGGCTGGCGTCAGCCAGTGCAGCAATAGCTACCGCCACCGTCGGCGTCCAGCGCACACATGAGCCGCGATGGCATCCGTTGTCGCCGAACGCAGCAGCATCTAGCGACGTCTGGCTTGGGTGGGAGCAATAGCGGTCTTCTTCGATAGCGGTGTCGACTATCTCTTCTCCGTAAGACGGCGAGCGGTCCCGGCCTCTCCACCATGCCCGATCTTGATGTTTTAGTATGTGTTCTTGATGTTCTTTTCTTGCTGCTTCATTTGGGATTTTTAGGTATGTTGGATACTAGGGCTATCGGTGATACGGATTTGGGGGCCCCACTAGTCAGGTATAAAGTAAAAGTAGGGCTCACTCGTCAGGATGTTAGACCCGCTATCAGACATGTGTCATAGGTTTCTGACCCAATCACGGCTAAGCCAGTGCAAAACGTGGGCAATGCCCGGTTCCTGGAATGATGGCGCACCATGGGAAGCCTAGGTTGGAAGCCCTAGGGTGCCAGTCCTAGGGCGGTTGCCTCAGGATAAGGACCCCGAGACGACCCCCCTCCCCCGGGCAGCGTCCTCGGGATGAGTGGAGGGCTTAGGCCTGCCCCATCCCTCGTCTCCATAAATGCCGAACAAACAACCGCCAAATATCACATTTAATACCAAGGCATGATTACCTGGGCAAAGCTTGCCAAAAAGTAGAGGACGAGGGGACGTGTAATCCCCTCGTGCCGTGCACCCGAGCAACTTGCTCTCTTGGTCAAATGCGTGCGCCAGCTTGCCATCCCGTTGGTCACTGTAGCTGATGGGAGGACAACAACAAATTTAAATAGAGAAGGATTCAATTGGTATCGAGTGTATGATAAAAAAAGATACCAAAATACTACTATGTATGAATGTATGAATGGGTCTCAACTAATGGATATAAATATTCTTAAAAAAAATAATGGATATAAATAGCTTATTGTGCGACAAACAGTTTGCTTCTATATATGTTAACCATTCATCTTACCATATATACTACCGTTGCTACGAAAGAAATACAAAGTAAATAAAGCAATGCAGTTCAGTGTCCAGTAAATACGTCCACCAATCAGCACCCCGTTGTGAACAATAGTACAAAGCAGTGCTTAATTGGCTCTACCCTTTATATAGTAACAGCAGCAGCAGTAGTAGTAATAATGCTGTCCAGTCTCCACTGAACAGAATTTCTGAAAGACCTTGCAAATCTCAAACAGAGAAAAAATAGAGGAGGCAAGAAAAGAAAGGCCTTCAAAACCACGAGGGAATATCAGACATCGGAAACGAAATGGACAACCCTCCGTGTAACTAGCAGCCGGTTACCCTTGCAAATACACCAAAAGTCCATCAAATAAGTCATAATTATTTGATATACGTGCATGTGGAGACCGATCGAGTAACACTGGAGTGACCGATCACCACTAAGCAGCGAAGTCTGCAGAAGGGTTGCGTAGCTTGTGGGTTATTGGTAGATCAGAAAACTGCAAGGATGAATTCTTCAATTTGTTCCCTTTTCTAGAAAACCAAACAGCAGAACAGACTTGCCCCAAAGTGATAGTGATGCTGCAACGCTGCGTACGCTGGTTCTTGAGTTCGTATGTGGAACACTGATGCTGGAGCTCGACAAGCAAACCTTTTCTTTAGCCAAACCAAGCTCATTCGTAAAACAGATACATTTTCCACTTTTAAAATTTTTAATGAACGTATTAGCTTTGTTACTTGTTCAAGGTGATGAAAATATTATAGAGATTTAAACACCAATATGTTAAACAAGAACAACACCAATAAATCTCCATAGGTTTATCTGTATGTTTTATTTTTGGAAGTTTCAGGATAGAAGAATGGTTGTCCAAGCGACATGAAAAACAGTGGCATAGATTGAAAATGTTCTCAATTATAATTACCAACAGAATTATGGAAAAACGGGAGACAATTGGCTAGAAAACACTTGATGCGTTAAGGAGTGTCCAAAGAGTGAGAAACATCTAAACGATGACATATGGAATTTCAAGGAGTTTCTCCAGAGGACGGAAGCACTGTCAATTGGAATATTTCTGAATTAGTTCACTACTGTGGTTTGATTGATTTATCAAAACAATGAAATGAAATATCCGAGAGTTAACAAAACTCAAGCATACAGTATATTCAAACTATTACGGTCATTGGGGAAATACCAAAATTTTAGTTGTAATATGAAGTGGATTGATTAGCACCCATATATGGCTATCAATTCCACTCTCGAAAATAAAAAAAGGAACAATCACAATTCTTTATAAATAATATTCTCTTCTTAGTAAATTAAATCCAAATGGATTTAGTTACATTTTCACACTTTCAACACTGAATATGAAAAAGAATAGTAAACCTCTTAGTAATTACTACCTTCATCCCATAATATAGCAACTTTGGAGAGGATTTAACTCATCCACATATATTGTCCCAGTAGGGGTCCCCTCCTAGGTTGCTATATTTTGGGACGGAGGGAGTAAGAATCATGACTACTAATGCTGAATAGAAATACACTCATCTCTTATTTGTTATTATTCATAGTTGTAATGATTCTAGACGTTTTATTTGTCATTATTCATAGTAGTAAAACTTTTGTACTTTGCTCTTATGCAACCATTCAAAACCCTCAAGGTTTTTTGAGACCATTGGTGCCAAAACTTTTGAATTCTGGTGGTGGCGGAGACATGCTCATTTCTGTCGCCGGTCTGTCCTCCATGATGAATGCCGCCGCCATGCCCATAATGATGTGGAACTCGAAGTGGCAGCCTGCCTCTGCTGGCGAGGAGCCGGTGCCAAAGCAAACGATAGAGTTTTATTTTAACTTAGATCTAGACAGTTAAATCATAGGAATCATCTCTATCCATAGCCCACCATGGTGGTTGTCATTGGACTGATATACCCTTACATAGTACTCACATGTTCCCTGTGTTCGATAACCTTGTGTCATGCTGAGGTGAAGTGCTATAGCAATATTCTGTGTGCTTGTAGATTTATCTGTGATCGTAAGAAATACCAGCACTCGAGAAGGTCGGGACTCCTCTTATCATATGGGACTATGAGCATGGCATCTCCGAGCACTTATATTGGTCCTCGAGGGCCAAGCATCTTCGCGAGTTGATAAGCGTAATGATAGACAACCATGAATTTTTCTAGTGATGTTTGCTCGAGAATCGTGTTGTAAGACGAACCGTGACCTCAAAGTCGATTTGCTCCATTCTAAAGTTTTATGGTGGTCCAAAAGTGATTGGTAGCATGATTCTTCCTAGCTGTAGTAAAGACAAATTTGGTGTTATCCTGTGGAAGGGCTGCCCAGAAGGTCGTAGTCATCTTCTTGGGATTCCCATAGCTTTCAAAGGACCCGAGAAGAGTAGGTTTATAGCACTGCCTCTGTCTAGGAGCACCCGAGAAACCTTTATGTTAGCAATACTTGGTTCAACTACCATTGCGTAGTGACCAGGGTCGATGCTAGTTGAGGGGTGATTGTTGGGCGAGAAGTTGATTGGTATGGAGGCCTAGGGTAGTCGTGGTGCCAGACCTCTTCCTATGGCTTTGACTTCTTGCTCAATTCTCTTGTATTCCCTCTTCGAATCTTAAGTTGAAGATCCCCCTTAAATATATGTAAGGCGCATGGGAATCAACTGGGAGATAGTCATATGATGATCTGACTTGTTTGGTCTGTGGGTTTCCGTACCACATCCATCTTTTCGATGGATGAAGAAAACACTTGCTCTCCGATAACATGTGGGGTGCTTTATGATGACAGGACATAGCCCTATTTTCCTGGCAACTTCCTCATTTATCTTCGACTTGCTTCCTTCACCTTTGCAATCATGTTGGAGGTCCTTTTGTGATTTGCTGGGGGGCGTCGATCATTCGCAGATTGAGTATTGTGCACATTGGTCAACTTGGATATTGTGACAGGAATCGTAATAAGGATGGATCCGACTTGAGTCATAATATCCTACGGTTGTGCTATATCTTCCAAACCACGTGAATTCGGTTTGTTTTTCCCATGTTTTTGCACCGTCTTGGCAAAGTCTTTAGAATACTAAGTCTGCCTACCTCGAGCACCAATTGTCGTATATCAACAAATCTAATATGCAATTTGTATAACCAGGGGATCTTTGATACCAAGACATGCAAGAATTCATAACAAACACACATGGAAGAAGATTTATATACAGGTTCGGGCCCTTGAGATGGGTAACAACATTATGTCATGTTCGCTTGAGACCTCTTCCCTAAATCACCAGATATGGCTTGTTGCCTTGTACAATGAGTGGCAGTCAAAGGCTTGTCTTACGCTCGACAAGATTATAAGGTGTATTCTGCTATATATATGTGGGGCTAGTCGATGTCACGTAGACGGATCGACGAGTCACTCCCATAGGGCTTCGATGTCTTTGGCGGATCAAGAATATGTAGAATTGTTGTTTCATGTCTTTTAGCTCCACAGGGATGTGTAGATTTATACCCACAGGGATGTTGTGTCCTCATCGGACTCCAATGTTCCGATAAGGAACCATATTCAGATAAGAAAGAAATTGGACCTATACTATCCAGATTATACCTTCCGTGTATAATATAGTTTCCTTGTCAAATCCGGATCATTCCATAATCGGTAGGTTTTCCTCTGTATGTGTAAAGTTCTTTGCAATACACGATTACTTTATACAGGTAATACAGGATACCCTTCCGGGTTTTTAGACCTAGGCAATGTAAAATATATAGTTAAACTTTATATAGGTAATATGAGGTACCCTTCCGGGTTTTTAGACCTAGGCAATGCAAATTATATAGTTAAAGTGTAATTACAATCATATTATTAAATTTGCTAAAAACTATGTCACGAGATTTTTTGGCAATTGCCTATTAAATATCAGATCAGGACAGGCATTTCAGTCGGAGCAATTAATCACATCATTGCACACATTCTGCTTGCTCTTACTCCCTAATTAAAAAAACTATCTAGTGCAGAATGTAGAAGATCATTAATGACTTCATGCTTAAAGGAGAAGTTCAGAATTGTCCCATGCAGAATGTAGAAGAGCGCCAATGACTTCATGCTCAAAAGAGAAGTTCAGAGTTCGCTCACCTGAAGACACCCCTGAAATATGTCTTCTGTATGTAGAGGCGTGTGACCTCGCAGTTGAGCGTGGCGCAGGAGCATTCTATTTTATTGAACGACAAAAATGTATTTTTCTTTTGGACGTGGAAGGCGACCGCACGCTCCCTATAGCAATCTGGCGACGGGCACCGGCCCGGCCTCCATCTCCTTCAGCTTGCTCCACCCTCAATGCCTCGGCTGCTGCCTGCTGCCTCCCTGGCATCCAACAAGCCCCTCGCCATGCCGGCACCGATGAGGCCCGCCGGTTGACCTCCTCTCACTCCCTCTCCCTCCCCTCCTTCCCTACCTACGGCAGCGGTGGCTCGCACCGTAGGAGTTGCCATCGACATCGGTCGCCCCTGCCACCTACCCCACCCACCACCCGCCGCTGACCCCGCGGCTCCGGCGGCACCACCACCGCCTCGCTGCCAGCCCGGCCGCTAAGCCCTGGCAACCCTACCGCTGTTTGTTAGTGATCTCGGCTAATCGAGATTTGCATTGGAGACATGGTCTGCCTTGTCATCTCCTCAAATGCAATTTTGTTTTAATGACATTTATTTCCATAAATCACAATTATGAGCTATAAATTACAATTTAAGATGTCATGATCGGAGGCGCAATTATAGCCTAACTAGAGTCGCCCCCAAGACCCCACAGCAATATAAAAGAAAGAGCACCTTGTGAGAATGGATGGACAATCTCTTTCACGGACTCTCTCCAAAAAAAGTTGCTGGAGGGGAATCGCAGTGTGATTCCATTCATGTAGAAGAGCACAGGAGGACGCCACCACCTGCAATTGATAAGGAAGATTAGGAATGAGTTTTATGGCGACGCTAATGCTTCATCGCTCAGCCGGTCAGTACCCCAAATTCCGCATTAGATTTGTATTAGATTTCAGAATCGGTGATCATATTTTAGGCTTAAGTTTCATATATTATGAACTCAGAAACTTACAGCCGCTTCCCCCCTCCTCCCCCACCCCACCACGAAACTTGGATACAGAGCCAGGGTTCGCTGTTGCCGGAAAAGAACCCTCGCCGTTGTGGTCGACGAACCCTAGATACAAGAACCAGGTTTCGCTGTCATCGGAAAAAAGCCTCACCGTCATCGTCGCCGTTACCGGTGGAGCCACCACCTGAGTCGTCGCCAAAGAAGAAGCCCTGCCGTCGTTGTAGCCACCATCACCCACGTACATATCGTCGTAGGCGCATGGCCCACATACACCAATCAGCACCCCTTTGTAAACAACGCAGGATAGAGCAGGGATTAATCATCTCTACTTTATGGGGATGTTCCGTTGCATGGAAAAAAATGTGCTGACAGATTCTTACTTGTTTTTTCCATGTGCATGCATTTTGAATTGTTAAATGGTACATTTATTCAAAAATTTTCTACATGTAAGTGTTTTAAAAAATTGAATTAATCCATTTTTATGTTTAAAATAGCTAATAATCAATTAATAACGCAGTAATTGTGTTTCTGGTTTGCGTATGTTACTATTCATTTTTACCAATATGTGTGAAACACACCCATCCGAACAGCCCCTCTATAGTACTTTACCAATATTTTTACTGTACACTAAAGTTAACACAAGTGTTCTATAAAATTCCATGTCCTCCTGTACTTTGGGGAAAATCTTTAATTACTATAACTCATACATACTATATGCGAGAATAGCCAATGCGGACCTTCATGTTTCAATCTTTTGGCTGCTCAGTGTAGTCCTTGAACCCATCAAAACTGCCACATCAATGTGCCACATCATTCATACATGCATGCAAGCTTAATAATTAAATGACCAATCTGTCCTTACGTATATATTATGATAAAAAAAACAATTATAGTGGACCGGCCCAATATTTCTATCACGTGATTCCTATGCTAGTTAGTGGTCTTCAAGAGTTTCAAAAGAGATTTTGCGTGGTAAAATTCTGTAGAAGGTAGATGATTGCTCAAGATCATCTTAATATTCAACGGTCTACCTTGTATTGAATTTTATCATGTAAAATCTCTTTTGGTACTCTTAAAGACGGCTGACTGGCATAGAAACCATATGACAGAAATACTGGGACAACTTATTATAATTGTTTCTTTTCTTTTTTTATTATGGTATATATGTAAGGGTATATTAGTCATTTAATTATTAGCCTTGCATGCATGGATGACATGGCACGCTGATGTGGCGGTTTTAGTGGGTACAAGGACTATATTGAGCCAAAAGATAAATTTTAAGGACTTATTTGGAACTTTAAAACATCAGGGACTAAATTAACCCTAGAGCAAAACTTGAAGGACCATATTAGCTATTCTCCCATACTACATCAGATTTACGAGATTTTTTCTTCTAAATTCATCTGAAATCAACATCTAGATATTGGGTATATCCATGCTTTATGAAGCATAGTTTATTTTGGAGTTATATTGGATGTTCATTTGAATGTACATTTCTATTTAAATGGAGAAGGATTTGATTGTTGCCGAGAGTATCAAAATGCTACAGTATATGAAAAGGTCTCAACTAATGGATATATACATTGCATATCTATTTTATTGAGCGACAAACAGTTTTTTTTCCAAAAAAAAGTGCCTAACAAAGTAACATTATTGCCAGTATATATATGTTAACCATTTGAGTAATCGATAACTTACTAGATTACCGTTGCTACAAAATCAATACAAAATAAATAAATTATTACAACTCGGTTTACGGTAAATACGACCATCAATTCGCACCAGTGTTGTAAACAATGCAGGTACAGAGTAGCAATTAATTAGCTCTACTCTTTATATAGTAATCATACTCTCCACTGAACAGAACTTGTGAAAGACTTTCCAAATGCCAAACAGAGAGAAAAACAGAGTCGTCAAGAATAGAATGGCCTTAAAATACACGAGGGGATATGAGACATCGGGAACCAAATGAACGGTGCACCGCGTAAGTAGCTGCTAGTAACCCATGCATATACACCAAAGAATCAACGATGGAGTGGCCAGTGACATTGAAGCAGCGATGCCTACATAAGGGTTGCGTAGCATGTAGATTATCTGCAGAACTGAAAACTGTAAGTATCAAATCTTCAAGATGGTGATTTGACTCACAATATATATTTGACTCGCAAAATTTTCCTACAAAGCCAAACAACACAATATTTGACTCACCTTGAAGTGATCGTGATGCTGCGTCCTCTAATTCTTTCTTCTGAAGTTCATTTGTGGAACTCTGCTAGTGGAGCTCGAGAAGCAAACCTCTTCTGTACCACTATCACTTCAAAATGGTTAACTGCAGAGAATTCCGAGGAGAATCCCCAAATATTGGCATAACTGTTGCTTGGAAAATTTTGAAATTTTTTATGGCTCCATTCCTACTTAAATCTTTCTTAGTCCACTACTTTTGTTTGATTAATTATCAAAACAATGAAATGAAATATATGAGAGTTAACAAACTCAAGCATGGAGTATATCAAGCCATTACGATCTTTGGGGAAATACCTAAATTTAGATGTAATCCCTAGTGCGTAGAATAGGGCCCACATATGGTCATAGATTGTACTATCGAAAATAAAAAAAGAACAATCATATTTCTTTATAAATAATTGTTCTCTTCATCATAAATTAAATCAAGATTTACTTACATTTTCACACTTACAGCAATAAATATGAAAAAGAAAATAAACCTTTTTTACAGTAATTAGGAATCATGACCACTGTTCCACTGCAGAATACAAATCCACACATCTTTTATTTGTTATTATTCATAGCAGTAAAAGTTCTGGACTTTTTTATTTGTCGTTATTCATATTAACAAAAAAATTTGACTTTGCTCTTCCGCAACCATTCAAACTTCAAGGTTGTTTAAGACCATTGGCACCACATCTCTTGAATTCTGGCGGTGGTGGAGGTAGGCTCGTCTCTGGCGTCGGCCCGTCCTCCACGATGAACGCCGTCGCCATGCCCATAATGATGTGGAACTCAAAGTGGCAGTGCAAGTACCACATCCCTGTCCACAAGACAAAACGACCAATATGAGATATCAGCCTCTCTTCTCATCTATTTTCAATACCTACCAACATGTTGCTCAAAGTTTTTACCTGGATTGTCTGCAAGGAATCGGACGGCGGCCCATCCACCACGTGGCACCTGCACAGTGTTCCTGAGCTGAGGGTTGTAGTAATTAAACTTGCTCACATCTCTCCTTGGGTTGAAATTTCCTAGCCCCTGGGCAAGCACGAACACATCATATCCATGGAGGTGCATGGGGTTGGAGTCACTCTGCAGCAGCGTGGTGCTCTGGAACACGATCTCCACCGACGAATTGTACCTGAACCGTCTCAGCCTCGTCGCCTTCGCCGTCGGCTCCAGTGCCGCCTCTTCCGGCCCCGGCGGAATCAGGCTCCGGTCAGTGAAGTTGAACACCCGCGGCGGCCGCACGGGGAAATCCTCCGTGTACACGCCCTCCAAATTACCACCATAATACCGCTCGAGCAGCGACGTGGCGTTCGGGTGCGCGAATGACACGTTGTTCATGGTCGCCACCACCACCGTCTCTGGGCTACGCCCCCGCTTGCAACGACCCGTCGTGTTGCGGCAGATTGAGCCGAGTCCCAAAGTGATGAGGAGGCGCTCGTCGACGTGTCGCGGCACGCGGTGGCGGCGCGCGAGGCCGGTGAGGTTGGCGTGGAAGTAGTAGGACGGCATGGTGTTATGCTGGCTCGGCATGATCGGCATGGTCGGCACGGTGTTCGTGTCGACGGCGGCGGTGTAGCGGAGGAGGCCAAGGGAGGTGAGTTGGGGGATCTGGAGATCAGGAGGCGGTGGCTGGTTGGCAAGAGCGACCATGTGGTAGTGACCTGGCGGGGCGTCAGCGGCCATGAGCACATCGATGGTTTCGCCTGGAGAGATGGACACAATGTCGGTGTTGTATGGTGTTAGGTAGTTGGCGTCGGCGGCAACCACCGTGAACGTGTGGCCGGCGACTTTGAAATAGTATTCGGAGAAGAGGGCAGTGTTGATGAGGCGGAGGAGGTAGATCTCTCCGGAGTTGACGTTGTCGAGGATGAAGCTCTCCTCCACCGTGCCGGAGCAGTTGCTCAGGTCGCCGAGCTTGCCGTTGATTGTCGCGGATAGTGGGTTGTCGTCGAAGTTGCCGTCCACCATCCTCCTGTCGAGCTCGATGAGATCAAGCTCCCACCATTCACCTACGATGAGAGGTATTCATTCATCAGTGGGTGGTTTGAGAAAGTAGTTCAATACAACCAACCAAACAAGTGAAATTTATCTACGGTCAACATCAATCGATGCATAGTTGACCTATTGATCTGGATCGTCCTTTACCTATGATGATCGGCACATCTTTGGTCGGCGTCGGGAAGGGATACTTCCCATCGCGAGGACGAATGATGAAGGCTCCATTGATGGTGGAGCGGAGGCACGTGACGTGGGCGTGCCACCACAACGTGCCGACCTGGTCGGTAACGTTGAAGCGGTAGGTGTGGTTGCTGCCTGGCGCAATAGGACACTCAGTGATGAAGCCAGCCCCGTCAGCCCAGCAGCTCCGCATCTGGCGGACTCCATGCCAATGGATGGTAAGCCCATGTGGCAGTCTATTGATGACATGGACAACCACCGTGTCACCCTCGGTCACGTCCACCGTAGGGCCTGGGAACTGCCCATTCACCACAAAGATTCTGGTCGTGTTGCACAGGTGTGTCACATTCATCTCGTGCACCACGAAGGTCTGCTCCACCATGGTCGCCTCGCTGTCGACCACCACTATGGTCAGAGCCGCGATGGCGACTACGGAGAAGAGGAACGCCGCCGTGGAGACCTTCTCCATGGTGATCTTATCAGCTACCACCAAAACCAAGCTCAGCAAACTAAGTTCAGTGAGCTAGCATGTATGATGATCTTGTGAAGTGATGCTTCACTCTCCCAGGACAGGTCTGGGGCGATATTTATACACACTAGCAGATCAAAACAGATGAGGCAGCAATATATGCATGGTAGGCACTGAAGTACACCTGCTGAATTGGATGGTCGTTTGCAATGGTTGACCAGTCAATCTTGAGGTCGTCCAGATGACAAGATAGACGGTGGCTATCAACACCATGGATGGAAAAACCTGGGGCACTAAATAGATAAAGAAATTGAGCTGTATCTGAATATGTCTAATACTTTTCCAACCCAGTTAACACAGAGAGGCACGAAACCTAGTTGGCCACTTAATCGTCATGCACAACTGCCGGTCAAATCGACTTATTATGCTAAACAAGGTAAGAACGCTAAATTAAAACCAACTTAAAACTGAGTTTCAACTTTTTAGAAGGATGTCTGGAGTGGTTTTGATTAATTGACAAAACGTCAAATTAAATTTAGAGCTATCCTCTGGTATTATCCGGTCAACCATGACATTGACTTTTTCTTGGAAACTAGTAGTTTCAACTCAATGACATATATTTGACTCAATAATTAAAAGAACAATTTTTTTATGTCCTAGTGTGTCTCATTACAATAAGCTGTTGATAGTAGTAAATAAATATATGTGAATGTAGAAAAAGGTCAACGTGATCTTTTCCGAAAGAATGCTTTAGAAAAATAATACCATGAGGAATTTATCGTGGCTAATTCCTTCAAAAAAATGTTGTGGTTATAGAAATGATCAAATAGTTATTCACTATGCATGACATTTTAGAAATCAGAAACTACGGGGACTACCTAAATTCAATTGGTTAATTTCTTTGAAAAAAAATGTTGTGGGGATAGAAATGATCAAATAGTTACCGAACAGATTGAATTTAGGGAGTCCCCGTGGTTCCTGATTTCTGAAATGTTTATATTACCGATATGGTACATTTTAATTGCTAATGAACATTTCCAAAATTAAAAACATAGCTCACATCTTACAGTAGTTATTTAATAGTTATTTTAAGGGGAAACAATCATACGAAATATCTCCGACCAATGATGTGCCGGGGAAGACCGCATTTGAAGACAATAAATGGGCTACAAATAAAACATTCTGCAAAAAAAAAAAGCACACACATGCGCACACACACTATGAATGACTAACTTTCTGTGTACCAAAGTTTTGAGTATATATCGTCCTCGCCAAAAAAAAAAAGAAATATCTGACTCCAAGCATTGCATACACATTATACCTTAAAGATTATAAAATACATATCTTGTATATGTCTTACGGTCTTACCTTTTCTTATGAATGTACTGATTTTTCTTTAAACTAACACAATATACTACTTATGGGCTCCTTCACCTAATTAATCACCAGGATGCGGAAGAAAAGCGTGGAATAATATATGACGCATCCAGAACAGAAAATATGACCAGAAACTTTTACCATTTTCGTGCTGTGCGAATGATCGATTACGTGATTTACATAATTAATTCGATAGCACTCACAATCTAGCTAACGGCGGCGGTAACACAAAGCAAACGCAACAAGTCAAAACTCAAAACGAGTCGACGCATCAAGTCGAGACAGGGTTCTGTCAAATTTGTTGTTTCTTTTTCTATTTTAGGATGTCAAAGTTGCGGTTATCTACCAACGTAATGACTTAGGCTATGTTTTTTTTCAGCTTAGAATTATTATACTCCAGGTTATTAGAGTAGTTTGAAAGAAATATGCATATTATTGGAACAGTTTATTATAATCTAAAGCCCAAGTTATTATAATTTGTTAAGCCCATTCATGTATGCTTTTTTCATATTATTGGGTGGGAAATTAACTACCTACCTTGCACTTTAGTACCTTTTTATAGTTATAAACCTAATAATCTAATTTCGAATAATCTAATAAAGAAACGATTCATAGCTTATTACTTGGTTCGAGCTTATAACAATCCATCTTACTTGGTTCGCTCCGGTGCTCCCTACTAGCAGTGTAAAAATAATACGGATCGTTAGATCTATAAACTTTTTTAGTAGAAATTTAGAAGGGTCGATCGTTTAAGGGAAAAAAAAGGTCGTGGAGGGGTAAAATTATAATTTTGCATCTTAATCCAAGTGATGCCCCCACCGGAATCATGGCCAATGTGTCTCCACCGTCATCACCAACGCTGAATCGCGGCCAAACGATCTACCATTCATTTCGATGGAATGAAGTCAATCGGATCCGGCGCCTTCTAATGTTTCATGAAAGAGATTGAAAACCACTATTCACTCATTAGTAAATGACTAATATGTCCTTTTAAACGAACGATTTATATTATTTCTACTGGCAGTAATATACTGACAGTAGGGAGTACCGGAGCATTCCTCTTTTGATTATATTAATCATAAGGAAAAAAAAACACGGCCTTAATTAGGTCAAACAAATTTAACCTTTACCTTAGCCTGTTGAAAAAAATTAACCCTTGCCTTTTTCCCGGGCATTCAGGCAAGCACGTTCGCATGCATGCATGGAATTGGTAATTAGCAGCAGGTGCTAAGACGAAATATTGGCTTCAAACCATGCCAATGACGGTCAAAGTTGTTGCATGACGAAGTTGTCTGAACATATTAGGACGTTAATCAGTCTTCAATTGCACAAAGGACTTAACGCTCTGCTGTGATTAATTACAGTGAACAGAGTAGGACGCTCGTATGGCAGTATCCACCTTCCTGTCCCGATGGAATTAACTTGGTAACTAATTTACGCATTGATTGTTTCGATTTTTCTAAGCCGTAACCACGTGAACTTAAAAAGTAAAAAATTTTAAAAACTTATACATTCACATTATTCACCCACTGCTAAAAAACCACGTTGAAGAAAAACAAAATCAACTTTAAAATTAGGTTTCAAATTTTGGTTTTGGATAATAAGAAAACGTGTAAAAGATGAAGCCTTAGCTAGTCACGTCGCATGAACTAGATTAGCAGTTCTATATCGCACATTTTACACTAATTATAAGTTATATCACAGTGGAATTTCATATATGTAATCTTCAAATATCCCTAAATTCTAAATCTTATATCACTATTATTTTTGCAGTGTTCACTATATGTAGGACAAGTGTAACTAAAACAATCAATTTACCTACTTGATTAAAAAAAAGAAAACCAAATTGCCCGGAACAAGAACATACAGAGCGAAGTTTGCGTCCATTTGAAAACACCAAAAGGTTTTTCATGCACGTGGTGCTCATCAGAGGTCAGAACAGTAATTGCTCATTTGCTTCCGTAAGAAAGAAATCTAATGTCGGGAGTATCTGCGGGCTAACTGACCAAAACGAATCCCCAATCGGATCCAACCGTCAGAAATTTGACCAAGATCAAAGGAAAATTGTAGCCTACATCTATAGAAAAAGAGTATGTCTTCTATCAATATTTGATTGCACAAGAAAAAATCGTTGACAGCTTCCTTTCTCGGAAGAGGCCTTGTGATCTAAGAAGATTTTTACTACGGAAAACACTCAGAGAGGCCAACCTTTTCCGGGCCACTATTGTCTGTAACTGAAAACTACAATTAGTTAGCGAAGCCCGGGCTACTCACGGCGTCTACCTTGAGATAAATCAGAAGTCGGAATTAACCTGTGGTTGCTATAGCTAACAGCTGGTTGTTGAGATTGTACACAATTCGTTTAATTCTACTATCGGGATCTTCCTGTAGAAATTCAAATAGAAGAACGGCGAGCGACGGCCACCGTAGTTACCGCTCCTCCGCGGTGGCAAAAAGACACGAGGCGGTAAGATTAAAAGGTCCACTCTGGTGTGAAATATATTTGCTTACAAATAGGGTGCCCAGACGACCAGATCAAAGGAATAAATAAGCTACTTCACTCCTGCTCCCTCCGTATTCAAATGAATGACGCTGGCGGGTTCTTTTTTGAACTAACCAATGTTAAATATAAAAGGAGGGAGGGAGTATAAAGTATAAGATTTGTCTACTTAATCCATTAAAATGTAAAACCAGCTATTTTACTCTCTAAATATCAAAAATTGTTTAAATAACCCCTATAGTGATTTTATGGGTGATTTTGCTTTCTACACGATGATGTGGCAGTTGCTTTAGCAATTTAGGGATATGTAATTTTTAGGCTTGCCAATTAGTGAGTACATTAACTTGGATCTATTTGACTAATTTGTATGACATGCAAGCAATAATATCTCCACATCATTATTTACATACCAAAACCACACGTACAACCGCACTACAGGAGTTATTTAAAGTGGTTTTCATACCTTACAGGCTAGGATAGAATATCCAGTTTCAAATGAATGGCTACTTCACTCCTACTTCCTCCGTATTCAAATGAATGACGCTGGTTAGTTCTTTTTTAAACTAACCAACGTCAAATATAAAAGGAGGGAGGGAGTATAAAGTATTAAGATTTATCTACTTAACCCATTAAAATGTAAAACCAGCTATTTTACTCTCTACATATCAAAAACAGTTTAAATATCCCCTATAGTGGTTTTATGGGTGATTTTGCTTTCTACACGATGATGAGGTAGTTGCTTTAGCAACATAGGGATATGTAATTTTTAGGCTTGCCAATTAGTGAGTTAAAAGCAATAGTACATTAACTTGGGTCTATTTGACTAATTTGTATGATATGCAAGCAATACCATCGCCACATCATTATTTACGTACCAAAACCACATACCACATGTACAACCGCACTACGGGGGTTATTTAAAGTGGTTTTCATACCTTAGAGGCCGGGATAGAATATCCAGTTTCATATTTTAGAAGGTTAAGTAGACCAAACCCAATACTTTAGGAGGTGAAGCAGACTTATTTCTTAACGAAGCAATCATTTCCATCCATCGAAATTAAGCTGGCCCATTTTAAACACTAATCCGTTTTGGCCCACCTCGATCCAAACCATTAGCAGGCCTTACCCCTTGTTCCCACGTTAAAATTTAAACTTGCTGCTCATATTTATGGCTAGTAATTAATAGTGAGATGCATATGATGATTTCGTTAATCTCAATATGCTTATAGCGCCCGCTTCTGTATTGGATTTAAAAATAAAGAGAAATGAACTACGTTTGGTAGCCTCCATCATGAAATAAATATACGGTGCTCATGTTATTTTCTTGGGTACCATAGTATTAGTCATATGTATAATGTTATTTCAATATGAAGTCAATCGTAAAATAGTTATGCTACTTTTTGGAGCGTCCACTGGAAGAACGGATCGATTCCTAAGTTTGACCTTTTAGGAAAAAAAAACTAACTTTTTTAATGTAAAAGAAACATACTATCAAATTATTCAATGTTGGATTAAAAAATTGATATTATGGATGCTGCTGCACTTTTCATAAACTTGATCAAACTTATTTAAATTAACATTAAAAAAATCTAATCATCTTACCCTATGTAACGGATGGAGTAGTACTTATATACAAGTTTCATTCTTCTTTGTTAAAAAGCTCAGTTGGAGCTTATGTTTTGCCGGAGGAGCACAGTAGTTTTAAAGAAGGTCTGTATTCATTAATGTGTTTTCTGTAAAATAAAATTGGCATGGCTCCTTTTGCACACTACTAGAAAATTATTCGGCTTCAGTTCTAAGCTGCTGCCTGCCGATCCAGTAAAACAAACCAATCCAAGCCCATGGAGTATTGCCACTGCACAGTGAGCCCATATGAACAAAGGAACAGCTGGCTCCGTAGGTATACCTCACTTAATAATATCGTTCGAGCTAAATTTCTTGATAACTTGGCAAACAATCTGAAAGAAAACTAGGTCTTGCTAGTAGATAATATTTTAGAAATTTGAAATTTAAGAGGATATGTCAGTTGGTTCTTGATAATGGAATAATAGTTAATATACCCTTAAAATTATTCACCTAATTAACGATATTAAAAATTATGAAAAGATGGTTCTTATTGGGCTCACATTGGTTGTTGCCTTTGGGGGTATAGGGGTGTGGGCCAGCTGTTGGGGGAGGCTTAGGCCCTCTCCACACCCCCATCACTGGCTAGATGATATTATTATTATAGACTACATGAACGAGTTCAAAGAAAACATGCACCAAATCTTATAAATCATTTAACCACCTTGTAATCTTAAAAAGTCACAACCCACTTTCTTATCCTTATCGGTTACTCTCAACCTACCCTTTTTCCATACTTCATGAGTTATTTCACTATCTTTTCTTTCTGGCCATTTCACCCTCTATCTCCCAATAGTTGGTGAGGCCCACCTCAACACCGTCTTCTCCTTCTTTTCACTTTATTTCTTCTCTTTCCCGTCATCTTTATTGACTTCGGGGCCTCCAACCTGTTTCATCTGTCAAAATTGGACTGTTTTGCAATCTTATGGCCCACATTTATTAATCTCCACCAGCCAACCTTTCCTCAAGATGACTTCACAAGTTCCACCGCCGCATATCTCACCTCTCTAGCCCACGTGATGTTTCCCTCCACCTCCCAATGCCGACCCTACCTGCTACGAGACCAATCATAAAACCTAACCTGTGAGTTTATCAGAGACGGAGGAGAAGTAGTACATCCTATCACATATCGCAGAACACAAAGGTTAGATATGTCTTTAATTTTTCATGGGAACGTAGCTTTGCGAATCCTTACCACAGTGGAATTAGACTTGAAAAAAATATATCTGAATCATTATTATGGTCTAAACTCTAAACATATATGAAACAACAAAAGGTACACATAAAAACTTGGATAACAAAATCTACCAAATCGTAATCCGATCCATCCAAAACGAAAACGAACTACTACTGTTTATCTACACTCTACAGTACTAACAAAACTGGAGAGTAACCCAAAAAATAAACTGAGCTTGGTGACATCTAACAGCCGTAACCTGTACTACCCACCAAAATTGGCCGTCCGTCTGACGTTTCGTGCCTCTGACATCACTCGCCGGCGGCGAGGTCGACCGATTCGCCGCCTTCGCCTCAATTCGCCCCAATCGTGCCCACGAATCGAAAAGTCAACGGAGGCAGCCGCCGAGCAATAACTAAAATATCCATCCACCCACGCACGGTCGTCTCGTCCGCACCCAACCTGCCAAAATTGCCAAATCACCCTCCAATTCCTTTCCCCCACCATGGCCTAGCCTCCCTCCCTCCTCTTGAGTCTTGACCCCCAATCGATGAGACTTCCGGCGCCACAATCGAGCCTTTCCGCACGACGATGTCCCAGCCCGACGTCGTCTACAGGTGATTGCTCCCCGATTGATTTCCTCTCTAACACCTGTTTTTCTTTTCTTTTTTGTTTTGCCGGAATCTATCCGTTTTGTGTGGACTCGGGGCCGGTTCTTGGGGGATTTGGAGAGGGTTCTTGTTCACAGATGCTCCCAGGGGAATTTGGGGGTGGGTTTGTGTTCACAGATGCTGGAAAGTTAGGTGTCTTTCTAGGATTCTAGCCCCTTTTCTTAATTGTTTGCAGTGGGAATCTTGGTGTCCTGCTAATAACCCAAGGTGAATAATTTGTAGGTTTGGCTGTGTGTAAGACTTTTGTTTTTCATGTGTATAATTATGAAAAAAAAATGTGCGGAATCTATACCTGGTGAAGAAATTTATAATTCATAAGTGTGGGTAGTATTTTAGATTGGGATACTTTAGTATGGTACTTGGTTTTATTTGCAATATTTCAAGTAACTGTTAGGTATCTTGTGCTCAAGTCTGAACTCTGAACTGTCGACAAGATTTCTGATGCTGGAAATTTACTAGTGCTATTAATTCCTATAAGGTATAGTTAGCTCTCATTGTGGTGCTTCAATGCGTTATCAAAATTATTGGGGATTCTGCGTGCAGATTCTTTTTTATGTACAATTTAGCCAAGCACATTACATATAGACTTTTGCTGACGTGACCATGTGAAATTGAAAACATTGTTATCATTGGGTTAGTCCTCTAGGACCTAAAGTGTGCTAGAAGTGCAATGTAGCCACCATAGATAAATCTTTTTTTAGATAAAGGAAGCTTTATTGATCCTAGACAATTACATCAAGATGATACAAATATACAATTACTCCAAGACCACTCTTACCTCTGCATAACTAAGATGCACACAGCCAGCCACCATAGATAATTGGATCTTGCAAATTTTCCACGTGTCAGATTTGATGGTAAGAGACATTGCCCAATATTCTTATTTGTGTTTTCTGGCTTCTGACTTCCGAATTGACTATGCCTGTTTATATTTCAGTGTAGGTTATTAGTCCAATATACTTTCATATTTACAACAATGAACAGTATATTGAGCTTTGACTAGTCTTCCAACAGTGCTTTTATATTGGTGGGATTTCTCTTTATTAATGTTGAAATACAAATATAGCGATAAATGAAGTCGTTAAAACTCAAAAATTGTCTGGATAGGAAGTCATATCCATTTCATGTGTGGTGTCAGTATATTTAGCTCTATTATATGTACCTTGTTGTAAATCTTATTTGTGTTCATTTTTTACTAGAACTGAGATGAGATGAATTTTTTGATTGTCTACAGAAACACTTGTTTATCTGTTCCAAAATATTGATGGAAGTCTTGAATTTCTCAAATATGCTATCCTATTATCCCAATACCACACTACTAGTCTACTACACACCTTATTGAATTTGTCATTGGGAATGTTTGGAATTGGTTCACCCCTTTTTTTACAATATAAATTAGATATTTAATTCATTTTTAATTTCTGGGTTGCTTACAATATCAAATACGAAAACTGATTCAAAGCATGCATTTCTGTTTTTTTTATATCAATAGCAATACAAAACCTGTAGGCAGGATTGAATCAGACTAGAAAAGTAATTGTTTTTAATGTCTTCTACAAACATTCCGTTGTCACAACTTTATTGTTCTCATGTTTGATTTTTCATCTACCAAATCTGCTAAACTTTTATTTGCCAGGTTTTTTTGAATATTGATATAGATGCAAGAAACTGTCTAATCATTTCTTTATTTGTTGTATTTTATTCACTGGTATTTGTTTTGTAATTAGAAAGCATTTGGGCCATCTTATTGGTTTTAAACCTTAGCAAAGATAGAGATGAACAAATAGAATTAGAAAATCTCCTTCGTTTTTATTGTATTCTTTTATCTCAGTCATATAACCTCAGGCAAGTACTAAAAGACAGGCATTAACATTATTGTTCTAATAGTGGACAGACTGGCACCTCCATTAAAATTATTTTCTGTTTTCAACATTGCATTACATAGTTCACTCTTCTTGATTTAGGATACATGACATGCAATTGGTTGAATATTGCTCTGAATGCAAAAGTTCTTAATTCACATACCAGTAGCTTGCTCTCAATTCATTATGTAATGTTGACTGCCTATCTTTGTTTACTGTTCTGCCGACTTAATTTGTATAGTTATGTTCTTAACTGCTAAATGCTACTAGCTTTAATACTATACCCTATGCAATAATTTTTTTTTACTATTTTGCAAGTATTTCTCTTTTTTCCTGGATGGTATTCTGACAACATTTACGTGTCTATTGGCAGCTGCGGATCTTGTGGATATCCTCTAAATCTTTCGTCTTCTAACAGAAGCACATCGGACGTAGGATCCTCATACCAAAAGTCTCTCAAGAAAGGTCTAATTTCATTCATCTCAGTCGATCTGAGCCGATTTACGCAGGTAGACGAGATATCTTGCTTTCCCCTCACCTGGCGTAGCTATCGGCCAAAAACTAAGCTTCTTTGCCGAAAGTGTGGGGCGTCTATTGGTTATGGGTATGGTGAGCCAGCTGTTTTGTGTAGCTTCGATCCAGCCAGTTCATCATCCAGTACATCCCAAAAGTATTTAATAAAGATCCAGGCTCTCCAGCCTTCAGACGGTACTCAGTAGTCTGTCTCCTTCAGTCATAGTTTGGGTACAGAGAAAATGGATGATTGTGTTGAAAACTGTAGCAATTTGCTATCAGATGATTGCTTGTTTTCTATATTTAACAAGCTTGGGAGTGAATCAGACAGGAATGCTTTTGGATTAACTTGTAAGAATTGGTTCAAGGTCCGAAACATTGCCAGAAAATCACTAATATTCCATTGTTCTTTTAACCCTAAAGTATATAAGGAGTATGCTGATTGCCTTTCAAAGTTTTTGGCCCATTCACCTTATCTTGAATTGGTCTCCCTTGCTGGGCTCACAGAGCTACCTGACGCAGCTTTGTGTGAACTGAGAATTTCTGGAACATCATTGCGGTCCCTTTCATTCTACTGCTGCTCTGGTATTACAGATGATGGTTTAGAACAAGTGTCAACTGGATGCCCTAATTTAGTGAGTCTTGAACTCTACCGCTGTTTTAATGTTACTGATCATGGTTTGGAAATTCTTTCGAAGAGCTGCAATGCTTTGAAGAGTCTTAACCTTGGTTACTGTGTAGCCATTTCAGATCGAGGTATTGGTGCAATCTTTAGGAATTGTCCTAATATTTGCGCCATTATCATAGCATATTGCAGAGGTGTATCTGGTGTTGGATTCAGAGGTTGTCCAAGTACACTTTCTCATCTAGAAGCTGAGTCATGCATGCTTTCTCGGGATGGTTTGTTGGATGTAGTGAGTGGTGGTGGACTGGAGTATCTAAATTTGTACAATTTAAGAAGTTCAACTGGGCTTGATGTCCTGGATAGAGTTGGTTACGCGAAAAAGCTCCGATTTCTGAACCTCAGGATGTGTCGTTACCTTACTGATGATTCTGTGGCAGCAATAGCTAGTGGGTGTCCGTTGATAGAAGAATGGAGCCTTGCTGTCTGCCATGGAGTTCGCTTGCCTGGATGGTCTGCAATTGGATTGTTCTGCAACAAGCTGAAAATTTTGCATGTTAACCGCTGCAGAAACATTTGTGACCAAAGTTTGCAGGCTCTGAGGGATGGCTGCGTCTATCTTGAAGTTCTGCATATCCATGGATGTGGCAAGATTACTAATAATGGTCTGGCATCATTTAGCATTGTTAGGCCCAATGTGAAGCAAAGGGTTGATGAGGTCATGTCCATTGGCCCCTCCATTGAGGATTTATTCCGATTGCAATAATGAGAAACTCAGAAAGTTCAGATAGAGTTTGGGCTTGACAAGGTGCAACTGTGCAATCCATGTCTACCAGTATTTTCATTTCAAGTCATAATCGATTGGTTATGTAGCCATAATGCTCTTCTATTTGCTCGATCAAGTGCATACTTATTTCTCTTGTTATAAACAGGACCATACATAGACAAATGAATTGTAAGAAGTAAAGTCCGTTTGTTCCTGTGGCCACCTGCATTTGCTCAGTTTATTGGGTATATGGTTGATACATATTATGGCTGTAAAAAGTGTTTTTCCTGGCAGCTAGTTTAGACTTGTAATAGGTAGTATTTCAAACCATCGAATGATGAATTGGATTGTGTTATTGGGTGAAACCGATGGATTTTATTAGGTTAACTCAAGAGGTTCGGCTATCAAAATGCCCCCATAGCTGAGTAAAAGTTTGATTAGGTAATTTAAATGCATAAAATCTTGAATTTCTTACCAATTTAAGTTGTCTAATGATTCAGCAAATAAAATGCACAGTTGTGCACTACTCCAGATTACCGGATAAATAAATAAGCATCGCTCTCCAGATTAACACATGATCAAAACAAAGCAGCAGCGAACTGTGAATACTAGTAAGATCCTAGAATCCAAAACGTGACCAGCACCTTTCGCTTTCTTCTGTTGAAACAGAAAATACCTACACCCATTTGTACAGTTACTCAATATAAGTACAACTACAGGATTAGTTTTGTGCATGTTTTGCAGCACCATTCTAACCTACAGACCCAACATGGAGCAGCTACCTGACGAACTCCCTGTAGGACACAAAACATCTTGTACTTGAAGCTTCAAAATATGCAACATGGTGGTGTCAAGTATATCAAGGCATTCCTGGAGGTCAGCATCGCTTGCTAAAATCACCCAGTCACCCTCATCATCTTTATACTTGAGCTGAAATGTGCCAACTGAAAGTTTCAGCCTCTTCACTATTTCCTCAAGCAGCTGTTCATATTTTACAGATGGTAGCAGTTTGAACCTTATGGTGTCATTCTTGTATGCTGCCTTCACAACGATGGCTGTATTGCTTTCGTTAACTGATTGACTCTTGAAGCTCTTGAATGTTCCATCACTTGATGCACTACCACCAGAGCAATCCGTCATGCTGGAACAAGACGGAAGGCTTTGTTCACCATTCTTCTTGATCTTGTCCGTCTCTCCATCTGCCCTGTATTGTTGTGGCATAGAAAAAGAATCCCTTACTACAGGCTTGTGCTCCAGTCTCTCCGCCCTCGTGCCTGTTTTGGCAGCACAGGTCATTTCCCTTGCAACATTTATACCTTTTGGCATATCCTCAAACAGTGGCACATTCAATGTTCTGGACCTTCTGGTAGAATGTGAATTTTGAAATAGTCCTCCATCATCCATATCAAAATCAATTTCAGCATTTTGCTCGTTCTGCACTTCGTGGAGTACATCTTTGCCTACATGTTCTCTTCCATATGCATCACAGCCAGGTTCAAAGTTCAAATGGGGAAGTTCAGATTCGATAGGCAGGGGATCAGAACCTTTGTGTTCAACATTCATCAATAAAGGCTCTATGGAAGGGGAAACAGATGATACAAGGCATCCAGTGGAAGGATCATATTTCAGTATTCCCTCGACTCCATGTACTGAACTTATGACATTCTGGATCCTCTTCAGTGATCGGTTTACCTTCTTTATCTTCCGAGATGGCCACCTTGATATTCCATGTTGTCTGCATATCCTTTTCAGCGTAGTAGGACAAACTGCAACATAGCAGCAGAGGAATGAGAAAAACCTGTAAGCTCCTCTTACATTAGCAGTAGCACTTTTCATCCAAAAGATAACTAATTCAGTACTACCTCTGTCCTATAAAACAAACCTTTCTAGGTATGCATGTAGACATGCACTTGTCAAAATTCACTTCCAGAAAGATTTTCCTTTTGGGGCGGAGGTGGTAGGAATTAATTGGACTATACAAGAATAAACCAGAAAAAGGATCATGCAAGAGTATAACAAATTACCACCAATACTCTTTGCAGCATCTTTCAGACTGCCAGAAAAGTACTGCTGGAGGACAGTCAAGCTAACGCTTTTCTCTGTTGAGCTGCGTCTTTTCTCTCCATCAGATGCATTGCCACATTTTAACTTCAAAAGAAATAAATTGAGATCAGACAATAGTTGAAGTGGTTAAACAGTTCTTACTTAAGTAGCATTTTCTGTAACATATAAGAAAATAGGACTAGAAAATGCAAAAAGATCAGCTTTATACAGGTAAACTGCAATACATATAAGAAAATGGACCATGGTTAATCTGTAAGAAACTATATAAACAATTTACTATCCAGCAGAGTTATCGCTTACAATTGCTCATGTCTGATGACTGAAGAACACAAAGAAAAAATACAACACATGACAGATAAAAGAAGATGAAAGCAGAGATAGAATGTTGAGGATAAAACAACCTTGTTAGTACTTTTTGTATCTGCTCGATGTTCATCAATGCTCTCTATAAGATGTTCCATAGGCAAATTTGTTTTTATCTTATCAGATATATCAATTTCTTGGCCTGGATAAATAAAATTAACAGGTGAAGGGCATCTTCTTCCTGATCGATTTTCATTTAATGGCCTTGCTGTAGCATCTTCCTTCAACTCAGCATCTGAAACAGTTCTCAGACTTTTGCATACTTTCCGCATAGTCGCAGAGATGCTTTCAAGTAAGAGCTGTTGTTCTTCACCACCTTTGCACAAGAGTGGGAGAAAAAACTCTAGGACATAGTCATCATTTCTTGTGTAAGTGCTCCGCAGCCTAATTGCAACAGCAGCTTGGAGACCAAATTTACGGGCATGATTGGCAAGTGGATAGGCATGCACATTATAATCCTTCACGTCAGATGAGAAGAAGGGATTGTTTGATAAATATGCATTTCCAGCAACACCTTGTCCTTTCTCAAGGGGATGTTCAGCACAGACTTGGACAAAATCACGCATTCTCGTGTCATTGACATAACATGCAGATTCCTGTATGCAAAGGACTTCTTTGTTACTTGCACCAAACTTTGCACCATATTCTACTGACACATGCGCATTTCTTTTGGGGCGAACTGGAATCCATGCAAGTGCCAAAGGTAGCAAGTGTGCTTCACAAACAGCTTGCAGAACATCGAATATTTCCATGAATGCTAATTTCTGGTTCCTTGAACTTGAATAGCTCTGCAAGATCAAGTAAAGCAAGAAAATGATGAATCAATGAGCTCCGTGTGCACTATTGTGATATCGGTACGGATTTATACCTGAGAATGTCTCCATGCATTAACAGTGGTCAACTGAACAGACTGCAAGATTACAATGCCACTATTAAGCTCACGGAGATAAATTCAATCATGAAATAAAGTTTATAATGAAATGTTCTAGAACAAATTAAAACCATATGTGCAAGATCGGATGGAGAAGATTACGAAAACTAGCACCCTCTGGCAAAAAAACAAGCCATAGCAATTCTACAGTATTGTATTCATGCCCTAACTCTGGAGAGTTTTAAACATATTGAGCAAAAAGTTGAACTTTTTGCCATGCATAGAATGGAAACTAATAATATTGATGATAAGAGCAAGTAAAAATTGATATTAAGCTAGTAATTACTAAAAAAGCTAAATGTAGGTATTTCACCTTAGCTGAACTATCCACATGATAAAAGAAAGCACTTTCTTTTGTATTAAGAAAAGCACTAGCAATTATTATACACAACTTTTCTAGGTTTTAATAGTCCTACTTGGCAGATCCTTTTCCAATTCTATTTTCGTTTTTAAGTAATTTAGTTGATAGAGTGCACAGAGTACACCAACAGTTGGGGTACACCAAGCATTACACAAATTAGGTACCTATTTATGCTTCCAATCGTTCTTCCTGCTTCCGTACATGATATTGATCCGACTTAGTGAAACATACAAATTTGGAACGTATGATACTTATAATTTGTTTCTTTGAGCAAGAGAGTAGTCTTATAATTTGGAACGTATGATACTTATAACTTGTTTCTTTGAGCAAGAATTCAGTACATGATGATAGTTTGTTAGGCTAGAAATATGATACTTATAATTTGTTTCTTTGAGCAAGAGAGTAGTCTTTAGATTAATTCTCATCCGAGTAAAGTGTACCTTTTTGGTAGAATAGTTTAATACTCCCTCCATTTCATAATGTAGAGTTTTGACTTTTTTCCTTGCAAAGTTTGACCATTCGTCTTATTCAAAAAATTATGGAAGTATCATAAATATTGTTAGTGACTTACTTTATTAATAAAAGTACTTTAAGCACAAGTTATCATTTTCTATATTCGCACTAAATTTTTGAATAAGACAAATGGTCAAACACTGCAAGCAAAAAAAGTCAAAACCCTTGTGAAACGGAGGAAGTAGGATTTATGATCTCACTTTTGGTCAAAAAAAAAAATCAGTGGCTAAACTTTTTGAGGTGCTTGGAATTGCATTTGTTTCAGAAGGGTCATGTAGATGGAACTGAGAAATTATGGCTGGACTACAAAGGGTCTTCTAGATGGAACTGAGAAATTATGGGTGGACTAAAGCAACATGTACATATGTGCATCTATCTGATGCTCCAGAAAGACTGTCAGAGATTAACAAAGAGTCATATTTTTGGGGGTTAAACTTTGTTTATAAATAATTTCTGCTGGAAGACTAAGCTACCACTACGGAAAAAATAATAATGTGACTGCTGTGCAAATAGTATTTTGACAAAAGATAAATTATGTCATCATAGTTGAAAGAGTTCCCTGACTGCAAGTTTTGTTGGTTCCTTGAGACACCTTTGCTTTCAATTTGTGCTAGCCAAGGTCACTTGTGCATATATTATGATAAAATGCCCTCCGTTAGGATCTTTGGGAGTTGGGACGGGTGGATTGCCAGGTTTCCAAATTACAACTAGTTCTAGGAAGCTGAATATTTAGGGGTAGCTTCTGTTTGTGGATGATCTGAAAGACAAGAAACTCAGCTTGCCTTCCCCGCTGACCCTACCGAGATCATCATGTATGAAATCCGTTAGGACCGTTACTGTATTGATTATTTGATTTGTGGGCTATTTTGCAGAGAAAAGAATAGTGCACAGAGCTAGAAGTGGGATTGGGGAAAGTAAGATGGGGAACAAGTGTGGTGTTCTTAAAGGCACAGGGATGGGGTTCCTCTTGTTAAGTGCAGGCATTGACTGAAATTGTGTTGGCAGGGCGTTTTTCTTACGTTAGTCATTCTGTGCTGGTGTGTTAAGACTTGTGTGTGGCTGCATCATGTGTGCCCTTTCATACCACTTGCTGTTAGATGGTCTAACATTATATCACTTTAATTTTCTGTATGAATTCCTGTTTCCAGATTATTTCCGTTAATGAAAAAAAGCTGCAAGGCGATGTATGGTAACAGAATGGTCTCAGTAGTAACAAAAAAACTCCCATCGGAAAAACTGAATCTGCCTAGTTTGTTAGCATACTTAAGTAGAAAGAACTTTTCAACTTTCAAAGAAGAACTTGTATACATCTAAGAAAAGTTATTTATTTCAAGCAAGAAGTCAGATCAAAATGTAGTTGCAAAATATGTACCTATCTAACAACATGACTTCATCAAGTCTAGAATGACTTATAGAGCTGTTACCAGAGCAATCAGCCTATCAGTGACTTATAGAGATGCTTCAACCACATATACTTGCTATGGATGTTATGAAGACAAACAAGGAACTCAAGTTGATCAATGGAAGGAAACTGATCCAAATTTCCCCCATTTCAAACAAATGGCAAATGTTGAATAATGTAATTTGAATGATTGTCATGTGCTACTCTATAGGCATAGTGAAAATAGATAGAGCTGATTATGGGTATAAAAAGTTAATATACAAGCACTAACCTGCAGTGCGTTAGAAACATTGACCATCTCTAAGCAAAAGTTATCTTTCTCCCGTGTCATTACTACTTCCAACACTGCACAGCAAGACCCACCACTTGAGTTGAAAACCGGCATCGCAAGGGATCCACGGACCTCATGGCGCATAGCGTAATTAACCCTCAAATACTCCGAATTGTGGTAGTACATCACATTGGATGTCCACTCCGGCATACCAGACATGAAAACCCGCCCGGGCAATCCAGGGAACAGACCAGGTCCTTGTTCGGCCGAGAACATGAACTGCCTGGAGACCTCCCTGTATCCGGTCAGCTTCTGATCAAGCAAGAAAGGCTGGTCAGAGGTAGTCAGCACTTGCTGCCCCCCATTCCTCACAGGCATCCAAACCTGCACAAGGATCGCCTCACCACTCGACGCCTCTTTAAGCACGGAGAGCGCCCTGAGCATCCTCTCCATCAGCGTAACGCCATATAACGGCTTCGGTACAGCGGCCATTCCCACGCACACCGTCTCACCGGAAGCTAAGCCGGCAGAGCAATCACTTGTTGTACCCTCCTCAGTAATGGAAGCATCATCTTGCTTATAATTCACAGGACGCGACGACTGCAGAAAACCGAGAGATGAGAAGATGCTGTCAGCTACTGACGAACCAGCGACGAGGTCTGTGTAACTATCAAGGCCATCAAACGCTGACGACAGCATGAGCATGTCCATGTCAGGATCCCCATCTCTGCACTCCTCCGGAGTCACGGCTCCATCCATTCTCTTACAAATCCGCAATCCTCCCCACCAAAAACCCAAACTTTCTTGCTCGCGGAAACAACCTGCTATACCATACTACGAGCGCTGCGTCACGAATCAAACAATTCCAAAAGGGAAAAAAAACTAAATTGGTTAATTACTAATTCGGAGGGGAATAAACCTACTAATTCAAGAGGAGATCTCTAATTAATTCGGAGGTATAGCTACGAGAGAGAGAAAAGTTGATACCTTTATACCTTCAATTCGATTCCAGCCGAGACGGAGGCCGGCCGCGCCCCGCGCCGCCGCCGCCTCCAGAGCAGCTTGACAGGGGAAAGAAGTAGATTAGGCAGGGGCGGCGTTCCGAGAGGGGAACACAGGGCTGCTCGCCGGCGAGATCGCCGGAGAGGAGGGTGGCGGTGATCGGGGGAAAGAAAAGAGAGAAGGGAATGGAATAGGAGAGTTGGATGAGTGAGGAGACAAAAGAGAAGGATGAACAACGGCGGGGGCATTCTGGTCATTCTCCATATTTATTTGATTTTTCTCTTCTTTTTTATTTGAAATTTTGGAACTTTTTAGAGAGAGGTTTTTCTGTAATCATGATCGTTAATGCCTGATTTTTTTGAAAAACAAATTGGTATTGGTAGTTTGATCCTTACACATAAATCATTGCTAAAATTTAATTTATATGATTCATCTAGGTGTGAACTATAATTTCAATATTAATTCTATTAAGGCCATCACATCTTTTTAATATATACTCTTTTTTTATGGAAAGCCATTCAGCAAGCTTTGTCGATTAAAAAAATAGTTACATCATTCATCAAAGCATTCAAAATTGATCAAAGGGGTTCATCGACCCAAATACAAGAATTTTTAAAAGAAAAGGCATCCCTAGCGAGTTCATGAGCCACCTGATTGATCTCCCTATTACAATACTCAATACTCAATAGAAATGTTATCAAATCCGCTACACATAGTAATGCAATCGTCATGAATACTAGCCGCCGCTGTCGCCGAGAACCCACCATCTTGCATTGTTTCTACGACCTGCATACAATCAGTTTGGGCAATGAACCAATTGCATCCGATTTGTTGCGCAAGCATCAATCCTTATTTGAGTGCATATGCATCCACCATTGGTGCATCAAGTACATTTGATAAGAAGCTATGTGCGGCCACAATGCCCTCCAGCCCGCATGTCTTATAACAACTCCCGTACTATTACTTCCTGAAACAGAATCAAAGGATGCATCGACATTCACCATTAGTTTACCTTTGGGGGTTTTCTCCATCCTTTACACCAAGTAGCCGTTTTATTCAATGATCTCTGGTAATTACTAGTCAATGCTACAATTGACAATGTTGATCTGGAGGGGTTTGAATATTTTCTCCCTGCATGAATTGACTTCTCTCCCACCAAATATACCATCAATATTGTACTCCTAGACTCCTAGTTGCACAACATCAATTCTCTTTCCTAACAATTAAGCATTTGAAATCTTGAAATAATCAGCTTCCAATAACATGGTGAATGTCTCATCCCTTCGAAATAGAAAGATATTATATCTCCACTAAACATGGCCAAATGTATTAAATACTTTCAAGGATTACCTTTTTTTATATAGTAATGACAGGAGAGGCTCCTCCTTCGATAAAAAAATAAATTACAAATCCAACAATATAAGGGTGAGAAATACAAAATCTAACAAACCAGAGAAAAACTCCAAATCTTGCATTACCAGCATTGCCATAATGCTATCTAACCCTGATATGAGTAAAATAAACTTGAACAAGCTGGACCACCATCTGTTCATAATGTTCATTCATCTAACAAACTAGCAACTCGGTGTCAAAACAAGTTGGTAACCTAAGCCCTAAAGACAACGCCACCGATTGGATTATCTGTAACCCATTAGACTAGCCTTATAAGTCTCATTAAGAAACTCAAATAAAATAGCCATCGAAACAAGCAGTAAAAAAGACAACATATTCTAAAAACATTAATGTGATGACATCAAGAGTCATGGGTTGTGACTTGATGACCGTCCAGATAAAAATCTTCCTAGGAGATAATATTTCCTTTGTTGTTTTCCTCAGGAGTATGCATGTATGACCAAGTTGGACCAACCATTTTCTCAGCACTCATCTCTGGTGGTAACTCAACTCATTCTTGCTATCTCACAACAACTCACATAAAGGAATTTGTTTTTAACCTTCTCTCGAAGCTACTATTAAGCGGCTCTAAAAGTTGACCAGATTATACAAATTATACAAAGCATATAAAAATCAAACTTATATGGTTACCAAGCCGACCTACCTTTGCACATCATTTTCACTATTGTGAAATTCTACTTTCAATAGCAACTACGAGTGTTATATGATTACCCGTCGTAGGTGGAAAAAGGAAGACAAGACAGAGGAGAAGAATATGTTTCTTTTTTGAAAGAAGGAGAAGAATACGTTGCTATAAGGCCATTTCTAGTGGAGGTCAATCTCATTAAATGAGATGCCTCATAGGTGACATGTCAAGAAATTTATGAAGAGAGAAAAGAAATACTCCCTCCATCTCCAAATGAACTATATATTTGGGGTTGTGCACCCATACCAATACACATATTCTTTAATGTCTATATTTACTCTTTTGATTAGACATGCATTGAGGAGGTAAAGCAACACTCTCATTCTACAAATAGCAGGACGCTAACTACATATATGCATGCATACATGCACGGGTCTTTAACTCACGCACAAAAAATGAACAACCTAGATGCAAATATGAAGATCATTTGGAGATAACATCAAAAACCAAATATGAAAATCATTTGGAGATGGAGGAAGTAGGTCTCATCTAGATGAACTCTGATATACATGCTTAAATATGCCTTTAAAATAGTATAAGAAATTCCACTGTGACTGAATTGTTTTATCCCACGACTTGGAAACAGAAAAGAACCCAAATGTGGTCAAATCGTTTTATAACATAATTGAAAAATTAAATGATAAACGATATGATATGGTTACGATATGAAATCACAAAATGAAATTGTGCAACAGAGGCATTTTTTTCATTCATCAACCAAAGATGTCGCACTTAGAAACCACAAAATGAAACTCTCCGCTAGGAATCGCCCAATTAACTTCTCTTGAAGGAGTCGATATATAGTACTACCTCCATTTTATAATGTAAAAGTTTTGATTTTTTTTCTTGTAATTTTTGACCATTCATCTTATTCATAAAATTATGAAAAGTTGACTTACTTTATTATCAACAGTGCTTTAAGTACTTCCTTTTTTTTATTTTTCCAACAATTTTTTAAATAAGACAAATGATTAAATATTGCGAGAAAAAAGTCAAACCTGTCATATTATGAAATGGAGGGAGTATTGGACTGTAGTTCAAAAAAGAATTGGACTATAATAATTGGGCCGTGTCAATGAGTGTATACATAGTTTAGGGCTTTAGGCCCGTGGGCCCTTGTAATTAGAGTACGTAGCACAACAGTATCTGCAGAAGTGCAAAGAAGGGCAGAGGATATAGACTTGACCAGTGCGAAAAATCTCGTGAAGTGACTACATTTTATTTTTCTTTACTACTATAAAGTTTTAGTTTTTAAGTAGCGGTGACAGTGAATCTGCCACCCGCTACTGGACATAATATTTTTCTTTTTACAAATTAATTCCTGATACAATCTGGTATTATCTAGTATTATGGAATAGCCCAATATTTAGTTCAAACAATTGAATATCATTTTTTTTGAATAAGCAAACAAGTGATACTAATATATTTTTTAAAAAAATATAGTTTTTGTATAATATATTTTATTTAATCCATAGCAAAGCATAGACATTAAGCTAGTGTGAAAAATCGTGTGAAGTGACCACATTTTATTTATATATTGAGAACAGTGAAGTGACCATGTTGGACTGGGTCTTTTGAGGTTCAGGGAGGAGTGAAGCGCAAGTTTCTAATATTTTCTCGAGATTTGCAGAGATTCAGGAGCTTGATCCTATTGCTAAGGAATCGAATAGGGATGCAAGCAAATAATCTAGGGCTCACAGCCCCTGAAATGATAGATTATCTACTACTATTTCGTATTATTGATAGTTTACGGACCCTTTTGTATGCAGCAACTTAACAGCAAACCCAGGAGCTCCTCTATCCCATACGCCATCCGAAATTTAGCGCATGAGAAGAGAAAAACGGACTCCAGCAGATACGCTATCACCCCCTTCATATTTAGCGCATCCGCTATCTTGGAGAGAAAAATGACAAATTTGGTGTTTCTCTCTCCTCACGCCATTCTAAACTGTTGATTACTAGCTGTTGCGGAACTCCGGACTTCTTAGCAAACTAAACTGAGGATTCTATTTTTTTAACTCTCTTATTTGGGACTACTACACACCTCATTTGAGGAAGTTTAGTGGCTACAACTACTTTAAGAATCTCTTAACTCTCTGTCTAATCATCCAGAATCTACGGAATCCAGTTTCTTCAGGCTACAATTATCACTAGCTAGAGACGTTCATTTTAGTATTTTGTTAATTACCGTCTCTATGTCCACAAACAGGGCCATTTGTATAAAGAAATCTTATTAATAAGTAGGCACTATACCTGCTGATCAATCTTAGAGCACTGGCTGCCTCGCAAATTAATACCATAAAACAAACTCTAGTTGCAGTCTGAATCAAATTTAGAACAGGCACTACTGATACAACGACGTCGTACTGTGCATTTTTTTGGACCAAAAAAAAAAGAGGGGG
>CM002478.1:6915691-6925715 GCA_000325765.3 Leersia perrieri
TGTATGATATATGCACAATTTGTCTGCAACAGAATACATCGTGCCAGTGGCGGGATCAGAATTTTAAGATTGGGTATACAAAACTGAAAAGACTAAAAATATTTACAACCAAAACACTAATATTTGGTTTTAAACTAATAGTTGTATAATACATACAGGCAATTAATAATTAAATTGCTAGTTGCTTTCAATAGTCTTTTTTTTTCTCTATATCCTTTGTGTATATGTATAAATACTATGCATATTTATTCTTTTGTCCAAAAACTTAGGTATTCATATGTGAATATCCATGTATACACACTGAGCCGCCCATGCATCGTGCAAGTTGTGGCTAAAAACACCATTTGCAGTTTTGCAGAATCTATATATGTGTATTTATATATACTACGAACTGTACACAAATATTACCAAGAGAGCGACGTGCCCAATAAACTTTGAAGACGACATTTTTGGGAGAAATATGTTGCGTGATCTCAAGGTATATACACACAATATTTATCACAACTTATCTTCTTGTTTTCCCTTCCACCCATTGTCGCGCGACAATATCTTACCTATCACCTTTTCCCCATTGGGATAAGTTATAGGATAAAGCATATATCTTCAGGGTTCAGACGAAGATGAGCTCAACTCGTTTCCACACATCCTTTCTCTAGCGAGGATATATACGCATTCTGATCAAGAGACAACATTATCTAGCTTTTTCTCGAACAAATTCTCAATGCAGGAACAAAATTCTAATTTTTAGTGGTGTGTATGAACAGTGGCTCGGATGCAAAATATTAAAAATGGGCATCAGACAACGATAAGCCTGCCTAGCTAGACGAGTAAATCCAAATTAAAGCAAGGATACGCGATTAGTTTCACTCAATTAGTTTTAAGAAACGTTGAGCAGTCCCGAGAGTTTGTACATCCGTGAGTATCTGATCCTATAACATGCCACAACGTATTAGCGAGACTGTAGTAGTTATTTTACGTAAACAAAAGCCCTCTGTTGTTTTCTACTTACATTTTAGACAGATCATTACTCTTTTTATTTGTACAAATCATTGAAAATATAACTAAATGAAACAATTGATAATCTATCAATACCAATGTCACATGTTAGTATTAGAAAAAAAAACCCTCAATTTACTCCTGTAAACTATTTCACTATGATCACTTAACTCACTAAACTATCTTTCATCTAATTTTCCACTCCAAACTATTAAAAATGGTTCCCATCACACTTCAATAATACTTATATTTTTTTTCTCATTACATATGCCATATTTCAAGATGAAATTATGTGAAGCCATAGATGACACAATTATCAAAGCTCTGAAATTTTTTTATGACTATCTATTTGATCTTTAAATTCTTGATGTTTAAGTTAGTATTATGTGCTTCCAATCAGCACATATAGTGACAAAAAATTATTAAAAAAAATTAAAGGTAAGTCATGATGCATCTATCTATTGTACCAAATTTTACTCTAAAATACAACTTATCTTTAGAGAAACGGAAAATAAAACGAATCATTGTAAATAAATTACTTAAGTGATTGAGTGAAATAGTTTGAAGGGTAAAGTGGCTAAAAATCTGGCACTAAATTTTGGGGAAATATCTGATGAAAACCATCAAATAAGCAAAAAACTGTAAAAACTAGACCTAAAAATTTCGTAAATACATGAAAAATTACTATAGATACTTGTAGGCATGGACCACGCCCCTGCAAAATTACTATAGAAAATCCAACTCAACTTCATTTGGGAGAAAGAAATCAGAATTTTTATAGGAAAAGTAATGTGACACTAGTCACCTGAAATTTTTCATTTTTTTTCTAGCAAGTGAAATTGGATTTGGAGTTGATATTTGGTGAGGATGTGATTAGTGTCTATACCAATAGTAATTTTTTTCATGAATTTAAAACACTTCTATGTTCGGTTTTCATAGGTTTTCCTTTATTCGATAGTTTTTACTGTATTTTTCCCTAGCTTTTGGACTAAAACTCTTGCAAATGTAAGTTCGACAAAACGGACAAATGGTACATATGGTACTCTATGTAGCTATATTACTGTTTTATATACATGGCGTTGGTTAGCTCAAATTTAAGCCAACCAACGTCAAATTAAGAAAATCAGAGGGAGTATATAATAATAGACCAATGCTCTGCTTTTGCTTAGATGATGACAAGGAGGTGATCTAGATGATGGAAGAAAATAGCTAAAGTTGGGACAAAAGAAGAGCCTTAGCTACGTACGTGCAGCTTCCAGTCACGCATGCACGTACTAATTAACCGGCTTGACCACCCGCCCTGGTGAGACCAGCTGATCGCCAAGAACCACAAAATTCAGTCCAGAACAGCGTGTAGTGCGCGCGTGCTGAACGTGCCAAACCAATTTAACTCGAACAAAAACATATGTTCGTAGTATACGTACGAAAGGTGCAAAGGAAAAGGATCAAATGCACACGCACGCACACGTACACACAGCGGAAAACAATACCCAAAACGCACGCAATCTCGTGCCGTGCCACACCAAGACGCACGCAGGCAGGCAGGCACAAAACAGAGGACTAAATTAAACAAATCAAAGGTCAGCAAAGTAGTGCTCAATTTTATATTGCATGTGATTTTAGTCTCTTAATTTATTTTTCGTCTAGTTATGTCCATATACATAATATTTTTTTAAATATGCAAAACTTTTGCATTTTTTATATTAAGAGGAGTAAAAGAGAATACCGGAAACCAAGAAAACTAGAAGGGGATATGGAAAAAAAAGGAAAAACAAAAAATACAACCCAACATCGAATTCTTGTGGCATCGATTTGGCGATCCAACATATACATAATATGAAACACGTATATTGATTTACATATAAATCTGTGTATAAGCTAAGGCTCATTGTGAATTGCAAGATTGTGAAAACAGAGGAATATAAAAAACATAGGATTTTAACAAAAATACAAGTGATAAATAAAGGATTACAAAACACATAGAAAATATAGGAATGATCCCCGCAAAAAAAATAGAAATGATCATTTGTTTGGACTGCAGGAAAACTTAAGAATTTAAGTGAGAGATAGACTCAAATTTTTTTCAAGAGGTTAACTTTTCTCCAAAATCTACGTGCAACGAGTCGTTCAATAAAAACTTCATAGAATTTAGAAATTTCAAATCCTTTTTTTTAAAGGGTTGTATATGGAAAATCCATATAGGATCTGAATCGAAGGGAGGAAGTAGTATCAAAGCAGCAGCAGTATGCCTAGCTTTTTTTTTATGTAGGTAATGAGCAATATGTCTAGTTAGTCGGCAAAAATTTGACGTCTGGAAGCTGTTCCGTTGACGCGCGCACTCACTGACTCAACTGTCAACTGATATCCACAGTTCACTTCATTTCCCTCTCATATAAGAGTATCTCCGACGGACGGACTCCGACGACGTCGCTGTCGGGAATTTATGTGACGGCCAAGCTAGACGAGCGGGCAGCCGGCGAAATCTAACGAGATGAGAAGGGATGCACCGAGAAAAGGAAATTAAGGGGCCCTGCGGCCGTCGTCGTCGCTGTCCGGCCGGCTGATGCTGTGCTAGCTAGTTTGCCGACCGTCACCCTTTCATCGATATACGGTACAGTGTATGTATCCTGTACATATACGTGCGCAATGGTGTCCGGTGCACAACAACATATATGGGTAAAAGAGATTTTCACACACACACGTGGAATGCCCTTCTTTGCTGCTGATAAAAAGCATATTATGTTATTTTCTAAATTAAATAGAAAATATTTTTCATGAAATATGTGACTATTTTAATACAGAAAATTTTCAACTTAATTTAATTTTATATGTGAATATCCATTTTGATTCTATATTTGATTGATTTTTAATATTACGAAGTTAACAGAGTTAATTGCAAAAACATCATGGGAGTAGATGGTGATAGCGGATTCACTGCAACCACTACTAGAGTCTTTTATAGTAGTAAATATATTCCCTTCGTCCTAAAATAAATGCATTTCTGATGTCCAGATTCATAGCCAGGAATACGTTTATTTTGGGATGGAGGAAGCAAGTTGTATGGCCATCGTTCTAATTAACTTATCACCCAATATAAATATTTTGATTTGGATATAACGCATCGTAGGAGAACGAATTTGACTAGGATATATTATATCACATTCAAAATACTTATGTTTTTTACAAAGTGAGTACTATGAACAAGTGTCGGCCATCGTGCATCAATTACAGTTGACAGAATAAACTAACTACTCCTATATTGTTCTCTGAGCACGTCCTCCAATGAGAATTGCGGAGGCGATGGGAGGAATGAGAGTGATAAAACTAATACGGAGTAAAATGAATATTGCACATTTTGACTTATGAGTATAGCAATAACACCTTAGCATAACAAGTTTTTCGGCCTAAGCTTAAAATGATAATTCTGAAAATCACGTGCAAAGATTCATATGAAATAATTTTTTTCATATGTATGCAGGAGTTTGTTATTTTCTATTACTTAATTGCATATAAAAAAAGTTTATAGATACTCTCTCCAGTTTGTTAATACTAGACGTTTTGGACTATACCAAAGTCGAACTTTTCAATTGACTACAAATAGCTTTAAAAATATTTATTCAACATGGAGGGAGTATAACTTCTGCATATATATGTGTTATTCGTGGTTTAAAAATCTATACTTAAAAAACCATAATAAAAAAAACCCTTAAAATCGACTTTAAAATTAATTGTTCAATTTAAAATTTAGCACCGGCTGCTAAGCTAAAGGCAAAATGATGAGAGTGGCTCTTTTTTCAGCTTTGCCTAAACTGCATCAAATCCAATTGACCTTTGAGCCGTCCCACCGGATACTTCCCTTTGCTTCTCATATCTTAGCTCTGCTTGCGAGTCCAATTAGCCTACTGCCTTTTTATTACTCTATCAACATTCCCACTGATACTACCAAAACTAGTACTCCAGCTAGCAGTAAAGGCATCGTAGATATTAGTTAGGCTTGTTAGTTCCACGGCAGCACATTTTTAGAACTGAAAAATTATAGTACTTCTTTTAACTCCCCGCCACTGTGAACGCAAGGAAAGAGAACAAAAGTTAGAGCCGAAAGAAACACGGCAGAATCGTTTTGCACCCTTTTGCCTGCAGGAGGGCAGGTTCGTTTATCATGCAACCCCTCGAATGTTGTAAAAATTCGGTTTTGCTCTGAATTTCGTTGTGTCCACAATAAAAAAAAATCATCTTTGTCTTCCATGATAAAATTTTAAACTTACATTTGTTAAGCAGTAGCAGAGCCAGAAATTTTAATTTTTTTAAGTAGCGCAAAGCTAACTAGGTTATGTATTTTCTATGAAAACTCCACTTGGCTAGTTCCATGTGTCAACGGAGCTTAGTTCCCTGGTCGATTAGGTTGTAAAATTGATGGCACAAGATTAAATAGGCCCTTTTCTTATCTGTGCTCTATTTTTTTTCTTTTTCTTTTTTTCTCTTTTTGGTTGCAATCAACTTTTAACCACCCCCCCCCCCCCCACCCCAATACAATGATATGCAAGGCTTTTGCATATTTTAAAAAAATCAATAAATTTGGTGATGTCTCAATTTATGTCTCACGCCCGTCTCTTCATTTGAAGTAATCAACACCCACGAATACGATCACCTTCCATCCAAATACCCCAAAACCCTAAGGTCGATCATGCAAAATCCCCCAAGCTTACAACTTTGTCCCGACTCACCGTCAACTTTCACACGTACGCGGCCGTGGAAGCAAGGAAGGAAGCAGAAAGGAACCCAACCACACACACAGAGAGAGGTAGAAAAGCAGCAACCCAGATTAACAACAGAAGATACAGAAAAGAAGTTGTTATTACATGAGGCCGCCACCTCAAACGTCAGTTGAAATTGACGATAAACTGGGCAGGCAAAGCAGCAGTATTAATTCTTTGCTTCTGCTCCGTTGCTTGCTCTGCTAGTCTGCTTCATCAGATTTCAATTAGTCGGTCGGTTGATTCCTTAAGTCGGCGGATTTGGTACTGCTGCTACTTGTTCCTCCATGCTCAAGAAAAGGATGCTGCTTTTCTCCCTTTGCTTGTCACATATTGCCCTAGCTAGCTTTTCTCTTCCATCAGACCATCACATATAAATAACAAACTCTGATCCTATACTAGTCTGCTACTACTACTTGGTGTTAGAGAGAGATAGATAGATAGAGATAGAGAGATGTGATTGAGGTTGGAGGTGAGTGAGAAAGGGAGGCCACGTTTGGAGGATTGGATTAATGGCGAGAGAGACTGCAGGAAGGAAGAAGAATTTAAGTTTAAGAAGAAGGTGTTAATTAAGCAGCATGCTGGCTGCTGGCCTCCTGCTACAAATAAGTTGGAGGAGGAGGAGCTAAGCTCAGCTTGCATGGGACGAGAGGATTCCGGTGAGTTTGATCGAAATTCTCATTGCTCTGTTCTACTCTGCTCTGCTCTGTTCTTGAGGTTTTGGGAACTCGAGTTCTTGATTTTTGTAAAAAAGAGAAAAAAGGAACTCGAATTCTTGCTGTGTAAATGGATTTGTTTCTCATTTGTCGTGTGAATTAGTAGCTGTTTTGCGTCCCTTTTCCTTCCTTTTGTTTGAAACTCAGAAGAAGGAATTGCTTCCTTCATGCCTGATGAAATTTAAGAACTCTAGGTGTATGTTCGATACCCTGCTACCGTTCTTCATTCTTTTCGAGTTTCCAGATAAAAATAGAATTGATATTATTGAACCATTAATCGATAGCCGATTCGTTGTTGGTTCCTAGACATTTTACCAACACCCCGTTTTACCCACAATACGTGTGCTACTGTCCATTTTCCAAACAACACTGTCAGTCTGTCAGTCAATCTCACCGTATTCGACGGTGTTGAATTAAATTCCAAGGTCTGCAGAAGTTTATTTGACTTGGCCAAAAATATGCCAAAAAATTAGACGTTCAAAATGGGCCAGGAAATTAAGTCGTCTTTCTGAAAGTTAGTCAAGAGAGACGTTTTTAGTTAGGCAGAGAAAATAGGTATTCACACTAACATTTCCCTAATCAGACTGAAAAGTGTTCATCACCAATCACCATCATAGGCAGCATGCAATTGCAGGTTGATCTCCATGTACTCTTACTGCTACAATGCATTCAGTCTAGTGTATCAGCTAACTGCTACAAACCGACGGCATAGTGCACGCAGAAAATTATCTACCTTCCAAATCAGCAGCTGTAGTTTTTACTCCTATTGTGGTTTCAGGTTTGAGACCAGAACTAATGTTTGGAACTTTTCTGATTGGCAGTTTACTGACATGGAATCGAGGAGATTGGAGCAGTTAGTGTTTCTGCTTTGCTGCTTTGCAGCAATCACATGCAGTTTGCATGTACAAGCACAGGACCAAACCACTCAACACCACCTCAAAAGCTCACCCCACAATGGAGCAGGTGAATAATCCTGATCTATCACATTGTAAAGCATTCCAAATATTTCACCTTTTGAGTAACATGTGCATCAAGTCTAGTTAGAAATAGAGGTGTTGAAATATATCCCTATGAACTGTCCTATGTGAAGTTGTTCTTGTCTCTAGTATGTTCTTACTTTATTATATATATATAGTTTAGTACTTCTCTTGTTGACATTCTGTTTGTCTATGGTATATTATTCCTCTGGTATGTTTTTACTGATCTAGTTGCCAACTTGACATTGTGCTTGTCTCTACTGTATCCTTGGTTCTGGATGGCGGTTGATTCTTGTTTCTTGTGCTGATCAGTGGGCAGGATTTTGTCGGAGATGGTGAATAGATCGGATAGCATTCTTTCAAGAAGAACAAGAAGAATCGATCCTCTTGATGGCTTAAGGAAGTATGAGGGGGGATACAATATCACAAACAAGCATTATTGGAGTGTAAGTTCTCTTCATTAAACAGAAAATTTAGTCGTACGCACCATCTACCGCACTCATTCTGGGTTTCTGACTAATTATGTTAGGACAAAAATGACTGCATCTATAGTTGAGATTGGTCTGATGGTCAGCGAATAGTTTACCCTTAATTAGATGAATATAGACTGAGTACAAGTAAATAATTGTTTAGACATAAAATTTTCTTAAAATGTGCAAATATGTTACTTCATAATTGATATAAGTTGCAACAAATCAGATAACTTAATATAACCAGAGGGAAGGCATGTGCATCCAATTGGGGAAGGAACTGATAGTTGTTATGTTACCTTTTTCAGTCGACAATATTTACAGGTAGACCTGGATACGTTATTGCAGCATTATGGCTTATTGGTGGTATTATTTTGGTGGGATCCCTCTCCATCTCATGGATTTTCTTTGCGAAAAGGAATGATGGATATGGTTACGTAAATTATTTCTTCGCAAGATTCCACTTCTGGTTTATGATAATTTTCATCATACTTACAGTTTATGTCATGTAAGTTACTCACAAAATGAATACCCATCAATTATCAACTGTCACTGTTGCAAATCTGGCACGACATGTAGCCAAGCAGTTTGTAATCTAGTACCCGTTATTTTGTGCAGAGTTGCATCAGCAATCGCACTTTGCAGTGCTGTAAGATTTCATTCAAGAGCCAATTCTGTTAAAGAGATCATTGGCAGAACTGCACTCGAAGCGACGGAGACAATTTTTAACATTACTGAAGCCATTGAAAAGATGCAAAACACATCAAAGCTATACAACAACAACAGCCAAGCTTTTGATCATCTGAACTCCACTGTGGAGGCCCTCAATTCTGAAGCAGTGGAGATTCAGTCAAAGGCAGAGAAGAACATGCGTCTAGTCAGCAAAGGGATCAAAATACTGTGAGAATACCACATAGTTTCCACAGATTTATTCTAGTTTCAGAGTACTACTTAAATCATCATATGAACTCACACTGACAATGCATTTCAATTTAGGGAAGCTGTGACCATCTTAACTGTGACCCTGAATCTTGTCTCGGTTCTTGCGTTGCTGGGTAAGCAAAATTTCTCCAAATTTTCATAATATTCAAATACATATACCTGATTAAACCTGAAATTAACAAAGTGGAGTAATTATGGATCTTTGGCTGCAGTGGTGAGGTCTCTAAGGCTACAAAAATTGTGCTACCTGTAAGTATCCTTCAGAAACCCATCCATCCATCCATCCATCTTTCTAGTCTTTATATACTTAGTACCAACCTAATTACAAAGAACTGTCTGCAAAAACAGGTGCATATCCATCAGCTGGATTCTGACAGCCCTCATCTGGATGTACTTCGGTCTGTACTACTTCCTCGACGAGTTCGTCGGCGACACGTGTGCTGCCCTAGAGGAGTACCAGCTGGACCCCAAGAACAGCACGCTGGGCACCATCATACCCTGCAGCGGCAAGCTCTCCGGCAGCGTGATCCTGCACGACGTCGGCGCAGGCATCCACGACATCATTGACCAGGTAATTACCTAGCTAGAGAAATTTCTGTCTCTGAAATTGCATTGATTGGTTCATGAGAGTAGGATTTGTTTTCTGAATATGTTTACCGGTCTGAACATTTTTGCTGTCAGGTGAATTCGAACATCTACGCGATGAAATCGGAGTATGGGTTGAAGAGGCTGGACTACATCTGCAACCCCTTCACCGGGCCGCCGGAGTTCCGGTACCGGCCCGAGAATTGCCCTTCCGGCGCCGCCACCATTGGCGACATCCCTCAGGTAGTCAAAGTCAACCGCCTAACAAAAAAAATTATACTCCGTCCTTAAATATTTGACACGGTTTTTTATATAAGTTTGACCGTTTATCATGTTTATCGTGTGACATATTTGTGGTGAAGATACTGAAGAGGCTGACGTGCTCGGATCTCGGCGGCGGCACGCACTGCGAGGCGACGGAGGAGGAGCTGTCGTCGGCGATCGACTACGGCAAGGTGGAGACGTACACGAGCTCCATCCAGAACGTTCTCGACGTCTTCCCGGGGACGCAGCGCCTCGTCTCCTGCGACCTCGTCAGGTCCGCATTCGCCGACGTCCTCGCCGCCGCCCGTTGCGCCACGCTG
>CM002478.1:6928490-6958779 GCA_000325765.3 Leersia perrieri
TGTGCCGTATTTCAAGCCCCCACGAATACACTTTTATATTTGCAGGATAAGAGCTGTATGCAAGCGTTTGTGCTTGTACAATCTACCGAACGGTCCCACCATCTCTTCTCATGTATCGGTCTTGTGACTTTGTGGGTCCCTAGGTATTGTTAGACGAGCGGCAAAAAGAAGGAATATCCTAATACTGCTGCTATATATGGCTGTGCATTCATACGGATGAATCTCGCGATCCTATTGTTGACACCGAAATTTGGTAAATTGATGAGTCCATGTCAAAATTGGTAGATTCTGTACTGGATTCGGTCAAGCAATAAGCCGATGGAAAGAGGAGGCCGAAATCGGGTAGGAATTGTGAAGACCACGGATGGCAGTTTAATTCTATCTATTAATTGCATGTTTTAAATATTTCCTTATGTAATTAGGAAGATTTGTTAGTTTCCTATTCCTAGCCGATTAGGACTTATATGTTTTCTTTTCTTGTTAGGAAAGTTTTGTCTAGGATCCTATTAGGACTCAATAAGACCCAAGGGTATAAATTGTGTACCAGGGGTCTCTGTAATATTAAGCTCCACAATCAATACAACTATTTCGGCGCATCGCCACCCTAGTTCGTTGGGTTTACAACCTACTCGACGGGTTTCTCGACTGTTCTATCAGGGCTACATAGGTTCGCTTTAGAACCTTTGTAAGATCAGTCGAAATCGGGGTCTAGCTACCAAGTTGGGCTGCATCGGTTAGGTCCGACCTCCAGCGAAGAAGTAAGTTCCGTCGACGGCAATTGTATCGGGGACGATTGATACTTTCTCGGTTAGGTCCGATATATCGATCCAACTAACGCAGGCGTTGCCTATCTGATATCTCAATTTTATTTTTAATAGCATTGTGTTTAGAGACGCATCGGTTTAGTCGGAACTGTCTCGGTTAGGTCTGATCTTCTGTCTTAGCCGATATTTCTCTACAATCATAATGTTGTTCTAAATAGATTTGTTATCTCCATCACTATACATAATATTTGTTGGTTCGCTTAGAACGGTTAGTGATAGTCTTGGCGCAAGCTGTCTCGACCCCGCTCGATCCTTCGAGCTAAGACTAGAGCTGATCGGTATAGGTGCATCGGCTGTCGGCGTGTGTAGTTTCATCGGAGGGTTTGCCGATGAACTATTCTATGACTAGATCTAAGTCTTGTATCGGCTCTCATGCCATATCTTTTATTTAGCCGATACCATTATTGATCTCACTTGTATATTTAATTACTTGGATCTATGTCTAACATATAGCCGATTGATCTTCTTGTCGACATCGGTTAGAAGCACACTATCATCGGTTGATTAGCCGATCGGCTCCTGGATCATCATCATCACCATCACCATCACCTGGAGGCGCTACAACACATCGGCTTGATAGCCGATCGGCTTCACAGAGATCAACTACAATCATCTTGTCAGTTGCAGGATCAAACTGACTGACAAGCCCGCATCCTCAATGTTTAGGACCTGCACTAGAGCTAAGCAGATCTCCCAGGCCTTCGTGTGTCCGAGCACGGAGAACTCCATCGGCCAACGCACCCGTTAGCAACAATCAGCGGCCGGTGGCAGAATTTTACATCAACATAAATTGACACGCCTGGTGGGACACGAAGACTTTATATCAGTACAAATCCCAATTGAGCCGATATATTAAACCCAACATGTCTGAAGAAGAAGTCAATGCCATCCCAATCATAATAGACAAGCTGACAGAAGAGCAAAGGCAACAGGTGGAGCAATCCATGGTAGATTTTCAAAAGCTTTGTCTAGAATCCTTCAGCATAACGCAACAAGGGCCGATTCAGAAGACACCACTGCCAAAAGCAATTCCGATCAGTGAGCCAAATCAAGAGGAAGACAATAATCAACAGAAGTATATTCAAGATTTGGTCCATGAAGCTGTGTTTTCTGCAACAATCGGTCAATCAAGAGTTTTGCGCTGGAGCTAAGCAGATCTCCCAGGCCTTCGTGTGTCCGAGCGCGAAGAACTCCATCGGCCAACACAACCATTAACAACGATCAGCGGCCGGTGGCAGAATTTTGCGTCAACACTTCCTGAGGTTGGTGGACATCCTCCTAGGTTGATAGCTCTTGACCAATTAGTAGATTGCAAAGCTATTTCATAAGAAGCATAAGGACAAAGTGGCGCTCCTATGTGGAGCTACCCCAGTGCACCGGACACCGGGTAGCTTATCTATTTTTAACTATATTAGACTGCGTAAATTATAATTTTATTTAATAATTAGCTTACTTATTTATATCGGACACCGGGTAATATTTGTTCTAGATTCGCCATTGTAAGGACAAGAGACACTGACAAAGGGTGACAAAGGGTGAGGGACCCTCCCCCTCACTCCCAAACACACACAACCAAAACATTTTTTTTGCAAGAACCTACTTATTAATTAATCAAGCAATTAAGTTAAAGCACTTCATTACCTAGCCTCTATCTTTAACTCAGTAAGTTGCCCCCCTCCCCTTATGTATAATCGTGCATCTGCCATCTTACTCTAAATTTTGCGGTAATGGAAGCAAGATGACATAAAAAACATTAAATTGTAATGGATGCCATTCGTCACAATGATGGATTCGATGAATAAAGAGAAGTCAGGCCTTTTTAAGTTAAAAATCGGTGGATCTCCATGGGTTGATGATCCATTTTGAACATAGATACTCCCTCTGTATTTTCTTAGATGACGTTGGTTAGCTCCAACGTCATATATTTCTAACCGGAGGGAGTACATGCCAATACTTTTTTTCATTGCACCCAAACCACTACAACCCATTTAAACCTAACCATTAAACAATTTTAAAAGACAACCAATTCAACCCATTATCATGCAAACCACTTGCATATATATGCTATTCACGTAAAGTCTGCAACTAATTTTGATATTAATTCAGTTTTTTCTTTATTATAATTGTTCTGATTGCTTAGTCTTGACCATTTGCAATTTAGATCAAAAGAAAAACGAAATTAGGTCTCATAAACATCAATATCTAAAAGCACTAAAATCAAAATAAGAAAAAAAGTAAAATTTACAAATCACATGTACTTCAAAGTAATTGCCATAAGAAAGTACTCCCTTTGTCCCATAAAACAAGTCATTCTACAAAATCTAAAATCTTAGACAGATTAAGCAAGATGTAAAATGATCGTGTAATTAAGGTGAAGTTGACAGGACGATGATGAGTTTCTTTAAGATTATGAGTGGACAGATATCATATAGCGAACAAAGGGGGTGAGGGCCGTGACACTGTTGCAATGCACAGGCACATTTGCTAGCCATAAAAAAAAATCAAAAGTATTTCTGAACTTTGGTAGGCTCGGCTCGAGAGAAGCCGGCTTGAGCTGACTCTTTTTTTTTTGGTTTGTGGGGATCTAATTTGTGCATGTTATTTATAACCGGTATGTGAATTTGTTCTGAAGATTTTGTGTTGGCTCGAGACTCGGCACAAATGGCCCTTATTATCTGGCACAAATGAAGCATTATGTACTAATCCGTGAATAGATTTAATGTTTAATTGGTAACTTGCTAGCTATATAATCACACAACGTGTCAATTTGATGACAAAAACTTATCACTCCATCATAACCTTCGCGCTAACCATGCTCTAAGATACAAAGTTTTGTGATAATTTTTCATCACTTAAATTTCTATAGTTTTTTTTGTTATATTTTGCCTCAAATCTTTTGTCTGTGGTGCTAATTTTATGGCTCACGACAATATGAATATTACTAATATGAATATATGTAATTTAAACACAACTCCAGGATCAGTCATCCTATGTGGCGCTAGCTGCTAGAGGCAGATGGACGAACTGGTGCGGAAGAAAATTTGGCAAGACTTTCGTCTGACACCTATGTTTCCTATATGAAATCTGTCCACTCACAATCTCAAAGCAACTCGTCATAGTCCTGTCAACTTCACCTCATGCTGATAGCGAAAAACACCGCTAGTGCCTGTGGCGGCGGCAAGTAAGGAGCGCCAATGTTCTTGCAAGATAACACTGCTGTCTGTCGGTAGGAGATGGCGCCTGCCATGTGGCCATAGCAGAGATGTGCGGCTATGACAAAACTAGTATCATCCAATTAATCACCACCCAATTTCAATAAACAAGCGGTTAAATAACTGATGAATTAAGAGAATATGACCGGACACGACTATGGCCGGGGCGCCCGATCTTTTGTATAATATCGGGTGCGTCCCTCCGGCAGCCAGCTCCAACCTGCGAGTGCGATTCATGCGCTGTCATCTCGCATTCCTATCCTACATGCATTCTTACCAAACAGTAAGCATGTATGCTGCTTCTCTCTCCTGCTCTCTTCTCTGTGATATTTTTTTTATTATTTGAAGGATTTTTCGTACAAAACCTTTTCATATACTGTATGGTTTAAATACACAATTGTAGTATGTATTTGTTGCAATTAAACTCATCGAGAAGTCCACCGCCACCAAGTCCAAAACCTCTTCCTCCTCTTCCCCGCACCGCACGGATCGGCGTATTGCGCTCTCCCAAGTCCAAATCGCCATGGCCGCGCTTCGCCACCCCTTCCTCCTCCTCCTCCTCCTCGTGCTGCTCTCCTTCTCCCTCGCCGCCGCCTTCCAGTCCGACGAGCTGCTCCTCCACGACGACGACGAGTTCGAGGGCGCGGGGGCCCGCCCCGCGCCGGCGACGCCGCCGGCCGTATCATCCCGCCGGCGGTCGGCCGACGCCGCGGGGGCCGAGTCCGGCAGCAGCGCCGTGCAGTTCGCCCTCGAGCACGACCTCGGGGCCGGGTTCGTCCCCGCTGGCTCCTTCTCCGCCCGCCTCAAGTCCTCCGCCCACGGCTCCCAGGTCCCTATGGTTTGCTTGCTTGCTTGCCTTGGCTTTGCCTCCTGGATCCCTGATCCCGTGGGTCTGGATCGCGATTCTGACTCTCTTTAGCTGCAGATTCGTCGAGAATTTGTAGTGTTTCTAATCGATAGGGAGCTGAATTGCAGATCGGATCTAGTTATGTTGTTGCCTGCTCTAGCTTTTATATGACGCCCCTTAACGTTCCTACTGATGTGCACATTGCAGTTGCAAAATTGCAATGTGTGTATGGCTAGTCTCATTGATAAGCGACTAATCTAATAACAAACCTACTCATTTAGGCTAAAAACATTATGACTCTAAACCATCAAAGCTTCATCTGACGGTATAAGATATTACTGATGGTGTGGCTTCGTATGATGCCTTTTTTTACAGTAATAACTACACTAAGTGGGATATATATAGATTTAGAGTTATGTGTGGAGAGAGGGGTGGAAAGCAGGTAAAATGAAGGTTCTATGTACCAAGACTAATAAATTTTTGCCATCCAAATATTGTGCGCCTATAATTTTTGCTACATAACATGGAAATTGAACATATTCTCTTCTTTTGATGGCACTTTCCAATCTTTTGAGTATGATAAACAGTTGAGATATGGGATCATACCATTATTTACTGAACTATTTTGAATCTAAATGTCAAAATATATGATCTCAATTTGACTCAACTCTTATCCAAATTGTTGGATAATGCGATTTTGAGCCAGGAGTCAAGAGCTGTCTATGCCACATAGGCTGAGGCCTAGCCACTCCAGTTTGCAACAGATCCGAAATCTTGTTGGAACAGCGGAAAGTTAAAGAGTCGTGTCTAGCAAGCACGTGAATTTTCTATAACCATACGTTAGAAATTAATTAGCCAGTATGTTATGAACTAAATGTGTAGCATATTAAGTACAATTGCTGGTTAGTGTATTTTATTTTCTGTTTAGTGCTTCTTTTGTTTAGGCACAAGAACTAAGGTGAATTTTTATTTGATCAGCATAGGTGACTACAGGATAAATCATAACTTCCAGGCTAGTGTAACATTTAGGCAGTTCTAACATTTTCAAATATCATGTATATAATCCATTATCTTGAAAGACCACAACAGTCCATTCAACCTCAAAAAGAATATCATAACACCCATGACTACAAACACAATTTTGTCAATTTGGTTTACCAGATGTTGGATCTCATCCACTTGACATGACATGCCAAGCTCACAAAGATTTATATAACGTCTCAGTTTGGAGTCTAGGGCTGAGATTGTTAGATTGGAAACTATATATAGACCAGTTTCGCTCTTAGATGAGTTAAGGCTATACTAGTATATATGAGATAATGAGAAGCTGGGTTCTTTGGAATAAGTGGATAGTTATAAGGAAATAATTCTGGGGAAGGAAGCGCTTATCTTAATAAGACAATACATGCGTTTTTCATGTTTGAATAAGACAAGAAACGACCTATCTATGCTCTTTGTTTTTGGCTACTTGCTATATTTCTAATTATGTTATTGAATTTGTTCAGACTCTTACTAAGCTTCGGTTTACAAGGAACGAGTTGACTGGGGATGAAAAGGATGCATTTAAAGTAATTTCTTGTCCTCCATTCCTCCCTTTTTATGTTTTTCTTTTAAATTTTTTACCACCTCATATTATTCTGTGTTTATTTGTAAATGCAGAAATTACTGAATGAAGACGGTTTTTATTCAATTAGGCTGCTGTCTAATGTATTGGACTCTGCAAAAAAAGATTATGTCGTTTCCTCGATCAAAGCTGTAAGCTAACTAAATTAGCTCTTATATGGTGTCTTCCATTTCCCTTATTGTTACTACTCTCACACTGGTAAAATGCGATTTTACAGATGCCTTTGGTCAAACTTTCAAAATCTTGAGCATCTATATCTTTTTTAAATGTTTAGATTGGATACATGGAAACCTTGTTTGTAGATTTGTCTTGAATATACACTTGTCATTGTAGTATTATAAATTTCCTGGGTTTCAGAAATATATTCTGAAAGGGGAATCAGTGGTCATCATTGTATTTTGAAGATTTTGCCTTTGTAATTATCCAAAATGATATGCATCTGTAACTAGGAGTAATATCAGTTCAATCAACTTATTTGATCATACCTTAACAACTGAGTCCTATGGAATGAAGTATTGATTGCACATTTTGTTGGAACGAAAAGTAATGATTCTTGTAATTAACTAGAATCAACAGCCACTATAAAATGTGTAGCATACCATACGGCATCGTTTATAACATCTATGGGGCTTTTTTCTTGTACAGTAAGTCTGTAATTACTGTATGGTCCTGAATTGTGTTTCCAGTTCCTAACTGCCTTACATTTCTATATGAATTTCAGAGATGCATTCCACGTGAAAGTCTGGATGAACATATCGTTATTCACATGGTAATTTCTCCATTTCTTCCATAGATGCTTATTTCCTAGTTGCTACTGCCTTATTTTGTGATGATGGATACATGCACAAAATTCCTTGATTGGTGTCGTTTGGTATTAGACAGATTATTTTCTATTCCTAGTGTCATGGGCATATGGCTAGGAGGCTGAGGCCCATGACCAGACTGGTGGGGTTGGTGCAGGTGTTCTAGCGAGAGGGATTAGATAGACTGGATCATTGGGCATTGCCTATATAAAGGGTATTTGGTTAGTCCTTTAGAATATGCAATGAAAGTCAATCCGTAATCTCTTCCAAGTTTGTCATCCCAAATTATTATTATTGCCTAATCCCTAGCAGTTGATGTTGTCCTACTATCCTCAGATAGTCAGGTGTTTACCCCAATGTAACTGTGCCTGTAATAGCTAGCTTATGGGCATGCCTGCTTACATATGTGCTTCCTTTGCGAAACTCAGAATCAGCCTTCCCATAGTTGTTTTCCCTAAGTTTGCAAAGAGAACAAAAGGTAGGACATATGACTGTTGCAAAGGCAAAAAAAATCCCTCCCCNTTTTTTTTTTTTGAAAAAATAGTGCAATTGTAAACATTTTGTAGTATGATATAACAGATAACAATTATTATTGATTCTTGAGAATTTGTATGGACTATTGACGGACATCTAGTTATGCAAATATGCTATCAACAAAAGCTACCTCTATGATATGCCATTGCAGAAGACATTTTGTCCCCTTTGTGTCATCACTGTTAGTTTCGTGTACACAGCCTCTGTTAGATGATGTGAAAAAACATTTTGACCTTACTGGTTTTCTTAATACTTCTTGTGCTTTCCTACCTCATCCTCCATCCTAGTTCTATCTTCACCGAGTGCAGACTGTGGGAAAAGGGCTGGAGGCACACTTCCATGAAAGCCTGTGGGCATGGCCAAAACAGGACTCTGCAGAGCGCTAGCAAGGAGATTTTTGCTGACCCCTCTGCGTTCAAGACCGCTTGACCTACTCCTATCTCTCGCTTCCCCCTCGACCTACTCCGCTCGACCCTTATCCCCACCTCCAATCAGTTCTATCTTCACCGAGTGCAGACTGTGGGAAAAGGGCTGGAGTCACACTTCCATGAAAGCCTGTGGGCATGGCCAAAACAGGACTCTGCAGAGCGCTAGCAAGGAGATTTTTGCTGACCCCTGTGCGTTCAAGACCGTTTGACCTACTCCTATCTCTCGCTTCCCCCTCGACCTACTCCGCTCGACCCTTATCCCCACCTCCAATCAGCCCCTGCTGGTCGTTCAGCCTCTTGATGGCCGACGCCAGGCTGCCTGAAGCCTCAGCCCAGGGTTCACGAAGCCCCAGTGCCCAGTCATCCTGCCCTCAGGGTTGTGCTGCCAACTCCTGTTCTTCTCACGTCAGGTAAATGCCCTTGCACATGGGCATGCCATACCCAGAGGTGGCAGGCATGGGCAGCATTTTATGCCCGTGGGCATGGAATTGACTTGTGGGCACAGGGCATGTGTAGGCGCTATTCATGACCATCGTGTTAGACTTCTTTCCCTAGTGCTGCCATCTGGGCTGGTTGCCCATTGTGAGGGGCCCGCAACATGCATCAGGTAGGGAGTGGTATCAGTGCTAGATGTATGTGCTCAATGTAATGTGTTAGGTGTATTTTTGCTCATATGTAAAAATTTTTGGTGCCATGCATCAAAAGTGATGGCATGAAGGGATGAAAAATGGTTGTACAATGTTTATGTTGTACTCTGTAAATCGGTCTTTGTTGATGGAATGCCTAAGAACTAGGTCTTCGTGAACTGTAGATCAGAATTTCTCCTTCCTTTGGAAGGAATCTGAGAAAGGAATGTACTAGCTCTGGATTAGTCTCAACATGATTATCAATAGAAATTCTCTATTTGTTCTTAACTCATATAGAAATTTTGCTGATGATTTGTATGCAGGATGGTGTAAATATTTTAGCAGTTAATTATGGTTCTGTTGGTGGGTGCCAATACCCCCGTCCGGTGAAAATGGTAAGTATGTCTTGAAATCATATTTACAGGTGTTACAATGATTAATAAAGAAAATGTAAGTATGTAATATCGTGCTTTTCAAATTCTCGGAAAAAACACATTATATTTTTGAATAGACATAATTCTATTTATTAATGAGCTTGATAAGAGAGAACTTTTTGTTAATGAGCTTGCAGAAGCCTTAATAAATGCAAAAAATTCAATATTGGGTTGGGACATTTAGTTTTATCTTTCATCAAATTATGAGTATTGAGAATGATGTTGGAGAATGGTTCCCTGTAGCCATTTCTTCCCACTTACATATTCGGTTCATTAGCACAAGGTCAGTTTTCAAGGTGCTTGAATTTAGATGGTTGGCAGGTTAGCCCTAAGACCAACTTGATTAGGGGCTTCCATGCAATTAGCAACCATACGATATAGAAAAGAAAGGCAATATTGTTGCACTAGAGCACCCAATGAAGGGCATCAACCTAATCACCATAAAATGACAAATGGTAAAAAATTGACATGCATGGGTACCCAATGGCAACCTTTAGAACACTATACAGGATTACAGGGTTATATTTACTTCTCTTTTCTTGTTTCAGCCATCAAAATGGATATTCAATTCATACACTGTTCTGAAGACTTCTGAACAAGCACCAAGGTAAAACCACCACCTTTGCTCAATTAATAAACACTGATGTGAGGAAGTTTCATTTGTGCAGGAGTATTACTGCAAATGATCATATAGAGAGCATTTTTACAAATATAGTAATACTAGAATTTTTTAAGTCACTTAACCTTATTAAAGAATACCTAGTTTCATGTGCTAACAAACTTGTGCATCTGCAGAACTCCATCATTTGTTGATCAGTTGATCGAAGCTGAAAATGGTCTTGGTGAAGTGGTGAAACCACCTGAAAAGTCTTTCTGGGCTAAATATGTAAGCAGCAGTCATAAATATCCTAGGGAGTTTTTATTTCTGTTCCCTTTTAATCTGACTTTTGCCCTCTGCTTTTCAGTGGATGTACATCATTCCTCTTGGTCTCATTGTCATGAATGCTGTCACGGCAGCAGCAAACATGCCGGAGGAAGCTGGAGGGCAGGGCCAGCCTGGAGCACAAAGGGCACCAAATGCTGCTCCAAGGAGAAGATGATAGTTGCGCTGCCTATTTGGTTTCTATCTCACTTGTATTATTACTATATGCAGTTATATCATAGCAGTACTTGGTGTGCTTAGACTGTTAGACACAAAAGCAATTTGCTGGCTGTTTTTACTGTCTTCATATCTGTTTGCAACCGAAAAAGCACATCAGCAATGTGCGGTGCAAAAGGACTTGTCAGCTGTGCATTTTAGTTGTCAGTTCCTGATAATTTAGTGCGTTCGTAGCTGCCCTGAGTTTATTTTCATTACCGTTTCCCAACACCTAGTGGTGTACCTATTGTCTGATTTTATAGTAAAAATGTACAATCTTTCATTGAAGACATTATTTATGATGATAATATACAATTTTCCACTTGAAATATTTCGTCCTTGCCAAAATGTTCATGTGACGCTATTGAGAGAGGACTATTTAAATCCCAGATTCACAAGAATGGATGAGGGACGAACTTGCTTCCTCCTTTGAAGGATAGACTTTGTCGCTTTTAGCAAAATTTCATTGGGACACGATTACTAGCCACAGAAACCCGCAACAAAAAGCCTTTAAACCCATTGAAAATTGTACTTGCTTTGTTCTGGATGTTTTCAGCTAGACACAGGTGATTAAAAAAAATAAAAACAAAACAAAACCATAGAATCATGATCTTTTCTTGGTTAATACTCCGTTTCGACATTTTGACTTTTTATTTTTAACGTTTAACCATTCGTTTTATTTAAAAGCTTAGTAAATATGAAAAATAATAAGCCACGCTTAAAATACTTTCATAATTTTTAAGTCGAATGGTCAAATATTGCATGAAAAAGTCAAAATGTGTTAGGTTAACACATGAAAGATCTGGAATTGCTCCAATGTGCAATAAGTTAACTTTAGGTCCCTCGATATGACGTTGAGTCTCAAAATCGTCCTTAACCGCAATATCAGAAGTGTTGGACCCTGAAGTTACAAAAACCGTTTAAAACAAGTACCTCGGCAGTATACCATCCCGATTGAATCTGGGTGGTGGTTACGATGGGTCGATGTTGGGGCCACGAGAACGGGTTCGGTGGATTATGGACACCACCAACGATCGTGACACCCTGCAGTTGAGCTCCAACCAGCCACTCCTCCTCGCCTTGTCGTCAAGTCACTGCCGCCGCCTGATGTCTTGCTCTCGACAGATCTGATAGGGGGCGCATAGAGGAAGCCTCCAATCACCCGCTCCAAAGCTGCGTGAAGCCATGGAGGTGGAAGTACTCGATGCCGGAGTTGATGCCGTTGCCGTCGCCGCCGACAGTGACTACTGCTATGGTGAGGCCCCCGCTGGTTGACGTTGATGGAGCAGACCATGCACACCCTCGACCGCCAGATCTCACCGGTGACGTCGATGGAGCTCCCGCTGCTAGCCGCTGCTCCCGCTCCGACACCAGCAAAGAGGGGACCAAGGGGATTAGGGGAAAGAGGGGGTGGGAATTTGTTTTTTAATTTTTCCCGTTTGACTTACAGGTGGGTTCCATATTTTTTATAGGTTTTCTTTTAATGACTTGGATACCACATCATTAAAACTACCCTTACATACTGCCTTACAACCCGATTTAAATGAGATTGATAAGTTTAGTGTCCAATATTTATGGTATGGAGACGACTAGGAAGATATCGCTTGCCTGTTAGTCCTAACCAGTGACCATATTTTCTAAAAAAAAAGGCCAGAACACACGCACCATTCTAAAAATAGAGATCCCACGCCGCAAACCTTCATGGGGGGCATGCACGCTCTTCTTCCCCTTGCCATCTCGCCTATTTCTTTAGGACTCCACAAGAGCCACCACCAAATAGAGAAAGAATAAAATGAAGAATGGAAGAGAGAGAAAAACTAATGCTTTAGAGAAAAAAACCAAATGAAAAGAATAAAATGAAGAATGAAAGAGAGAGAAAAACAAATGCTTCAGAAAAAACCAAATGAAAGAAAAAGTGAAGAAACACATACCTGATATGATCACTTGGCAACTCCACATTGAAGTGACATCCTACGACAAAATTACAGCCCTTTAACAGAAAGTTACATCTTGGGAAAATAAAAGTTACATATACAAAAATGAAGTTACATCCCACAACACTAAATTTATATCCTCAAAACTCTGCAGAATAAAAAATTATATCCCCAAATGTTAAAGTTATATCTATGGAACATGAAAGTTACATCTTCGCAAATTGCTAAAAAAGTTGCATCCTATTATTAAAGTTACATCCCTACACGCTATAAGTTACATCATTGCTACATTAAGCTATATTTCAGAACATTAAAAGTTACATCCTTGCAAAATTAAAAAATATTACATCCTAAAGATATTAAATTTACATTCGCGAAACAATAAAAAGTTCCATCCCATGTGACATACATCCTGAAAACATTAAAGTTGCATTCTACAACATAAGTATCTACAAATCCATAGTTAAACAACAAGTTGGCCGCTAGTGACTGCGATGCTACCCATCAATGAGTGCGTGCTATGCCTGTGTTGGAGAAGATCAAGCATAAATCATCATGCAGCGGATAGGATCTCCACACCATGCACCACCATGACCGACGAGTGAGATGTACAAAATCTTAAGGTCGCTACAGAGGAAGGGGCTGGGGCGCTGCCGCCTTAGTAATCTATCGTCATCGCCGGACTTGAGGTGAGGGGGGATTTGCGGAGGCGGAGAGGAAGGGGAGGTGGATTTGCGGAGGAGGAACGATGGGCTTGATGCAGCGTCGCCGAAGTTGGATGGCGCAACGAGCACCATGAAGGAGCAGCACCGTCGCTGGAGTTAGATGCAGGGTTGTTGCCTTCGCGGTCACCGTTGCTGTATTTGGGGCAAAGGGGAGGGGATTTGTGAAGTGGACGGGGAGGGGGGAGGGGATTCGGCAGAACCCCCCTCCCCCAATTCAGTTTCTTCTCTGCTTTGAGGCGTGCGGGGGCGTGGAGTCCGTGGGGCATGTGTCGATACCTCAGCACGTCGCTAGTTAGGACGGGACGGGGACTACTCGACAAATAGATATTGTGTTCGTATTGATGTTTAGGGATGATTTTGAAATCAAAATCTCAGTGTAAACATCAGGAACATCGAGTGAACTTATTCCCTCCAATGCACATGACTCGTGGGCCAAAACAGAGAGGCTAGCTAATACTTGGGCCGATCCACACATTGGGCTTGATCGCTTGATGCGTTCGTGCGCTCGTGACAATGTGCGCTAACTAGGGCTACGAGACTATGACCCATGCAAATAAAAGAGTATTTCTGAATAAAACATAAAAAGAAGCATTTCTGAATAAAACTTTTATACCCGTACATTTTTTGGGTTGAAATTAAAAGGCTAAAAAAATTCAAAGACCTCAACATCATTTCTAAATTTAAGTTTAAAACTTAAAATTTGGCCGTCGACCCGTCGTTGATAAACATCAAAAAGATTAGAGTCTAGACCAACACTCATCGATCGTTTTGCCAAAGTTGCCTGATCGCTTTATAAGATACGTGAGTGGATTAATGTAAGCCCTGTTTCTTGTTCTTAGCCTTGCTGGTGATCGTAAATGACAGCTCTTGTCTTTCTTAAAAATAAAGAAGAATCTGCAACTGATTAATACTATGAACTATTCTAGGCAGGACTGTATCTAGGGATTTGAGTTCTGTGCGAAACAATAAAATTGGACCCTATATATAGTAAATCCGAAGAAGCCCAAGTAAATTAGGGGTTGCGCTCTCCCTAAGTTGGAGAGGATTTTTGGACTTTTCCCTTTTTTTTAAATGAAGATGGTAAAAAGAACATCGTCAAACATTGATTTAATTTTTGTTTGAGAGAAAAAAAAATCTTAAAAGTTTCGTTCGCATGTTCGCATTATCGTCATGTTATGGGCATTAACATCGAATACCTAGCTGAAAAGATAGGGTTGTTGTACTAGCAAATCAGTAATAACGGAACTCTTCAAAACGTTGGACTTTAAAACACGGTTGGAACGTGTTAGCTTGAATTAAAACATGAAAATTCAAGGACCCAGTGGACTAAGGCATTTAAGGGTTAGACCTTCCAAACGATTGATAACAGGCTAAATAAAGCTATATTAGCTAGCAAAATTCTTTTCTAACAGCTATAGAGGGCTATAACCACAACTATAGCTGAAGATCTAAAACCTATTTGGAAGGCACCTATTCCATGGCCCACTTTGGCTTGTCCGGGATAAAATTCTTTCCATTATTTACATAAATATACTACAAACACACATAAGAGGAATGTTGAAAAAATGCGCATGGATTCTCAAAGCCTTCTTCATCGCCAAAAGTTTGTCATGTCAGAGCTAAAGAAGAGCAAGAGGACGATGGACAGGCGAATATATGACAACTATGACAGCTGTCGGTACACTTGGCTGAGGGGATCGGAGAAGCGTCTCCTCATCATCATGCTTATTGCTGGCCCATCGGCGCCATGGATAGAATGATACTGGAGGCAGATACAACTTAATCGTGTCTTCTTAATCCATTTAAATCCATCCTTTATTAATTTGAAAAGCGTGCTATGACATCGAGGAAAAATCCGTTCCTACACTGAAAAGAATGCTACGCAGCCCAAGGATAATGAATTTGAATCTATTAAAAACTATGTAAAATTTGTAAGGAAACCTAACAAATCGCATTAGTCGAGCCCTAGGCTTATGAATTTCCTGGCTCTGCCCATGCTACGGATAATTTTCACCTCCAGCTATCCGAAGAAGCCAAGCCGTGTTGAATAACAGGAGAACATCATGTCACTGCCAAATGTAATTCACAGCTCACGAGACTTTTTGTCATTGTCAAGACGAGATTCCGAGAGTTGCATGTACAGAAATATCCAGGAATTCCCAAAAATCCCTCTAGCAAGAATTAGAATCAAAACTGTATGCTCGGTGCACCAGCTTCCATTTTCAGAAGATGTAGTCCGGTGGACGCAGAGGGAAAGGAGCTATCTTGGCAACAAGAGGGCTTCCACTAGGCTTATTACCCCTAAGAACGAATGCCAAGCATCACATAACAGATACAATAGAATGTAGCTAACTTACAACGTACTATTCCCTCCATCCCAAAATATAAGGGATTTTGGTTATAAGAATTGTATAGCCAAAATCCCTTATAATATGAGACGGAGGGAGTAGCAAACAAAATAATAGCAAATAAAATTGACCTTGTTGAAGAAAACAAAAAGGCAACAAATATCTTCATACTTAATTCAGAATTACCTCCAAGGAACAAGTGTCAAATAGCCCGTGACGGATCCAGGCACCAGAGCTTCTGATATGGCACACCCGTAGACAAACAGCTCCTCACCGCACCTCAGGAGAGGAAACTACACAAAAGCCCAGCAAGCATGTCAATGTAAAGAAAACCCACAAATCCACAAGTATTCATCTTCTCTTTTTCTCTTCCAGCATACCTTGCCACGGTCGCCATATTTGCATACATGAGAAGAAACCTCATCTCCAATCTGAATAGTGTAGTGGCTTGATTGAAGCTGGAAGGAAGAATACCACTTCCCATCGACAACGAATGCTTCAGGAAGGGACAGACGAATGGAAAAACAGTACGAAAGTTTGCATGGGTAATCAGCAAGAGCAGAGTTTTCTGGGGCAAACACAGCAGAGGCACGAACCTGCGAATACATGTACAATAGATGTACAGATGTTAGTAGTGGTATATCATTTCTATACATATCAATTATGTGAAATCGATTGAAAAATGCAGAGTACTACTGGTTGCAGCAAAAAACAAGCATTAAATGGTAAACGTGCCACTACTGGCAGGGGATATAATTCCCGACTGTATTCATGGTAGCTCATTGTTCTTCCACGTGGTACTTGTCTTCCATCCATCAGTTCTTTATCGCCACATCGCAATGATGATTAGTCACAGATCTCTATTTATTTCGAGAATCCAAATTTCTGACATAGTACAAAGGGCAAAATTTCTGACATAGTACAAAGGGCACTGTTAACGTACCATTACATTAAATTACTTTTCTTTCACTGTCAGTAGCCATGCAGATAGTGTACCCTAGTTTCATGTTGTCACAAGCAGCAAAGTTGAGGGAGGTGTGTGGTATCAGCTGCTTGATTAACACATCAGTCTATAATAGCCAAGAGACTGAGTATGCTGCATTTTTATGAAATTTTTCCATGAAAACTTTCGAGATTGGGCTGAAATTTTCCTACGTTTGACTTGATATTTTTTTGACTACTTACGATTTTGAATTGAAACTTGTGTAATGTTTTTCTTCATATTGTCCATGACAAAGCATGTTTAATACTAAACTTATTTTATAGTCTACGTGCAGGATGCTTGTGAGTAGCCAGCAGGACTTCCTCTGTCTAGCATGCATACACATTGAGGCTTGTGAACAGCCGAGATGAACAGAGGCAAAGACTGTGAACAGGGATATAATTGACCACAGCGGATATAAAGAATTTAGGATTTCAAGACTGCAAAATATGCTCTTGCAGAATGGTCTGTGAGCCAAACATGTAGACCCAGCAAAAACAACACAAGCCAGACGGGATCTATGGTGCAATGACCTTGAGGGTGCAAGCTCCCAAGGTTTTGACAATTAAGGGAGATGCAACATACTATTTTGTTTCTAATTGCACATTGAACTCTGTTCTCAGATTGGATGAGTTTAAATGGACTGATTCCTCAAAAAAACACATTCGACTTTTTGGATTGTTTTCAGCCAGTATAAAATTCTGCTTACTGGAGCTATGGTAATATTGGTGCATCAGCATAGTACATCAGAAAACCAGTTGAATAAGGACAAATAGTTCTACAATGTTACTTTAATCTATTGGAGCTAAACCAAGTATTACACCAGACAGACATGGGATTAATGCATGGATAAGAATGGATTATCTGTGCACTAAGTTTCATGCAAACTTTTGGATTTCAAAAATGGCCTTTTTTTTTGGGGAAGAACAGGGGCCAGAGGTTGAGAGCCCCTGCAGATCTATCCAAATGGCCAGGAGAAAAGAAACTTTCTGTATGCTTCTTGTATGAATTTAAAAATAGATTTAATTATCCTCAGGCAATGCATACGCAGGTTAAGCACGACGATAAACCAACAGAAAAGACAATTTAATCACCTTGATACCATGCATACTTGCCGACGAACAGTAAGGGAGTTGTACTGGATATAAGTTGATATACTTTGAAATCATTGGGAAGTTGCAACTTTGCACCTTGATCAAACCAGTCTGTAGGCGTCTAAGGTGCTCTTCCAGCCACAAGAGAAGTCCATCTTGAGGCATGCCATGATCATCATCCATGGTGAGCCTTATTAAGGATTTTGGCATGCACGACATCGTTTCTCTGTCATTTTTCCAATACTGGGTGCCAACATAGAGTCGGCCACTCAGACAATCAAGAAGAAATATTTTCTCTCCAAAAGGGCTTCTTGCGACTACAATGCAGTTGGAGTTCTGAATTTTATGGTGTGCGAGCGGTAACAAGCGCACGATATACCTTTGGTCGCAAATCTTGTAGCCTCCCATGACGCCATATGAGAAATCGTCACGGCCAAAGTGCAGCTGGCCATTACAGAAACGGTACAGCAGCTTTGTGGGCATAGGGAGTTGGAGACCCAGACTACATTCCGCGACGGCAATTTCGGCTTCAGATATGCCATCCCCAAGAGTTCTCAGCCCTTCAGGGAAATATTCACACAGCCAGGTCTTGAATGAACTCCAGAAGACCTTCACCCTCTTCACAAGTGCTAAAGGATACATGCCAAAGGATTGGAACCAAGCCTTATACGCATCCTGCAAAATCGATCAAATTATCATTTTTTTTTTACAAATCCAACACCGGACAAGCCGAGATATCAATCATTAATACAGGAGTAAACCTAAAACCTCTATCTATATCCCCTACAAGGCGATTAAATTCCCCCCAATGAATCTAACTTAATCGGTTCCAATCTATCTAAAGAGAGAGTATAGAGTAGGTGAAAGAGGAGGGGGGAATCGGAATTCACCTTGAAGGAGGGGAGAGAGGAGTCGCCGGAGGGGGAAATAGGGGCGTCGAGGGCGAAGTCGTCGGCGCAGAAGCGGCGCCAGAGGGACTCGCCGGAGGCCGCGGCGCGGAGGGTGGAGCTGGCGCGGGCGAGCGCGGCGGCGGCGCGGGGGCCGGCCTTGGCGATGACGATCGCGAGAGGGATTGGAGGGAGGGTCTCCAGCACCGAGGCCCCCTCCTCCTCCGGCCGCCGCGCCTTCGCCGGCGACGCCATCATCGCGCTCCGCCGACCGACCGCGACGGCGGAGAGGAAGGGGGGAGGGTGGGTTTTGTTACTCTCCTACAGGGGAGACGAGAGGGTTTTCGCCGGCAACTGTTTTATTTTATTTATTTATTTGTTTGTTTGTGGTTATTATTATGTTTCTACAACCGACTAACTAACTCCTGATGATCTTATCGAACTAACCGGACAACGCTACCAGCTCATTGCAAATCGTGATTATTTTCAGTTGCATGTCATACTAAGATATTTTTTTACTTTACTAGCAAATTCATATTATCGCAAATTCATATTATCTATCTATCTATCTACCACTCGCGCGAGAGCTACCACTCGCGCGAGAGCGCTATCGAGCGACACAGAGCAAGCGACGAACGCGAGGAACTGAGGAGACGGCGGCGGCGGTGATGCGTGCGGGGACGGCGGCGGCATCTTCTTCGACGACGGTGAGGGCGACAGCGAACCCTAGTCCTGTATTTAGGGTTCGGTTGGGGTTGGGAGGAAGAGGGAAGCGAAGGGTTGCCGGCAGCTTAAAGGGAGGCCAAGGTAGTGGCCGAACCAGCGGTGGGTGGCGGATACAGGCAGGCGACGAGACGGTGGTGGAGCCATTGGAGGCGGGGAAGAAGGGGAGGAAGGAGAAGGGGTGGGAGCAGATCGGCTGACAGACCTCGTTGGCGTCGTTGAAAGGTGGAGCTAGGTTTAAGCAGCTTCACAACTCCACTTCACCCTCTGTCTCTGGAGTTATTTTTAAGATTTGAATTTCTACCAAACATGTCTCATATATAGGTTAAAAGAGAAATAGTTGAATTGACGTAGTACGAATTTTCTTAATATACCAGCAAATTGCTCGTGTATTATAATGAGAGAAGATTAACTTCAACCGTACATAATAAATCACATGTTGCAACGCGGAAGTACTTTAAACAAAATGTTTAAAAGCTACGAAACAGGATCCTGTCAGAATAAAACAGGCAGAAACCCATGGGGTTAGGCCTGAAACCTGTATTTGAGTCTATCCTGTTTCCAAATAGGAACGTCCTGTAGTCATGCATTCAAAAGAAAGCTATACTTTTTACCACAACTACCACAGAATCAGAATTGTCTTAGCGGCTAGAAAAACTTGACGACCAACTCAAAGCCGCAAAAAAAAAAAAAACATTACCTTGGCGGTCCTAACTAGCCGCCAATAATATACACATTTTATTGATGATTAATTTAAAACTAGCGAGAAAAATTCTTCATTCCTTGGCGGTATCATTTTGCTGCCCCAACTGCCGAGAAAAACGGTTTATGGGGCGTGATCAGGGCCTTTGACTCAGCAATGGATGGCCAGCGATAATTGGGCCATTTGGGCTTAAAGTAATTTACTATTTTCTATATGTAATGAATTTATATATGGTTATTGAAAATATTTCAAAATTAAACTACATATGCATCCAATGAGATAAAAAATGCAAAAAAAGTTATATTTGGTTGCGTTCATTTGTGGCAAAAAGAAAATTGTCCACGGGCCCTTTTTCCTCTCGACACGCTTCCCGAACTACTAAACGGTATGTCTTTTGGAAATATTTTCTACACGAAAGTTGTTTAAAATAATTAAACTAATCCATTTTTCAAGTTTAAAATAATTAATACTTAATTAATTATATACAAATGACATTTCTCGTTTTACGTATAACTATTTTTTTTCACATTTTCCAAACCCCACAAATGAACGCAGCCTTTATGTTCATGTGTTTCATTCTCCCCCAGGTCGTAGAGATGGATAGAAAATAAATTGTCTTCTAGGGACAATTTAAACTTCTATGTCCAAATCACCACATAATAATTACAATAATATCTAAATTTGGTCAGAAAATTATATGAGTTGACATGACATAGTATTTTTGGTCCATAAGCTTGCCATAAAAAACTTAAATAATTTTCAGAAAGTAAGACCATACATTATTTACAAATAGATGCATCTCTCAGTTACTTACAACTCAAGTCAAACTTTGAGATTTGAATATCTCATACCAATTTCGAAGTTGTATATGCCTTAAATTTGGATATAATCTTGTGTTAACCATAATAATATAAAATATTAATAATTGTTAACATGTTTTTTGTTATCTGTTTAGATTGAAGAAAATAGGTTATACGAAAAAGATTCAAGTAATAACAACTAACATAAAAAAACTGTGAAATTAAATATTATAATATTAGAAAAAATAAAAAAAAGAAACATCTAATTTGGAGTTAAGAAATACCACTTACGAATTTTAATCATGAATTGAAAAGGGAAAGATAAACCAATACATGTGTTTTTCTTCTCACTCCACGCATATAAATACCTGCCTCGTCAGAATGTCAGATCCCCTCCCCCTCTCTCTCTCCCGGTGGCGCGTCAGCGTCAGGAGGCCTAGCTTTGTCCCGTTCCCATCCTTGGAAGACGAGGCCGCCGTCGCCTCCGGCCATGCAACGCAAAGAGTTCCGGGGGAGAAGAGCGAGGAGGTTTCGTAGACGCCGACTGAGACGCACGCCGCACGCGGTTGACGGTTTTGCATCAAATATTGCGTCGTTCGCATCGGTTGCTGCTCGATTAATGTCTCACCGTGGTTTGCTATTGATTCAGGTACGTGCACAGCGGAGACTATCGACGCCATCTCCAATTAGGACACCGAGGATCTCCTCAAGCTCGGCGTTGTGCCTCTCTGCATTGCCGTCGTGTTGTCGTCATCATCTAAAGATCGACAGCGGTAGCACTGAACCTATCCCGGAAGAGCCATGCTTCAGTAGCTCATCCTAGTGTACTTAATTTGTAGCTCTGATCTGAGTATTTTGATGGGCAATCAATCAGAGCTTTTGCTGTCTGTGATGCCTTTTTAATGTGAATCTGTGATGTCTACTCTATGATTGAAAATTTTTATTTTTTGGCGCCAAAAGATTTTTTTTTCATGAGTAAATTACACTTTGCACCAGATAAAATGTATTTCACTTTGCACCGGGTCTAGCGCATTCTTTCACTTTGCAACGGGTACAATAAAAGAAATTTCACTTTGCACCAGGTTAATATAGAGAAAAGTCATTAAATCTATAGAATTTTTAGGAACTTTTTAAACTATGAATCAAACTTTGTGAAGCCTAGCTTAAATTCAAATTAGTTTCTAATTTTTAATCATATATTTTATAAAATTTTCTTTGAATTGTATGGTACAACCCAGTGTAAAGTAAAACTTATTTTATGACATTTCGGTGGAAAGTGAAAGTATGCGCTAAACCTGATCCAAAGTGAAACGAGGTACATTCAACCCGGTGCAAAGTACAATTTACTCTTTTTTTCATTTTGGCGCCTATGGCTCCAATTAAGATTTTTGAAATTTTGCAAGCTGGTAGTTTGTACCGCTAAGAAATATTTCTATGTCATCATAATTTTCTTGGTAGTTGGACGGACTGCCAAGATGTTTGTCTGTGGCAGTCGACTGCTAAGGAAAATGGATTTCCCTATACTCTATACTTGGCTGTATTTCTTTGGTGGTTAACCGACAACAATAATTTTCTTGGTGGTTTTCTACTATTCTTGGCGGTTTACGACACTCAAGGAAATTCCAGTTTAATGTTTTAGTATGCACTTATTATATTATACATATACGTTGAGTTATATGCACCCATACACTACCAATACCAATAGACACGTCCCTTATTGGTCTTCCTGCATGGTTACAATATTTTATACACTCTTACGTCAAATCCAAACATTAATGTACAATAAACCAACGGGGTTGTCACCGCTTGTCAACTACCTCTAGCAATCGGTGCAGCATACCTACATCCAACGATACCAATCAAAGCACCATACTTATAAAGATAAATAATGCACCTAACCCCTCACGATCCTCATCCTTGGAGTGGAGCAACCCGTTAAGATCGTTGGACCAATGCGGCGGTATAGATTAACTAGCATAATCATGTATCATGTATGAAATGATGTAAACTAAGTAGAACATATAAATTTGGGGGTTATTCGTTACTAGCCGAAAAAACAGTGCCAGTACTAGTACTTTTCTACAATATTTTCTCTTTTTCCGTGAGCATGCTTCCTGAATTGCTAAAAGTTATGTTTTTTTTAGAAAAATCTAAACAAATATTCTTTACAAAAATCAAATTATCTATTTTTTAAGTTTAAAATAGCTAATACTCATTTAATCATGTGATAATGATGTTTCTCATTTTACATGCGACATTGTTCAAATTTGCCAGACTGGTAACACGACCTAGGTATAGAATAATATGGATCATATAAGCTAAGGAGAGTATGAAATGAATCATAAATACTATGAAAGTAAGTACATGAACTAGATATATTAAATAAAGAAAACAATTCTATGAGGTACTCATTGTCAATAATAGAAGAAAGAGTACTACCCCTGTCCCAAAATATAAGCTTTTTTTGATTTTTGACTCTTCACGATCTTCAAGATGCTATTTTGACCAATAATATTTATAAAAATATGCTATCTCAAATTAAAATAGTTGCATATTATAATAGTTTGTTTAATGATGAATCTAATATCATCGTTTTCATGTGATTGTTAATTTTGAGGTTTTTCACAATTAATAGTCAAAGTTTAAAATATTTGACTTTAACTTTTCTAAAATTTATTATATTTTGATACGGAGGGAGTAGAAATTACCTGAATCTTCGAAAATGCTACTTGAAGAAGAAAGAATCTAATACCTAACTCCATTAATACTAGAGAGAATATAATGGAGGAATAATATGCCACTTAAGGTGTGTTCTAAGTAAGGAGCAAGCTCTTCTTTTATAGCCTACTGTTGAGGTCCTAATAGTGATTTCTTAAGTCGGTGCGCCTTCAACTGCCATCAGATGCAACCAGGAAGCGCCACATGGAAGATGCGAGGCAGGCCTATTTCGGTCGACCGCCTGATTCGGCTGAACTAGCTAGAGCTACCGCATTTGGCCACGGCCGGAGACTGACATGTGTATCCTTATGATGGTGCACAACGATTGGTTCGAATTAAGTCCATTTGCAATGACTTATGGGTCCTCCAATCTGTGCACTCGTGTCTGATTGTCTGGATGTGTGTTTTCTTTGCATGTCGGCTCTATTTCTCTTTCACTTTAATATATAATCTCTGCATGTATAATACTCTCTAGGTACATATAAAATTTTATTAATCTAAAAACATATATGTGCAAGAAATAATATTTTTTTTGTTAATTAAGAATATTGACGAACGAAAATGGGATTTAATGAATTGTCCCTCACTGGTTTGTCAACCTTCGCCGGATATAGGATCATCTGGTCCTCCCGGGCGCCGCTCAAATGTAAAAGTAAAATTTTTGCTTGGCTTGGTTGGGTGTGCAACGTAGTTGTTGGACCGCGGATCGACTAAAGATGGGACCTGGTCACTTGCTCAGTCGCGATCTGGGTAAGCTCTATAGCCAGGATAGTGAATCTGTTGATAATCTTTTTGTCCGTTGCCTCTGGTCACAACAACTCTAGAACAAAATGCTAAGGAGATTGGGCAATTCACTGGGTTCTAAACACTGGTGAAAACCTTTTGGAACACTATTTAAGCACCACTGATAACATGTCTGAACAGCAAGCAAAAGGCATAAACATAGTGGCCACCCTAGTCGTAATTTGGTCCATCTGGAAAGAGCAGAATGCAAAAGTGTTAGAGCGGACAAATTCTTCTCTTCAACAAGTTTTTGAACCTACGTGTGAGCAGCATGTTTGGAGGGATGCTGGACCTCTGAAGTTGTCTGGTTTTATTTTTTTTGCGAGATGAAATCTTTGATTTGTAACTTGGGCCTAGGCATGTCTGTGACTTTGTTCCCAGTCCCAGCGTTGTATTTTTTCACCTCTCCTTAATACAAATGAAATGAAATGCAAAGCTTTTGCGTTTTCCCAAAAAGGAAAATGTTGGAACCTAAAAGAACACGAGCATACAGAGAGGGAGTAACTAGCTAGTATTACCTCCCAGGGAAATGAGCACGTTTCATTTGCAGCTTGTATGGCAATTAATGAACATGAAACTTGATTCCGTTAATTCCTTCTTTTGGCTTAATCTTATTTAGTTACAACACAAAATAAATCGACTCATGAGTTTGTACCTAGTACATGAGTTTACTGAAAAATACAAGTGGTTTTATTTCCTGTGCCTTATAAAAGCAGACATGCAATGCATCCAGCTCCGGTGGATGCAAATGCAAGAAACTAATAATAAACTGAAAAAGCAGCATGAAGTTAATACCAATCACGCAATTAACTGAAGAATCTAAATAAATTTCGCTCGTGATGATCAGATCGCTCTCATTGCTTCGCGCCACGGTAGCCGGCGTCCTTAACAGCCGCCGCCGCCGGCGGTGGCGGCGTACAGTTCTCATCGCCAGATGCGGCGGCGGCCGTCGCCGGCGCCGCCGGGACGGAGGCGTCGTTGGAGAAGACCTGGGCGAGGACGACCTCGAGGAGGTCGAGCACGGCGTAGACGTAGCTGAACCTGGCGACGACGGCGCCGTCCGCCGCGTTGCGGATGCTCCCCTCGGGGCACCCGCTGAGGTACGCCGGCGGCGTGTCGGCGCCGCCGTCGCGGAAGGTGGCCGCCAGGGAGACGTGGATCCTCCTCAGCCTCTCCACCTCCGTCAACGGCCGGACCTCGGCGAAGACGCTGTTGGCCGCGTCCACCGCCGCCGCGCAGCTCGCCACGCACTTGTCCACCGTCGCCCCCTGCACCACGCAACACCAAATTCCCTCCAATTTTCAAACAAATTTCGAGCCAAAATACGCCGTTACTTTTTTATATATGTTTGACCGTTTGTCTTATTTAAAATTTTACATAATAATTACTCCATCCATTTCACATTGTAAGTCGTTTTGACTTTTTCTTATAAAGTTTAACCATTCATATTATTCAAAAAATTATGAAAATATTATTTATTCTTTTTTAATTTATTTTATTATCAAAAGTACTTTAAGCATGGCTTATTAGTTTTTATATTTACACAAAATTTTTGAATAAGATGAATGGTCAAGCATTAAAAAAAAAAGTCAAAATACCTTACAATCTGAAACAGAGGTAATAATTGTTTTCTATCATTTGATTTAGTTTAAAATATAATTTTATGCTACTGTAGTTTTACTTATTTCACAAAAGTTTTTTTAAAAAGGGGAACGGTCACAAATGTGTTAAAAAAAAAGCCAACAGTGTCACGTTTAGGAAAAGAGGGAGTAATTAATTCCTGTCCTAATTTGGGGATCCACGGAGGAGAAATGCAATCAAATTGGTGAAAATGTATTGAGATTTGGCTAAATTAATTTTGTTCGGATTTGAAATATGTATATGCCTGGTAGACGGCGGCGCGCATGCCGGCGGCGAGGGAGGCGGCGGCCTGAATGGTGGTGGAGGCGTGGTCGTCAAGGAGGACGGCGAGGGCGTTGTAGTCCGGCGGCGTGTCGGCGAGCCCCGGGATCATGGGGAGAACCTCCACGCACGACTCCGGCGACGCCGCGTTGTCGCACAGCCTCGCCGGATTGTAGCTGCTCTCGTCGACCGGGCCGGCGATGCCGCCGCCGCCGGTGGCGGTGGCCGTAGATGGTGGTGATGATGGGTTGTCGGTGTATGACTCGACGGCGCCGGCGATGGCGACGGCGAGGAGGAGTGACGTCAGCGTGAGCAGAGATGCGGCGGCGGCGGCCATGGTCGAATTAATGGGATTCGATCGATCGATTGATTCGTCGATCGAACTAGCTTCTGTCTGGTTGATATATTGGTGGTTTGATTTTGATTGTGCTTTGCAATAATTCTCAACATGATTATATATATAGAGGGGAATATATAATTAGTTGATTAATTAATTCTCGCTGCATGTTGGCTATTTGGCGGGGGAGATTCACAAGTGTCAGGCTCAGTTTAGCTGCGAATACGCTCCGTCGTTTCCGGTACTAGGTTGTGGGCCTGGTTTGCTACATGGGTTACAGCCCAACAATTAAGAGGCCACCCCTGACGATGTTGTGTTGGTACGTAGTATGTCCCCTCCTCCGCCTCCCCTTTTTTATCAACAAATTAAAACGCATCCATGCAAAAATGATTATAAAGAAAAAAATCCTAATAACCCCCAAATGTGCGAATACGCTCCGTTCGTTCGTTTTGCGGTACTAGGTTGTGTGTGCTAGGAAAGTCATTTCCGAACCCATGTTTATTTATTTGCACCTAGACTATAGACTATGCATGTGGCCTAAATAGTTATATAAAAATTTAAAAAAATTTGGTAAGATGTATTTTAATAATATAAGTTTTTTAATAATATTTTGATAATATAAGTTAGCTCAGAAACAAGCAACTTCAAATTTGACCAACAATTAGAGAAACAAAAATAACAAATTATGTCTACATTCTGGAGTGTCAATTTTTGTTATTTTTATATCTCAAAGTGGAAGTTGAATTTCAAGATGCATGTTTGTGTACGATCTTATATTAGCACAATTAACATAACTACATTTTTTAAAAATTTTCTATAACTATTTAGGCCGTATGCATAGCCTAGGTGCAAATACACATATGTTCAGAAAATCCTTGTTCGTTGTATGCCTGGTTTGCTATATGGGTTACAGCCTAACAAATAAGAGGCCACCCGTTTTTTGATCAACAAATTAAAACGCATGCATGCAAAAATGATTATAAAGAGAAAAAAGATTCCTGTGATTTTGCCAGATCGAACGGTCGAGATATCTTGTTGGATTCCACCTCCTGCATCCAATGGCTGAGATCTCTCTTCGGATTTCAACTCCTGGCTCCCGCATTGCACATCACTATCCTTCCGCATCGCGCCACCTCCTTTGGCCCGTATCGTTATACAGAACCCATACGAAGCGTTGCCGAAAGCCTGAAACAGAACCATCGAACTCTCTCTCAGCCGTCGCCACCCCCATACCTCCTCCCAGCGCCATCGCGCTACGCCGCCACTGCACGCCTCCTCCCAGCGCCACTGGCCCCGCCTCCTCCTCCCGTCGGCGCGATGTGCGCTGACTGGTCGCCCTCCGTCCCTCCCCATAGCCACCTCGCCCTAACCAGTCCTCCCCGCCTTCCGCAGACGCCACCGCCTCCTCCCCGTCCTCACGAACCGTCGTCGCCTCCCACAAACACCGCCACCCTCCCCACACTCGCCAGATTGTGCCGCCTCGCCCGCCCTCATCAGATCCGGCAGTCGAGGGTGGTGCGCGGAGGAGCGGCCGGAGACGAGGTGCGGACGAGCAACTGTCGAGGTGGGGCACTGGGCGCCAGTCGCGGAGGTGCGGAGGGGCAAGGGGCTTCCGGCTGCAGATCCAGGCAGGGCTCGCGTCGGCGTGTCGATGCCAGCCGGCGGGGCCCGAACTGCGGTGTTGCGGATCAGGCGGCGCGAGAATGGGCAACACGCGAGGATGGGCGGCGTGAGAATGGCCATCGCCATGCGCTCGGTCCAAGGGGATCCGTTCCTCCATAAAAGATCCGAGCACGCTGGTCACTCTTCTGGCACTGAAACCGCAGGTGATCCCCAGGAGAAGGTATGCACGATTGATGAGAGTGATTGATCAATTGAAATATTGCTAGCTTGTTATATTATGTGCGATGACGATGTTAATTCATTGTTGGATGAAATGTAATTAATCGGTCTATTCCTTGGGAGTTTGCGATTTATGGGTTAATTAGATCCATACCATTAAAAATTTACTGGTTTTGATATATACCACTACTATTCAATTATTTGTAAGCATGCCACTCCAATACACTCAGAATTGGATTCATGCCACTTTATACACCCAAAACACATTTTAAATAATATTTTGTGTAATGTGCTTTCATCTGGACAAAAATGCCCCTTGTCCCCAACCCTCACGTTGCTGGCGTCGCCGATGTCGTCCTAGCCGTCCATCTGGATGAGCAGCTCGCCGGAGGGGGATTTCTTCCTCGCGAGGCAGAACAGGTAGCGCACGTTCCTCGGCACCTCGCTGCCGTCGCAGGACAGCAGGTCAGCGCTGTTGAGCCGGAAGAACACCGTGTTCGCCGTGTGTGCGATGAGCTTGACCAACATCTTCTTCCCTGTCCCCGGCGGACCGTACAGCAGAACGTCACGCGACGGGTCGATTCCCGACGCGGCGAAGAGCTCCGAGTGCGTCAGCGGCAACTCGACGGCCTCGCGCACCTCCCTCTTTGTCGCCGGCAAGGCGGAGCCGCGGTTTCGAGGCTGCTTCCCTCCCTATCCCCTCACTGCTCTAGCTGTGGCAGTGGCGGAGCGGATCTGCGTCTACCTCCACTCGTTCTGGCCACTCGTCACCTCACCCCTCCCTTCCAACTCCGGCAGCGGCGGCGAAGGAGCAGATCTGTGTCTCCCCTCCCTTCGAACTCCGACGGTGACAACGGAGAAGCAGATCCGCTCCGGCCATCTGCCGCCTCTCTCCTCCCTTCCAACTCCGGCAGCCTCGTCGACGACGCGGCGGAGCAGATCTTGGTCGGCCTCCTATGCATGGGCTCGTGTCTGCCAGTCACTATCGTGGATCCAGTCGCTGATTGGCGGTGTCGTAGGGGGCGGAGGCAGGGGTGGGGGATGGTGTCGCGGTGGCTGGGCAAGGGGCTCGTCGTGCTTGACCTTCGGGCTCCTGCAGGTGACCACATTCAAACCCTGTCCACGCGCCGCCGTCTTCTGAGATGGCGATGGCATGGCCGACACATCTCTGGCGACGCCATCCACTAGTATTCAACGACAGATGAGAGAGATGTGGGGGATGATGCATGGGCCCCACATTTCAGTGGTGGAGAGAAGAGAGAGGTAACATGGGTATTTTGGACAATACGAAAATACATGGGCTTCCATTTGGGTCCAATGGTGTTCAAAGCGTAAAAGATGGCATATCTCAGGTGGAGGAAAAATTATAATGGCATGGTTACAAATAGTAGAATAGTAGTGGCATGTATCAAAACCAGCAAATTTTTAATGGTACAGATCTAATTAACTCTTGATTTATACTCTTTGCTTCATTATATTCTTTTCTTTTTAGACGCCACAAGTCCACAACAGAGTTCGAACGGTGGCACCGGGCGTGCAGTTGGTGTGCTGGAAAGAAAGGCGTGGTAGCATGTGCTTGTTTAATCAAGCTTGAACACTGGCCGCAGATAATTAGTTCTCCGTAAGTAACATTTCAATTTTCTGTGACGCTAAACTGATATGCCAACTTGGTGTGCCAAAGGCGGCCAGGACTGAAGTTTTGCAGTACCACTTCCCTTGTGTGCTGCGATGCTAAACTGATATGATTCTTAGGGAGAATCATTAATACTACTGTACATTGCCAAGGGTTTGGTAACTAAATTGATTGTTCCTGTTCTGGGAGAACATGCCCTCACTACCGGAAAACGGTATTTTGCCGTGTGCCTGGAGCGCACGGCAAAGCCACAAATCCGCACGGCAAAGCCTTTGCCGTGCGGTTTTTTCCTATGCGCACGTCAAAGGCTGCACGGCATATAACTGCACGGCAAACAAGCCTTTGCCGTGCGCCATATATCGCGCGCACGGCAAAGATTGTTTGCCGTGCGCTAGGCGCGGCGCACGG
>CM002478.1:6958879-6969020 GCA_000325765.3 Leersia perrieri
TGGGGCCTAGGTTGTTTGCCGTGCGTCGCTTGGTCGGCGCACGGCAAAGATTGATTTTGCCGTGCGCTTTATATTTGGCGCACGACAAACTGCTACTCTACCGTGCGCCGCGTGTTTGCCGTGCGTTTCACTGTTGGCGCACGGCAAAGGTGGTTTTTGCCGTGCGCCCGACATTTGACGCACGGCAAACGGATGCACGCACGGCAAAATACCGTTTTCCGGTAGTGCCTGATGGAAAAACACATGGCAATGCATAGGAATGTATATCTTCTTTGCTATGCCCTCCTCTCTAATAGGCCATAATCTTTGTGTTTTGGACACGTAGCAGAAAATCAATACCTTTTTCAAAACTGTGTGAAATTTTGTAAGGTTACATAAAATGAGCAATTTTTCACTACTACAATATGCAAATCTTCTTAGAGTTCTAGATCTTCCCTAGAGTTAAAAATACACCCCTAAGTAATTTATGTTTTCCTAGAGTTGAAAGTAAATACCTTGGGCCAAATAATATAGGAAATGGATGAAAAACCCTAGGGAATTTATGTTTCCCTAAGTTTACTTTTAAAACTGTAGGGCAACTTTGAAATCCCCCACAACTGCTTGCTTAGGGTAATTTCCCTAGGGAAACATCATTCCCTAGGGTTTTTGGTCCATTCCCTAGAGTATTTGGTCCAAGGTAGCTTTGTGTATTCTAGCAGTGTTTGTTTCATATCTGGTTTCTGGGATATTCTTTTTCTTATTCGTTCCTAATTTATTTGATTGCATAGGTTACAGTGATTTGGTTGGTTTGAATATTTGTTGTATTGCTTGAAGCATAGCTGAAATCCTTCATTAGATTTCATCTTTGAGGTGAAGTTGTTGTCTTTTGGAGGATTTAAATAACTTTGATATGCCACTGTAGTCTTTTTTGGAGGGTTGAAATAACTTGCCTGGTTAATTTATCTTTTTGTATTTACTTTCATACATTTACCAATTATTCTGACATATATTGACTGTGATTATCCCTCTATAATTCCAACCTCTTGGAAATAGCCAGAAGATCGCCATCACAGCGGCCAAGCCCATCCACCGTCACTAAGAACTGCACCACTTCGTTTGCCGAGTCGCTGCGTTGCCATGTGAAACCGGTGTCACACAGCCACACGGAGAAACCAGCGTATTTGTCCTTTTATAAACAATATATTATGTAAATTCCACACAATTTTCGTTTGAATTTTTGTCAGCAGCAGCTTTGCACACAGTTTTCAGCAATGGGTTGGTCTGTATAGAGATTATTATTATTATTATTTTTAAAACAAAGAAGCCAGAAGTTTAGCAAAGGGCATAAATGCAAATGACACAAGCAAAGGGCAGGTGAGGGGCAGTTATATCCTTTTCTTATTTGTATACTTCAATGCAAACCTTAGCATTAGCAGTTCCCATAAATCTACAGAAAGTTGATTTCATACCAAAAGAACTAGTTACAAATTTTAAATCCGTGCATTCATGCATGGTGCAGACAAATGTGCTAGGAAACTTCAATTTTGTTGAAAAGTAAGCTTCTCTAAAGAGCAGTAATCAGAAATTATGAAATCTATAAGACTGAAGAATCAAATATCATATATAAGTGCTCCTAAGTCATTGCATACTAAATTTGAAAAGCAAGATGAAAAATGCAATCTGATTATGTGCCCTTGTAGTGTTTGGTGGACTGCATATATGATAGATTTAAATGGAATGAGATTTGTACATGTAAGATATTTAAAGCGATTTAAATGGCTTTAGTTAAATGGGATAGGTTGTTGTGTTATGTTAATATACTTGAGCTGAAATTTTCTCTCTTGTACAGAACTCCTATCTTAACTGTTATAGCTGGATTTGTGTGGGACTTGACAGTGACATCATCTTCGATCTGGCTTTTGGATGAAAAATATGTACTTTTTTTTTGACCTTGGAAAATGTGTATTCACCAGGAGCTCAAACAAACCTCAGAAGCCCTTTATATTTGTGGACAGATACACTATATAATTAAAGGTTTTCAAACCTACATTTTTATTTTTCAAGAAACGAGCATGTCCTATCTATGTTTGCTAGAGGTACTCACGATAGATCGATGATGTGCTGTATTTTACGGTTTTCTCAGTATATTATCCTCATGTGTTTCTCGGTGTTTATTTTATCATTCTTGGATTTATGTTATGTCTGTAATTTAGTGATTTCTTAGAGAAGTTGTGTAATGTATTGTTTCTACCCATTGCAACGTATGGGCACTCAACCAGTAACCCCAAATGTCCCAAGCCACCACCACACTTAGTCGCCGTCCATCATTGCCGTCTATTGTCATCGCCATCCCGAGCCGTTGCCTTCGTCGTCGCCGTCCGGTCATGACTCACGAGCCGACGCTGTGGGCCTCTCGGTTGCCTTCGTCGATCCGCCGCCTCCGCCCAGCCCTATGCCGGATCAGCCACATCCGCCCGGCCCAACGCCGGATCCACGTCGCCAAGTAGTGCTGTCGTACCGCATTCGCTTGCCGTCGCCAAGCACGCGTGGTGTGACTCACGAAGCTGCGCCGCCTCCGCTCGTCATCGCCAGTGTTGGAGTCCGACAGGAGTAGAGGCGGAGGCGGAGGGGATAGCATGAAAGATGAAATATGAAAGATATGAAAGATGAAAGCGAAATAGAAGGGCAAAATTATGTGCACATATATAAGCGAAATATGAAAGATGCCTGGGAAACGGCGGCATGCATGCCGGCGGCGGACTGGAGGGTGGTCCAGGTGTGGCCGTCGAGGAGGACGGCGAGGGCGTCGTAGTCCGGCGGCGTCTCAGCGAGCCCCGGGATCATGCGGAGCACCTCCACGCACGACTCCGGGTACATCGCCTTGTCGCACAGCCTTGCCGGGCTATACTTGTGCTCGTCCACGGGGCCGGTGGCGGCGGCTGTAGATGATGGATTGTCGGTGTATGACTCGACGACGCCGGCGACGGCCACGACGACGGCGACGGCGAGGAAGAGTGACGATGTTAGCGTGAGCAGTAAAGGGGGAGGAGGTGCGGCGGCGGCCATGGTCGAATGGGATTATATCGGTTGATTCGTTGAGAAGCTGCTCGATCTTGCATCTGCTGACGGGCCCTGGAGACTTGGAGTTGATAGGAGTCAAGGTGAGCAGCTGGAAGGAGATCTTTGATTAACCCGATGTCGAGCTGATTTTGGATTTCGTAGATGCGAGACTTGATCACACTGGTATCAGTAAAAAACGAGTCGATCGGGATGTCTAGATAACCCGCGATATCCCTGAGCTTACTCTTGAAGTCTTCCGATACCGATGGAGGTTGGCTTGTGATCTCTTCATCATCGGGGACAAATTCAGAAATATCGAATCCAAAAGTGTTGTCCCAATGGGGTGATTCAACCACAAGTGTATGACTTGAGTGCGTCGGTGATCGGGTTGGCTGAAATTAGACAGGAATTAGAATTGAAAATGTAAGTCAGAAGGAAAGATGGAGAGATTACCGATGATTGTTGATGAGGAGATGGTTGATGTATTGGAGACTGCTGAGCCGATGGCGATGTACGCAGAGGCGTCTGGTGAGCGGATAATGAAGCACGAGGAGGAGTCTGATGTGTTACTTGTGGAGATGATTGAGGTTTTTGTGAAACGATGTTAACATCATCAATATCGTTATCCTCCGGGATCTGTGCCGCTGCTGTATCGACTGCGTCTAAGGCATCATCGGAGGATGCGGTCTCGACATCAGGGGTTGTCGGTTCATGAGCCACTGTCGTTTTCTTTCTCTTCCTTGTTTCTGCTTGAATGGTGGTGAGGCGAGAAGAAGTCGAAGCCTTGCGCTTCTTGGTGACAGGTTCCCGAGGAAGGCCTGTCATGTATGCCGATGGAAGCGGTGCCGATGCACTATGGATAGGAGCCGATAAATCATTTGCATAATCTATTTCTCGTCCCGATCGGCTGTGTGATGGGAAGATAGCAGATTTTTCCTAAGCCAAAGAAAGAAGAAGATAGTAAGAAATAAGTCAATACAATAAGAGTTAAAAATGGATAAAATAAGAAATTTGCCTGGGCGTTAGTCTTGAAATCGGTGTAGAATTTCTTGCAGTATCGGGACACTTTTAAGTGATACAGATGGTCGCTCCACTCGTCCCAAAAGGTATCCCAGGACTTTGACGATGACGGATGAAGGTTGATGACAGTGATGGCAGCGGTCTCTGGAATCGGGATAGCAAGCAGCTAATTGTAGGCTAATGCTGTATCCACTGGTTTCCTTACGCTTAGTTTGTCAGCGAAGTGAAGTTTGATCGGCAACTGGCCGAGTCCGAACTGATGGGCCGCAATCGATGGGTGATAAAACTCGTAAGTCAGCAAATTACTCTTGCGATCCGATAAGATACCCGATGGCAAGAGGCATGGACGGATGCAGGCAAGGAAGTTGGTGGTGCTATCAGCAGAACTCAAAGGAGAGCTTAGGCAAGGAAGTTGGTGGTGCTATCAGCAGAACTCAAAGGAGAGCTTAGGCAAGGAAGTTGGTGGTGCTATCAGCAGAACTCAAAGGAGAGCTCAGTGATAGGTCCGAATGGTTCTCAAAGATCAACGCCGCAACCAAGGGGTTATCAGCAAAATTGGCCTCATCGTATGCAAACCAGATTTGGTTATCGTCATCCGGGCCGATGTAGAAAACTTGAAACCAATCTGCGATCCGTTCGTCGCTGACGGCGATGGTAGGGAGCATGCGGACGGCTTCACCGATTGATGTGCATCGCCTCAATGACAAATCGGTATCTTCATCAATCTCGATGCCTTCGTTGGTCATTTGGGCTTCGATTGCGGCAATTTGGAATTGGTCACGAGCATAGCTGATACTGGTGAGAGGTGGCTGATTTTGGACGTGTGAGAAATAAGCATGCAGGAATGACTACACGATGGGCAGCCGGAGCTGATAAACTCATTCTTGATGAGTTTGTCCGATGCTACTTGGAGCATGCGGTAAGTCTCTCCAAGGAGGATATGGCCGAGGGAGATGTCTTGACCATTGGCTAGCTAGTTGTTCTGCTAACAGCTACAGGTAAAACGATTGCAGATGTTAAGACGATCGAGTCGTGTTTAAGTCAGAATCGAATACCCGTGGGTATAAATGTTAGCCTGGGTACCTGTAAAATAGATCCACACAATCAATACAATAATTCTGGCGCATCGCCACCCTAGCGTTTTTCGCTAGGTTTTCGACGGATCGAGCTTTCGAGTTGTCCTGCATTGATTAGGTTCGAGCTATAGCAACTGGTAAGATTCGTCAAACTTCATGCAGATCGATTGTTGCTTTAGATATTGATCTGTATGTCGCGTATCATATATATTGTCAGATTTTAGATCAACCATGACATATTTGCATCAAATCATCTTGATTAGAACTTTCTTGGTTGGGTCCAATATTCTAATTAGGATGCTAATTAGGACTTTCTCGGTTCGGTCCGATATTCTAATTAGGTTACTTTTGATAATAATATGTCAAGGCAAAACCATATACGACATGATATATCCACCATCATGCACGCTGTGTATCGGGTTACTTAAATCGGTTTACAATAGTCATCGGGTTAATCTGTCTTGGTTCAGTCCAATCCTTCAACCCGTTTCTAGAGTTAATCGGCGTAAACATGTCCGGTCATCGCGTACATGGTTCTATCGGGGTTTCAGCCGATAGTTTATCTTTCGCTTGTATCGGCTTCAATTCGTTTAGAACTGGTTCAAAGATATTTTATATAGTTAATAATAATCTTGTGCTGCATCGGTTAAGTCCGAACTACTAAGCTTATTGTTAATAAAAATTAAGTATTAATGAACCTAATATTCTAAATAGCCGATCCAAGTTTATTTCCTCTCTACGAGGCCGATCCCAACACTCACGGTATCAGCTCCCAGTTATCGGCCTAGAGGCCGATAACAATCCTGTTCTAACTTAAATTTTATTCTGGTTGATTGTAGGATCAAATCAACTGGCACGCTTAGAACCCATTGAAGAAGGACCTGCGCTCAGGAGCAAGCAAATCTCTCAGGCCCAGCGTAGTACACGTGGGATTCAAATTTCACGTCAACATGCTTTTTGGCACGCCCAGTGGGACAGAAACTTCATCATGGCTGGAGACGATCCTGTTATACTAGTCACTATGGACAAGTTAACCGATGTGCAAAGAACAGAATTAGAACAGATGATAGACGCGTATCGGGCCCTTTGTTTGGAGTCTTACAGTGCAACCAGGAACGGGGTAATTAAAAAAGCAGATTTTTCAAAGGTTGCTACTGCAGGAGAACCATCGAATAGCCAACCAACAGATGAAGACATTCGTAGAATTGAAGAAATATTTGGTAGGCAGATTAATCAAGCTCTAGTCAATCATTCTCGAGTGTTTGCCAATTCTATCGTCGACGTATTGCAGAAAATGATGGAGGGATTTCCAAGACCAGGGGGACCAGTGTATTTTCCAAGAGATTCTATTTATGATCGGATGAATACTGGATTCAGGGAAGTTGTTAATAATCCTCCGAATATTGGAACACCAAATCAACATCCAAATTATCACTATGGAATTGCCGGGCAGCAATATCAATCAGAAATTGATCGGTATCGTCGAACCGATCAATATCAAGGGAATCAGTTTCAGAGTTAGCCGATGAACAATAATCTTTACCCAAATCCTGGTGAAGACATGGCTGATAAGATTGCAGAAATTATGCAGGAGCAATTTGGTTTAAAGCCTAAAGAGAAAACTTTCTTATATTGACCTCCTTATCCAGATTGGTATGATCGGGTTCCTCTCCCATCCCGATATCGAGTTCCTGATTTTACAAAATTTAATGGTAAAGAAAATGTGTCAACCATTGAGCATGTTAGCCGATATTTGGCTCAGTGTGGAGAAGCAGCCGCCGATGAAGTGCTAAAAGTGAGGTTATTTTCTTTATCATTATCAGAGTTGGCTTTCGCGTGGTTCACTTCTTTACCGCCTAATTCAATTCAAGGCTCGACTGATTTGGAAAAGAAATTTTATCGGTATTTCTACTCTGGAAACCAAGAGATGAAGTTAACAGATTTAACATCGGTTAAGCAAAGGATGGATGAACCGGTTGCTGATTATATTCAGAGATTTAGAGACATTAGAAGCCGATGCTATAGCTTAAAATTAACTGATTCTCAATTGGCCGATTTAGCTTTTCAAGGACTGCTGACACCTATTAAAGAAAGGTTTTCTTCTCAAGAGTTTGAGAGTTTGTCTCAGTTAGTCCAGGGAGTATCGGCTCATGAAGTAAGATTTCAAGAATCACGGATGGATAAATTTATACAGAAAAAGGTCAATTAACAAGATTATTTCAGTGATTCTGATTCAGATGCTGAGATCGGGTTGGCTGAGTGGGCATCCTGGGGAAAGAAAGGTCACTTGCCCTTGGGTAAAGCGATCCGATAGAGAGGAACATTACGACTTTGATATTAATAAAGCCGATAAGATTTTTGACATGCTGCTCCAGGAAAAACAATTGCAATTACCTCCTGGACATGTCATTCCATCGGTTGAAGAGCTTAAGAAAAAGAAATACTGCAAATGGCATAATTCAAGCACTCATCATACTAACGAGTGCAAAACTTTCAGACAACAAATTCAATCGGCTATGGAACAAGGGCGAATCAAATTTGATACTGAAAAATTGCCGATGAAAGTAGATGGACACCCGTTTCTAGTGAGCATGGTGCATGGTGGCTATCAAAGAGACTGCGACAAGAGAGAGATAAAGATCGGGTCTGAAGCCATCATTAGAAAATATCAAAGGCGGCAAGAGGAAGCGTCGTGTTCATATTATGAGAAAGAAGAACTAGAGTTTGATCCACATTGGAGTTGTGAATTTTTTCAGTATTGTTCGAACAATGGGATCAGACTGCCATCGGTTGACAACTGTCCTATTTGCAATCAAGATAAGCCGATGGCGCGCAAGCTAGTTTATCAGGATAGGAGAAAATCGGTTCATCAACGATTGGGGCCAGTTAATGAAGAGCCGGTCCAACATGAAAATCAGTGGTGTCCGAGTGGCTTGTTTACCAAGAACCAGAAGTGTCAAGTTCAAAGGTTGAGGCATCGGGAGATTGCTCGGGAGCGTTATGCAAACCGACCCAGAGTTACTAAACAAAGAGTGGCATGTTAAAGCTAAAACCGATGAACATACTGATAATGAAGCCGATGTTAGTATGGTTTTCTTTCTCCCATCAGATTTTAAGGCACCAAGAGTGGAATCAGATGATGAAGAGCCATCGGCACAACTGTGTTTAGAACCACAACAGGCCGTTTTCGACTAACCAGAAGATGAAGAGCATCGGCATCTTAGACTGTTGTACATCAGAGGATTTGTAAACGGGAAGCCCATTTTTGTACGGGATCTCCATCACCATTGCAAGATTTGAAATAACCGACAATGATATGGCGGCACAAATATGGTTTTTTTTGGCAGTGAAGCTGTTTTGCAGAAATAGACCTATCTATTTTGGTGGGCGGGCCTATTGAGTCGCTAGCATACGGGCCCACATTTAGGACAATATGCTCTAGGGAAACACGATTTTCCCATACACACATTTCATTAATTTGCAGCTTGCATGTATTGCAATTAACGCATAGTGAAGTTGGAATTCCATCCGTTGTTTTGTATTAATATTTTGTTTATTTACAACACATACTAAATTGACTCGTGAGACTGTACTTGAGTTTATTGAAAATACAATTGATCTGTGTACGTACTGCCTGACACAACAGGCAGGCATGTATGCATGCGCAATGCAAAATTACTGCATGCTCCCTCCGGTTTTATTTGACCAACGCGAAACATTAAGCAGCATGGACGGAGGGAGCATGTACTCCCTTCGGTCATTAATATAAGACGTTTTTAACACTAAAATTAGTGTTAAAAACATCATATATTAAAATACGGAGGGAGTATTACGTAATAAATAGCAATCACAAGGCCTTGTAGCTTTGGGGCGGCGGCGAACCATCGTTCTCTTCGCCGGCGAAGACCTTGGTGAGGACGAGCTCTAAGAGGTCGAGCACGGAGTAGAGGTAGCGGAACTTGGCGAACATGGCGGCGTCCGCCGCCTTGCGGCTGCTATCCTCGGGGCACTCGGAGGTGTACGCCAGTGGCGCGTCTTCGCCGCCGTCGTGGAAGATGGCTGCCAGGGCGACGTGGATCCCCCGGAGCCTCTCCATCTCCGGCAACTTTCGGAGGTCGGCGAAGACGTTGTTCACGTCCTTCACCGCCTGCGCGCAGGACTCCACGCACCAGTCCACCTCCCCCACGGCCCCCTGCAACACCAAATTAATTTCCTTGGAAATTTGAAAGCGTGCGTGCGTGTACTATGCCTGCAACTCCATTTTTCAAATGATTTCGGAACCAACTTAATTGATCCGGTACGTTCTACTAACTCCGTCCAAGAATTAATAAATTAAGCTATTTTTTAGATCGAGTATACGAAGTACGTGCGTGCGTGCCTTGGTGACGTAGGTGGGCACGGCGGCGCGCATCTGGTGGGCGAGGACGGTTGCCGACTGGAGGGTGGTCCAGGCGTGCTGGTCGAGGAGGACGGCGAGGGCACGGTACTCCGGCGGCGTCTCGCCGAGCCCCGGGATCGTGGGGAGCACCTCCACGCACAACTCCGGCGACGTCGCGTTCACGCAAAGCCTCTTCGGGTTGAAGCTGTCCTCCTCCGCGGCGCCCGTGGCGGAGGCTGTAGATGCTGATGCTGATGATGGCGGGTTGCTGTATGACTCCACGGCCACGGCCAAGGCGAGGAGGAGTGACGTCAGCGCGAGCAGCGGACGAGCAGATGCGGCTGCGGCCATGGTCGACTCGTTTCTTCCATCTCTTCTTGATGGTCGTTTGGTTTTGATTACGCTTTCCTGGATTATGTATTTATGTATTGGGGAATAGTTATATAATTAGTTGTTTCTCGCGGCATGCTTGCTATTTGGCGGGAGAGCTTCACAAGTGTCAGGCTCAGTTTTGCTGCGAATGCGCTCCGTTCGTTCGGTTTGCGGTACTAGGTTGTGGGCCTGCTTTTCTATAAGCCCAACAAATAAGCACTACGGGAAACAGGGTGTCTGCCGTGCGCCTGGAGCG